>JAOUZG010040955.1:1365385-1385676 GCA_026289955.1 Argiope argentata | reverse complement strand
ATATATATATATATATATATATATTAGTTGCATGTTAAAAGTATTTCATTTTCCACAAAACTTAGTGCAACATATATCAATTTGCACAAACCACGCATACCTAACACATCGTAGGGGGCCCAACAATCAAACTCCAATACGATTTTCATGTAACTGAGATCGTTACTGATAGCCAAGGCCTAAAATGCTTAAACACCATGTCTATTAGATATGATAGCAAGTGTTCCAGTGGAAACATCACATGCTATCACTTATGATAGACATGACAATCAAAGTGTTAATAATCTTTTCCTGGAATTATGTTATTAGTTAGAAAATACCTTGGGTTTATAATCGGAACTGTAGAAACAAAATCTACTATAAAGCAGTGAGAGGTTGCATGTAAATAAACATAGCCTTAATAGATCATAGAGCACGAAAGCCTCCCTGAAATGTGCATCGAGATCTATGGCTATATTAACTTCATTTTTCTGCAATCCGTCGACATTACTTCCGGGCAATATTTTCACAATAATGGAAGGATGGAGGATCATCATTCAAGAGGAATTAGCTGCCATTCGACAGAAATGAAATTTCTATAATTCTCAGGATTAGCTATTTGGAAGGCTCGTAAATTTTTCATTGCAATTTATATTGTGGAGGAAATGACAAAGTGTTTAATGTTACAATAAGTTTATATGTGAGAGGTTAGTAAAATATGTATTATTTTAGGAAAGGTGAAAATATTTCTTATAGTAGTGTACTTCTTTTATAAACTCTATTAAATTGTGACATAGAGCTCCCAAAGATGCTTTGGGTTTTTAATTTGGATTTCCTATACAATCTGAGAATCTAACTTTCTTTCTGACAAACGAAAGGAAAACTAAAACAGTCTAAGTCTTGGGTTTACTAAGATTTGTCTAACCCATGGTTTTACAGTTTTATAAACCCAAGACTTAGACAATTTTTCACATTTTAGCTTTTCTTCTGTCTAAAAAAACCTTCTTTTGGAATTATTTCTGGATTAACCTGGATTTCTAATTCTTTTGGATTAATGAAACCGAATTAACTGACCACCGCAACTTCAATACTGGTGGGGGTTCCAATGACCATCACCAGCCAAAGTTTAACCCTCCCTGTAGGAAGTACGTCCCATTATCGATGGGAGGAGTATACCCCCCCCCCATATTAGTGTACCCAACAAGGGTGACAAGATCCAACCACCATGACGAAAGCATCCCCAATTAGAAGTATTCCCCCTGAGGGAATGGATTGGGTAATAAGAAAAAATAATAGAAAAATAAAAACATTTAAGGTTTCTCAAATATTTTCACATTAAAAAAATCTTTATATGTTTACATTTTTTTACAATAATATATTTTGCTTTGAAAGGTTTTTTTTTATGTAAAAAGAAATTTGACGTATTTATATTTTAATACTTATGAATAAAAATTTTCAAAGCCCTGGCTGAACAGTTCCCAAAAGTGTCTAACTGTCCCCTTAAAGTGACAGATTTTCAAATTATCAGGAAACAGACGAAATTTAATAGTAAATAAATACTTTTGGGGAAATAAATGATTTTTCATTATAAGTTTATCTTGTAATTTTTAACACGCTGGAATTTTTCTTTTATCTTTCTTATAATTGAAGTATGTCATTTCATTGATTTTTACTATTCAATATAAAGATTAAAATGTAACTACTTAAATAAAAAAGTGGATTTTTATTCCTTTTAATAAAAAAAAATTATTTGTTGAATACAAAATACAAAAAAAAAAAAACGATTTAACTAAATTGAATTAAACAGAAAAAATTTTGTAGTATAGAGATATGATAAATTCATGGAAATGTTCTTTTAAAAAAATCTGTCTTTGTTGGTTACAAAAATTCCATATTGTTGTCATTGTGATTTATTCCCTTTAGTTATTTAGGAAATATAATGGATTTTAAATATGTATAAATGTAAATATCAACACTTTTTGTTGCACATGAGATTATTATTTTATTTTTATTTGGATTTATTTAAAATGATTTATTACAAGACTGAAATTTTAAAAAATACAATATTCTCTCTATACTAAAAACAAACAATAATTTTAGATGTCAACATATTGCAACATAACAATATGCTATATATACTAAATATAAATAATTTTAAATGTCAACTTTATACGCTATTAATATATCTTATATTTAATCATTAATGAATATTACTAATGATTTTTTATTAAAAAATAATATATCGCAGAATGTAACACGTGAGATCCTGAAAAAAAAGTGGTAAAGAAAGAACCTACTAGCTTCTGCAAAACATCTATGCAAGATAGTTCATTAAACAATATATTTTATTATTTGTGGAAAGAATACACATAATGGTATATTTTTGAAGTAATATTTAATAAAAACGATAAATTATATAAGTATTGGTAATGAAAAAAATCAGTAATATAAATTATAAAAATTATTGTAACAAATTTGCAAGAGTTTCATATGTAACCGTATTTATATGAATCAAAACAATTTCACCTATATTTTAATTTGATTTTGAATGCTAGTTAAGTCAAATACATGTTTGTCAAATACAATTTTTAGTCAAATAGTATTTGACTACAAACCGGCGACTTTGGAGAAATAAATTAATATTCTTTAAAATTTAATAATTATGATATTATCTTCATTTGTAATATAAAAGCATGATACTTCTAAAAATATATATTATATTTCATGTAGACAATATAAGCCGAGATCTGCAGTTATATTCCTTTACAGTTCCGATTTCCATAATGAATGTATAGATCTATCTAAAATCAAATGGAATGTAAAAAACATTCCATATCGTTATAACATTAATATCATTCAACAATTCGAAAATATTTAATTATTTTAATTTTAAAAAACATATAGGTTGAAACGTATACACAGGTACACATACACTGGCACACACACAAACATTACATATAATGTTCAGTAATATTTGAGAATTTATTTCTACATATTCTTTTTGAAGAAATAAAAATGTGAGTAAAATTAAAAAGGAAAGATAAGTGTAGACAAATAAATATTTATTTTATAATTTACATTTTTACAAAAAAAGCTTTTTTTGTGTTTTAATTTTTGGAAATTATATATGAAATATTATCATATAAATGAAATGTTATCTTATATATGAAAAAATTTATTTCTATAATTACAAAAAAAAAACGTATAAATAAGAATAATATTACCTCGGTTTTTTAAAAAAAATAAAAGTATTCGCATATTTAGGATATTATTTAAAATGAGTAATTGAATAATTCCTGCTTAGAATATTTAAATTAAAAATAATTTATTATTCCAATTAATTAATGCGCATTTTTATTGTATTTATGATGTTCATACAACTTGTATCAATCTTAGATGTCATCGAGATTATGTAATCGAATTTTGCATTAATGCTATACGAATTTGTTCAATATTTAATTGTTATTCAACATATTCAATTTTATTATGTGTATAATTTCTGCCTTAATTAATTCTACGTTCTCTTGAATTAGTTATATTTTTAATACACCCGTTTAAAACAGATTAACAAATATTTCAATTAATGAATATTCATTTGTATTGTTCTTGAAATATGAATTTAATTTTAAATTAATTTTCTTTGAAGAAAAATATTGTCTTGTTATAAAATTGGATTTTAAAGAAATTCTACTTAGAATAAACATCTTTATTGTCTCTTACTATTAATTTAATTCTTTAGAAGGAAGTTTAAGGCTGGCTCCAGTTAAATTTATAACGTATATTTATTTTAAAATGGTTTCAAAAAATAATAGAACCTGTAGACATTTTCAAAATATTCTAAATTAGAACATTTTAAGAGTGATTAATTTAAATAATCAACAGTGTTTGAAAATTCTCTGGTTTCGGCATTTTTAGCTTTAGATTAAAGATTCAAGAAAAATATTCTGTGGTTTCATCATTAGCTGTTTTGATTTGATTTTCTATAATTGACAATATTTTTGGGCGATAACTGTATATTTCCAATTTTGAATTCCAAATTAGAATTTGGACATCTAAGTCTTAATTCTAATCAAAAACTCTTAGAGTGAAATAGAAAATCTATAGAGTACCATAAATAAGCTTTTATATAGCGTTTCTTTCCTAATCATTTTCCCAATGTAACAAATTTCGAATATTTATCAGCATTTGAAAAATATCAGATTTTCAGTATACCTTATTGGAGTTATAACCTTTCATAAGCTTGAACTGTAAACTAGATTTAGCTACAATTGCAGTTATTTTGATGGAACAATTTTACGATTAATTTCACAATCACATGTCCAATGCATTGTTTACTTGCTAGCATGTTCGCTAAATGTGTGATACTATGGTAGTAAAAAAACAGAATTATCTTCCTTTAGCAAGCTTCTACCTTTTGTACATGTGTTGTTGTGACTAATGGCACTTGCAGTGGACAAGCCATCGCTGATACGATCAGCAGATTTTAAGCCTAAGAAATGCGTCTCTTTGTTTTTTGTACAAGTAGCACCATCTAGGGCCAAGAGTACGACTAAGCTACACACGTCGCAACCCTTTCTAGGGTGTGGACTACATCCATGCAAATTATTCATACAACTCAGATCGTAATTTAGACCTGGAACAGAGAACAATTACCTCTGACTCAGTACCCCCAGTGATATTACTCTCAATATGGAGGACTTTGTGACCACGAATAGATTTAACGAGCGCCAGTCGCCATATACTCGGAGAATCTTTTGGCCGTTGAGTTTCGAACTCGTAACCGAAAGAGTACGAGGCCAACGACTACCACCCAAGTCATCCCGACCTTTTCTACTTATTTCTGTGATGTAGTTCAATATTCTGAATGACGGCCAAAATCGTAAAAAAATTGTGAATATATTGAAGGACAATTTCTTCTGATAAATTTCATTCATATGTCATCTGTTTTACTGATCAAATTCATATAGAGTGGATTTTTCACATCCATAGCCATTGATTCTATTGAACAACACTTTTTTGGCTCTTATCATTGTTCTCGAAAGCTGAATTGGCAATTATAAAATTGGTTATAAAATCAAAAGCTGAAAGAAGATCCCATTTTTTAGATCATTAATAATCGGTCATCTAACTCTCCATATTTAGCACAATCATTCCTTTTTATAATGCATCACTTGTTTTTCGCAGATTATAATGTTTATTTTTATGGTTAGATTTTCATTCCTTCATATTATTCTCGTGTAACATATACTATCAGTTAATTTCGTTTTAAAACTATTTGAATTTATTTTAAAACATCGAATCAAAACATGGTTTTTAAAAAAAATTACGCATTCAGAATAGTAACTTTTTACCGTCTCATTCTGCTTGCTCCTTCTATTCAGTGAGCTAAAGGTTGTGACATAAAAAAAGTGTCTATTTTTCGATGACCAATTATCACTTATTCAGCATGAATGAAAATTGTAAATATTGCATGTATGTTTAATATTTATATAATGTAATGATATGTAAATATTTGCAATACTTAAATAATTTAATTATATGTAAATGTTTGCAATATTTGAATAATGTAATGATATGTAAATGTTTCTTATATTAAAATAATGTAAAAATATGTAAATGTTTGTTATATTTAAATAATGTAATTATAATTAAATGTTTGTAATATTTAAATAATGTAAAGTTATGTAATTATTTGCAACATTTAAATAATGTTAAGATATGTAAATGTTTCTTATATTTAAATAATGTAATGATATGTAAATGTTTCTCATATTTAAATAATGTAATGGTATTTAAATGTTTGTAATATTTAAGGCGACCAGGGACCTTTAAAATGACTTTTTTCAATTTTCACCTTAGCAATTTGAAATTTTACAGGCATTAAGAGCATCACTATAGGAAGTGACAGCCAAAATTTTAAAGCATTATATAAATTTGTTTATCAGTTAGGGGGTTAGTGCTAAATAATGTTAATGAAAACTGTTCCAGTCACTCTAAATTTTTTCAAAAGCGTTTCAATTTTTATTATTTCTAACTCTAATCTTTTTGAAACAAAAGTTTGGATTGATATTGAAATTTTAGTACGAAATATCAAAACCACTTAAACATTTTTAAAAAATGACTAGTTTTAAGATATTATATTGGTTAATTTTGATATTTCGTACTCCAACTTCTAGATCAATCCTAACTTTTGTTTCAAAAGGATTATAGTTAATAATAATAAAAATTGTAGCGCTTTCGAAAAAATTTAGAGCGCCTGCAACATTTTTCATTAACGATATTTATCAATAATATTATATTATATTAACCCCCTAACTCATAAATAAATTTATATAATGCTTTAAAATTTTCGGTGTCATCTTCTATAATGATGCTTTTAATGTCTGTAAAATTTCAAATTGCTAATGTGAAAATTTCTGGGAAAAATCATTTAAAGGTCCCTGTAATAATGTAAAGATATAAATGTCTGTAATATTTAATTAATATAATGATATGTAAATTTTTGTAATATTAAAATAATGTAAAGGTATGAAAATGTCTGTAATATTTCCTTATCTGTAATTTTATATGAATTTGAAGAACGGGAAATATATCTAAGTTTTTAAAGTTTTGCTTTGAATTTTATTTCATCTAATCTCTGTTTTGAAGATTAAATATTTTCGACTTGTATCGCTTAAACCCACTCAATTACTTTACTGTTTTTATTCAAAGTCTTATATTTCTATAAATGAGGAATATTTTTATTTAAGCAATAAAAAAATTAACCAGAGTTTTCTACTTTTAAACATAAGCTGATGAATTACGGCTAGCGCAAATTAGTATGATCTAAATCAATAAAAAAAACCCACAATAACCAATTGTTTCTTCTTCTGTTTGTAAATGATTCTTTATTTAAAATTTTGTAAGAGTTTAAGCTTTTAAATATAAGCTCGTATATTTAAGACTGAAATTGCCTTAAACTAAATCAACCAAAGAACCACAATAATCCTACAATAAAAGCATATTTTTAAAATTCGCCTGTTTCAGATTTCTGGGTTGATGTTATCTTGATAATATGTTATCGTCATTAGTTAAAATAATAATATGGTTTACTTAAAATTGTATTTTTAATTTTTCTAATACTAGAACAAATGTGCTTTATTTAATGAAAAAAACAATTATTATCATGTTGTGCTTCACGCAGCAGTTCTTTATACTTACTATATAAACATACGGTAACGTAGTAGCACTTTTATAATAGTGGAAGTATTTATATACCACTTACAAAAAATAGAATAAAAAATTAGTTTGAATGTTACGCCATCATATTTTTTATTACATAAAACATCAGAAGCATATTTTGTCATTTGTATTTCATGTTTTCTCTTAATCAATATAATGTCATATCTTATGCATTTTGAAATTCCTCGTACCTAAAAATTAATGTGACATGCACACAAAAACACACACGTGAATTTTTTTTCTTTCTTATTTTATCCTCTTATAATTCATTACGGCATTGGTCTGCATATTTGCAAACGTTAAAACTTATTCGGTTTCGTAATTAGTATAAATTACGAAACCGAATAGGAGTGCAATAATATAATTCTGCTTCTTTAAACATTTGCTGTATTCTGTTTAGAGAAATGGGGGAGTTCCGAGAACTATCTTCGCAACAAAGAAGATAGGATTTACACCAAATCCAAATGGGGATGAAATTTTCCTTCAAAATCCGCAGCATCTTCTGTAATTAATCGTGACTTCCATCGCGTTTTCTAGTTATCTGCACTGGAGAAAATAAAGACTTAACGCCTCATCCAATTTGTTGCCGAGTCTTAGTGTTTTGAAGGATTTATTCAGCCTTCAAAAGTATCAAGGCTTCATTAATTCTTGAAAGTGTTGGCTTCCTAGAGACTTTAAAATTATTCTTTAATATGAGAGAAGACATTAAAGAAGAGAGGAATACATCTACATTCTTGATAGATTTCATGTTAAAAGACGATACAAAAGAAATTCTTTTTAGATTCTATTAGATTATCAATTTCTGAATATCACACACACACGCACACACACAAAGACACACAAACACATACACGCACACACACATACACACACAATAAGGAGAAAAAAGCTATGGAATATTCTTAAGAAGAATAAAGTTGAATTTAAAACCGTAATTTTATCTTACATGGTATCATTAAGTTATCCAAACATAGGTTAAGTAAGTATGCAAAAATCATAGAGATGACCAATTTTAATTATTGGAGTGTCAGTCACTGAATTTCCATAGAAGTCGGAGATAATAAAAAAAAGACTAACGGAAATGACTAATAAAAAGCGGAAAGAAATAAGACTGAGTTCTTATAAGCATCCTTTTTGGACTACAAAAATTTGTGTATATACATACACTATAGGTCAAAAATATTTCAAGTTTGCAAAAATTTAACTTGTTTTTTTTAAGTCTCTTAAATGTGATATTTTTTTTCATTTAAAATGATATTTTATAATATAAATGTGGTTAGAAGTTTCAAGCTATTGTGTTATTTATTGTGAAGCAATAAAGTATAAAGATTTCTTCGTCAAAATAGTTTATTATAAAATTGCTCCAACGGCGAAGTATTTCATTTCGTTTACTGCGCTGTGGAAGTGCGATTGCTGTGCATTGCCTTTCAATTTAAACTGATACATTTTTAAAATGTAGGAATTAACTCACAAGAATCGTCATGCTATTATTTTAATGCATTGTTATGGAAGCCTTATAAGCAAGATAACATCTACCGTAAACAAGTAATTACTCTTGTATAGTGGGTATGTTACGGTATGTTACTCTGCATTGAAAACTCATACTACGAGTTCGGTTCTAGGGCAATGTAAGCTAACCACCAAAGCATCAAGGAAGCATTTCAAATGTTAGGATTTCTAACTGGTGAGACTGTAATAAGTCGAATGTTTCAGGTCTCATAAGTATACTCTAAACCGTAAAAACAACAGATAAAGAATCTTGAAGTAGCTGCCTAAAGTTATTGTCTGAACGTGATGATTTTACCCGGACAACAGTATGCCACAAACGTGGATTTGAAAGTCTTGATACACTTGCAAAAGAATGGAATTACTACACGTCTGTCATTGCCAGTACCAAAACATTTCAAAGGAGGTTCCGCGAAGCTGGATACAAGGCCCAAGTATCTAAAGAAAATCCAGTACCGATGAAAGAAGAGAGGAAAAACGATTGGAGGCTGCCAAAATGTGAAAAGCATTGGAGTATTCGGAATGTATACGAGTTATATTCAGCGACGAAAAGTCGCTTTTCTTTAATGTCTGACAAGCCTGGCCATGTTTTGCATAAAGCAAAGGAGATCACGAGACCAGAATGCTTGGCTGGTACATCATAGTTCCCACAATGCTTAATGGTATAGTGGTGCATGCCTTATCAACCAACTGGACGATTTCAGTTTGCAAGAGGAACAATAAATGATGGTAAGTATGTTGGTGTTCTGAAGGATCAATTGCTTCGTGGTGTTCGTGACATGATTCCTAAGTCAGAAATAGATATTTCAGCAAGATCTAGCCTCCTTCCATGAATAAAAAAGGGTAAGAAAAGCTTTAAAATTAATTTTAAATCTCAGTTCAGCTCAGTTCTGAAACATTTGTAATATTAGTTTAAGACTGATTTTACCAATTATGGTATTAACGTGATAACATAGCAAGGAAACTCACCAGATTAAAACTCTATCGAGTATTTATGGATTATAATTGGAAAGAAAATTATTACAAGTCATTCCCGAACAAAATATGATATACAGGCATTAAATTTTGGCCCGTGAAATACCGAAGTAATTGTTGCAAACCCTCGTGTTCATGCTTAACAGAGTGGCTGCTGTAATTGAAACCAGAGTTGACCCAACCTAATTTTAAATGCTTTTCAGTTAACCTGACTCTTCTTATCTTTTCTGATTAAAAAAATTGATTTTTTTTCGTGATTTTATTTTGGGGAACAAAAAGAAATTCCGATATTTATAACCTGTACATTTTGTTTGTAATTTATTCTATTTGAAACTAATTTTTTAATTCAATAATTTAATTATATATTGTCTTTTGACTAATTAAACATATTGACATAAAAATATAATTTTAAATGAAAAAATATTGCTTGGGGCTATTCTTGAAAAAAAGTTACATTTCTCAAAAAAATTTTCCACCAATACGTTTGACCAGTTATGTAAATAGATTTCATTAATTACAAGAATATACAAATTGAATTTATCATTCTTTAACATTGCTGAGTTTGGATATCTACATACGATCTATTTTAATTTAGTTTAATTTAATTTATTAGTTTCAGTGTGACTTTAACTTGCAAATATAGTTTTCAGTTTTTAATTACAATCAACCATAAAGAACTTAATAAAAAGACGAACATAATAAATTGAAACTCATGATTTGTTTTTACTTATTTAATGATTTAATGGATGAAGTGCTTCAAAAAATATTGTTTAATTCGACAAAAATTGAAAAATAACAACTTTCTATTGCTTTTACATGTAAAAGAAGAAAGCTTGCTTACGAGGAAAGAAAGCAAAATTATTTTGTGTAATTTGAGTGGAAGCAGGACGTGAAGAGAATCTATTAATCAGTAATAGTAAAGGATACAGAATAAAGAATCGATTCTCATTTATCAGCCAATGAGAAACTTAATCACGTACACGATTAACTTCAACTGTAATACCAGGTTTTTCTTTCCCTCGATAAAGAAGAAAGTTTGAAAGTACTTACTAATGAACAACAAGATCTAAATAGTAATAAAATAGTTAGATTCGTGATGAAGAAACTAAAATGGAAGAATAAATGTTCTGTATAACTTAGTGCACGATATTTTGAAACTTAAGATAATTGTTTGAAAAACAAGTAACTTGTTAAATTTAATCATTTTCTTGCATTGAAAGTGGATAAATACCCTGATTGCCTTTTGTTACAAAAAATGAAAAAAAAGAAGTAAACAGGTTATCAGTTTCTTAAAATTATTACCTTCGATAAAAAGAGAGAAATATGATGAGTCTATAGATTAGTGATCACTAATAGACAAATTCATGAGTCTATTTAAATGTTCAAGATAGACACAGCTGAATTATTTAAGAATTATATAAAATAAATTGAGAGTATATTCGTATTCAGAAAATTCATAACACAACGCTCATCAAATTTGATTATAATTATTGATTTTTCATCTGGATCCAAAGGATCCCGATGATTTTTGATAATAACTTGTTTGCAGAGATTAGTGCTTGTAAGGACCTTTCGAGGAATATATTTCAAGAAATATATTTACAATATCATGAATTTTAACAGCCTTATTAATATATTAAAATGGTCTGTGAAATATTTTTAAGGGTATTTTTGTGAAAAAACTGTATATGTTTAATATTTTTTGCATTTTATTTATAGATCTATTGTACAATCCCTGGATAAAATAAGAACTACAAGAATAATTCATGTTGATCTTATTTTATCTAGGAATATTATTCAAGGATGGGGTAATGTTGAGCTTCTATGGTCAGGAACCTGGAGTACCGCTGACTTAGTTGCGATGCCTTCAGACCTTACCTGAACATAGTGGAATGGCTTTCACGCCTTGGGTGATTCTACCAGGAGTGAATGCTACTAGTGCAAGGATACATAAGAACCTAAAACATATTTCCCTTTCTCATCGGATCCTCTTTCAGTGGATTCCGTCTCATGAACAACGTTGTTGGAAATGAAATTGTCGGCAGTTTGACTAGAGCTGGTTCTCGCGAGAGCACTACGCCTGCCGCTTCTCTTTCTTACATGGGGTTTGTTTCTAAACACAAGGACATTTAACTGTCAAATAAGACCTTTTGGACTGTCTCGCCGGTGCACTCTTAGTGTCAGAGTAAGCGCCTTGATGGCTTCCAGGTTCGGGTCAGTAGTAGATGAGATCAAACTGCTCTTAATTGTTTCCTTAGTGGTCACTTATCAATGATTTTTGTTGGAAGTGCTAAACAGTTCGACGTCTGCACTACGAACGACGTCTGCACTTCGACGTCTGCAGGCCTCTTCTGGCCACATTTTATATTTTCTGGAGCTTACCAAACAGGAACTGGTTCATAACCCCTTTTTGGTACTGCACTTTCTCAGGGTGAAGGATTTCATGGACCTGATCTAGCTCTGCTAGTCATGGAGATGAGAAACAACAACAACAGAACAAGAGAAAGAAACATTCCAAATTTAATGATATTCTACTTTTATAAATCCAGTTATGCTAGATATTAAGACCCTATTAAAAGAAATTCATAAAATATGAAAAATACTGTTAACGAATATTAATTTTAATGCTAAAACTTACATGTAATAATTATAAAATTTAGAGGAAATTTAAAAAAAAATGTAATGAAAACATGCAAAAGAATAATACATGCTTTAGTAGAAAATTCATATCTTCATATTATGTCTTTCAGCAATGAAAATAATAAAGAGTCTGAAATATATTTTCCAAGAATTAATATTATTTAAATTTTATGGGAACATAAAATATGATCATTCGACAGTACGTGATTAAATATTTTTCAATTCATTAAATTAAGGCAAATATACATGAGGCACTTAATTTGATTCCTGAAATTATTAAATTATGGAATAATTTTGTACCATTATTTTTACAGAATATATCAAGATAAAACGGAAAATTATTAATTAAATTTTCAGAAGAAAGCCTAATTCTTAATTACGCATTTCATTCATTCAATGAATGTTCAAAACATTCTTCAAGAATGTTTTTGCTTGTGTCCAACCATATTTCTGTACATTGCACTTCATTGCCTTAGAGTTAATGTGAATGAAAGGAAGCTGAATGTAAATAAAGGATGAATTATGTAGCTATACGCATATTTCACTTCATTAGTAGCAGAATTAGAGAAACCGAATAAAAAGATAGCTAAAAACAGTAAACCAAATAGAAAGCTGAAGTGGCAAATAAACATCTTGTACCTTTCTATCACCTCTGAAATTGACTGAATATTTCACAGGTAGAAGTAAGGTATATATTACATCTACTTCCATCTGTATAGTTAAGTTTACCAAACTTTCTAAAGGGATTTTATTAGCGTCTTTATTTGTTTCCCTATTCTTTTATTAGAGTGGATTTAAACAGCTATTTCCCAGCTTTTAGTGAAATACTATTAAATAAGCATCATCGACAGCTGTTCTTTTGGCAGATGTAGACAGGGGAGAAAGAAATCACATGACACGCACATAAAGATAAATATGGGAGTAACAAGTCGTTGAATTTAGTTGCGAACAAAAGGCAGAAAAAGCTGAAGATGCCACTTCTCACGCAAGCGAATAAGTGTCCTCGGGTAATGTTAAAATATTGTTATGCGTTTCGGGAATGCTATATTTCTCATGTAGAGAAATTGAAGACATGGTTAATTCCATGCGTAATGTTAGTCAGTTGCTCATAGTTTTTATTCTTATTTAAATATCATATTTATAAAACTTTTATCACCATGTCTGAGAAAAATATTAAGAAAAGTGAAATAAATACATTTGAATTATCGAATAATCTTTTTGAGTTTTGCAATCAGAGATTGCAGCACAATGCCTTAATTAACCCTCCAGTACATAGTATAACCATTTGTATATCAGCTTTCTATTTCCATTTATAAACTCCTCTCAGGGGGAACCTAGTAATTGGGGATGAAATGCTTCTGGTATGGTAGTTAGATATCGCCACCCTTAAAGCATACTAATAGAAATAGGAATTATAATATAATCTGTAAATCTGTCGTGGTCACAAAGTCATCCATGTCGAGAGTAATGCCACTAAGAGTATTCAGTCAGAGGTGATCGTTCTCTGCTCCAGGTCTAAATTACGATTTGTGGATGAATGAGGAAAAACACGAATGAAACCCGACCCGTAAAAAAGGCTGTGACATGTGTGTAGCTAAGTCGAACTCATGGCACTAACAGGTGCTACTAAAAAAAACGAGATATGCTCATTCGATTTCAGTCACTGACAAAAATCAGCGGGCTTGAAAAAGTGTCATAAACAACAACAACATATATGATGATAAGGTTTCGATTCGAAGCAGACCATAGGAAGTGACATAGACTTAATTTGTCAAGAAGGCCCTGAGTGAAATTGAGGATGATTCCAAAATTGTATGGGTTATTTTTTTTTTCAATTAGCTTGGCTCTCTAGAGCAAATGAACTAACTTTTCATTTGAAATGCTTATGTTCATCTACTTAGAGATCACTTGCAACCATTCATGGGCTTCACAAATAAAATGCAAATAAAAAAAAACTATGGTATTCTGAAAGATGACAGATCATCAAGTCATCAACTCCCCCCCCAACTGTTTGAGAAGTTATGTGAAGAGCATTTTCGCACAATTCCAGAAAATGATTTTGCCACCATATTGCTCAACATGTGTCCCTTAGAGCATTTATTGGAGACAATAGAGATGTCAGTTCGTGCTCAAAATCCCCCACCAGCAATTATGGATGTCTATAAAGACCACACAGTGCAATATTTCTTAAGAAGAATTCAAACAAATTTTTGAGTCTATGCCACTTCGAGTTGCTTCACATCTCGTGGATAAAGAAGATCCAATACGTTAATAAGAGATTTCCCATTTCTTTTGTTACTTCAATGCATTTCTCTACAAATAAATTTCTCCCACACAATGAATTTATATAAAAAAAGATTGTTAATTAAAATTATATATTTTTTATGGTTTCAATCATATGATTTTCTTATCCTATACAACACATACGATATCGGTACAATTTAAAGATATCTTACAGCAAAACTAAGTTAATTCTTGCTTCCTTTCGTCTTAATACTTACCTAATTTAAATTCTTTTTGAAAAAATGTGTTGAGTTTTAGGTTTGATATTTTTATGAATGTTTAAGGATTGTAAATAATATTATACAATAATAAAGTAATAAAATGGATTTTTGATCACTTCTCCTTGTCAATATTTTCATCTTCAAGTATTCAAAAAATGGATTGCGGCATTTTTGCGAACGGTAGATTAAAGCTCACTTTGAATATGAGTTGATCTGCATGGCAGGCAAAGTTACAAAATAATTACTATTATTATAAATATGAAGATAATTCTATAAATAGGGTGACCATAATTAAAATGACAGTGCTCACTGTTTTCTGTAGCACGATATATTTGCGAGAACGACGCCACATTTTGTAGGAAGATTAAACAAGACGGGAGACGAAGGATTCTGCAAAAAAAAAGTTCCGAAAGTCACCGCTAGGAGAATATATGACACTGTGTAGTAAAAAATAGAGTGTTAATAAATTCAAATCAACATTGGAAATAAAATTACTTTTTATTTTGCACATTTGCAGATTTAGTTCAAGTGCAATATGATAACACTTTAAAAAAAAATCGAAACATTTACATAAACACCGATAAAGTCTCTTTATCTGCAATTTCACTTACTGAGTAACAGAGAACGCTGAGCAAAAGAAGAAGTTCTTTATTCAAATTTTACGTTACATCCATTGGCACAGTGCCAGCTGCTTGGGCTTTGAAAGGCAACGTTTTACTTTTCGAAACAATCAAATTAAAAGTTTATGTGCAATGTCTCCTTCTTTAGTCGAGCGTGCGTCTAACTCTGATGCCTTCTGACTATGGGGTTACCTTAAGTTCAAGGTCTATCAAGGAGTTGTCTAGGACTTGACTAAGTTGGAGGATAACATATCACGAACTGTACGGGAGATTCCTGCAGACATGTTAATTTCTGCTGTTGTGAATACTGTGCGCAGAAAGCAATATGTGGTCCACAAACACGGCAGCCACATTGCACATGATTGGAATGTGCGAAATAAAAGGTAATTTTATTTCCGTATTGGTTTGCATTTGTTAACACTCTATTTATTACACAGTGCCACATATTCCCCTGGTGGTAACTTTTGGAACTTTTTTTTTCAGAATCCCTTGTCCTCCGTCTTGTTTCATCTTCCTACAAAATGTGGGTCATTCTCACAAAAAGATTGCGCTACAGTACACTTTTAGAACTGTCAGTTTAATTACGGCCAACTTGTACTTCTATAAGTATTACAACTGAATGCACCTATATTGTAATATTTTTGTAATATACTTAAAATTGTCAAATATTTGTAATAGATAATACTTATAGCATTTTTCAAAAAATGGGGCTATAATGAAATTAATTATATTAAAGTTGTCAATATATAAATTAATATATTTTAAAGTTAGCTTTAGAAGAAACTGATGTTCAAAATTCGATGAAATTTTATGTAGGTCATTGAAGTTAAGAAATTTTGAATGAATCATTTCCTGTCAAGTTCTTTGCAATACTCAGAACACTCTGTAATTTACTTTCAAGGTGAAGTCTTACGATTTCAGATGGGAATTGAAAAGGATAATAAATAGAAAATTATTTATTTTGTAAATGTTTTGTTATAATAAATGTTTTCAAACTGTCGAATTCGTGTGCTATATGTGTAACTCCTATAAACCTCTCTGGTTGCAAAAAAAGGGAAAAACTTTTTAAAGGTTTTAAAACAAATACTTAATTAAATTAGAATACAAAAATAGGAAAACAATCTTTTAAACAACTGATTAACCTTCTGAACAATTTTTAACAAACCCTCATTGAATGTAATTTATCGTGTCTGAAATGATTTATGCGTTCTTAATTCGCTGGTTACTTACCTAACAAGTCGATATTTTTTAACTCGCATAGAGAATACGGTTTTAAATTAATTGAGAAGTCAACAAAAATAATAAAAAAATACCGATTATATATTTACCACGATTAAAAAAAACCGAACATGCATGAAATTGGTTTATTAAGTAATCATTTGAAACCGTTATCCTTAATTACATTCTCCAAAATGATAAATGTATAAAGTAGCTTTAAAATGATTAAAAATACAGTTCTTTTTTTAGTGTATCGTTGTTAATATTGCTCCCTTTTTCTACATTTATATATTTAATTTCCAAGTAATATTTTTCAAAATTATTTTTATTCTGTGGTGAATTGTTAAGCGAAATTACTTGAGTGTAGATGTATTTTTAATTAATTCAATTCCTCCTCCTTCCAATTGATTTTGATTAACTCTTTTTGAATTGATTATACATTTATATATTTAATTAAGAGCTTAATATTTATGAGTGTGTTTAGCAGATGAATGTGGCAGAAATGAATAAAAAAACTAAACCGAAGTCATAAAATTAAATGTATATTTTAAGTACTTCGAAAATAATTAATAATATTAATTATATGACAGGATATTTTCATTTCATGCTAATTAAAAATTATTTGAACATATCAAAATCACTGCTTTTGAATAAATTAGAATGAATTCAAAAAGAAATCAACTTAAGTAACTCAATTTTAATGAAGAAAATAGTAATGGGAAAGCTGCGATTATAAACTGAGTAACTTAAATTTTAATATTGTTATTCACCTTACTATGAGCATTATACCCTAGATCAAGTTAATCGATTATTTACATTATTTATCAATGTTGACCCCTTTTCCTAATAGGTATTTTGAAGATTATATGTAATAAATGTAACATGTATATGAATATTATGTGTAATATGTATCAAATGTATGTAACATACGAAGATTGTATGTAATATGTATCTAATGTATGTAACCGGTATATGAAGAATATATGTAATATGTATCAAATGTGTGTAACCGGTATATGATGATTATATGTAATACGTATCTAATGTATGTAACATGTATATGAAGATTATATGTAATATTTATCTAATGTAAAATGTCTACAGAAAAAAATTCCACCTCTTTATTGAAATCCTTGCCTAATGATGACCATTGAGAAAGTCATCAGGCTGGATTTTTTTTCTTTGGTTACTTTGGCCGGATTTTTTATTGGTTTTACTTTTTTTTTTTCCTTTTTTCAGTATAGATTTTTTTTATTTTTTTTTACTTCTGTTTTGGTTTATCTATGCTTCACTATGTTTTTAGGAATAGCAGCATATGCGTTATCTAATTTTATTTCTGAGTCTTTTTAATGTAATAATTAAAAAATTACAATTCGTAGTGTATCGTATAATTCGGTTTAAACTTATAAAATTGATTTTATCTTTGTTCTTGTATTGCATGAAACATGTATATGAAGATACTATATAATATATATCTAACGTTTGTAATACATCAAGATTCTATGTAATATGCGATGCGTCTGGATTAATGAAATATGAGCAAGGGCTTGGCCATTTAAACGCATTCCCTTTCTAAGTCATTTTCTTTATCAAAACAGTTGGAGCTCTTGATGTTTTTCTAATTGTCTTCTTTTAAGTCTTAATTTTATATACTCATAAATGCTATGTTAGTTAGTTCAAATATGTATTCAATTCAAACGAAAGTTTTAAAAAAGTATAGAATTGTATTTGTATATATTAAAATTCACGATATATATTATTAAATATCAATTATTAATGTTAATATCATGAACTGTTTAGAAGATATTTTGTTTCTGCATGTTATCAAACAAAATCACGATCTAATTAATAATATTATTGACCAAAGATCATATTTTAAATGCATTTGATGGTTATAATTTTTTGAAAAACAATATAATTTTTGGATTTCAAAAATCATATATTTTACCCGCTTTTACTTTCTAGTACACCGTACCGCGAATACAATATTGAATTATAAATTATGTATTTTCTTAATGAAATCTACTTCTACTTAAAATTGCACCCATTATACTTTTTTATTAGTAAATAATTTATCTCAAACCAGAAACTAATGTTTAAAAAAATCTGTGATATTCAAAATAGGTCAACAAAGTAAAATTTTATTTTAATTTTTTATTGAGTAATTACAATTAATAAAATAATTCATCAAAAAATTACCGATTTTCACAAGAACTAAAATCGTATTTCAACAATAGTATTTTTTTAACGATTGAAAATTTGAACAAGATATATATAGAGAGCGTGAACTAATAGTAGGAATTGAAAAATAATTCCAAAGTTTTATAAATATTAGTTATTCTTTAAAAAGAAAAGTTATTCCTTTAAACGTCATGTTTTATGAACGACGGGAAAAGCCAATTATTATAAGCCATAGGTACATTCAGCATTTTTGTGTAGAATTCATGACTTTAGCATATGAATTACAATTAATGTGTGATTCAGATTATACGATACGTTACACTATTTCTTTATGCATTCCTTGATTTAAGAAAACACATTTTGAATAAAATACCATGGTAGGAACATTTTAATTATTCTTGATACAGTCACTGCATGTTTAAAAGTTAAACTACGACCATATAGTTTTTTGGGTTGCTCTATTTATACATATTTAGAAGTAATGATTATTTTACTGTAACTTGTTCCTTTGGTATAACCATAAAATTTTAAATTGCCATTTTGAATTAGTTCCTGAATTAGTTTTGAATTTCCAGAGTTATTTCTTGAAAAAACTCAAAGTTTTTAAAGTGGTTTTTGTTCTTAATTTATCTAATGAGCACTAGATAAATGCAATAAATAATTTTTAATATCTTATTTTTTTTATTTATCACCCCTACAAACTAAGCCTGATCTGTTAAATGAATCAATGATTAGAAAATATTCCTTTTCATTTATAATATAACTATGAATGGGGTGGAAATTAATTAAATAAATTGATAAATAAGAACAAAGAAAAATAAGCAAAATATAATTTATAAATACCTATTAAACTTCTATATATAAAACATATATTTAAAATATAAACTATGCATAATATCTTTAAATAAAAATGATCCCGAAGGGTTAATAATTTATTAAAATAACTTAAGTACAGATGTTTCAATGACTACAGCATTCAAACAGAAACATATATAGCAACTCCCCTTCAAATCTTCTAAAATCAGATATGATTGAAACAGTTTTCTTATAAGAAATGTGTACATGGTGTAATGTAGAAAGCTCAGAAATTAAAAAAGTTAAGCAAAATTACTTTATATGTATTCTTTTCTGCAGTCGTTCTGGCTTTGAGAAGATAAATATCTTATCTACATGGATTATATATAAAAAATTTAGATAATTAGCTTAAAACATTTGCAATAAAACTAATTTCTTATTTAAAGATTTCTAATATGTTTAAAATGCCAATTTTTTCATCATTTTTGATATCAAACTGACTATAAAATATCAAATACAAATACTTAAAAATTTCAGTATAAATAAAGAAACTGACTTCTTGGAAAACAATTGTTATGCTTGTTTAAATATAATCACAGATAATGATGAATTTAATATTAAATTACTTTATACATCATATATTAAATAAATG
>JAOUZG010040955.1:1354263-1364985 GCA_026289955.1 Argiope argentata | reverse complement strand
GATCTTTACGAATTGAGTTGCATTTAGTTTCTTTCGTCGGTCAGAATACTTTTATAACTTTACGAAGAAATTCGCATAACTTGCATTCTTTCCTTAAATTAAATGTATCACTTAAGATATTTTACATAAAATTAAACTTTAAAAAATAAAATTTGGATAAACAGCATTTTAGAAAAAGGATTTTACTAAAAAATCTTTAATTTGTTCTGATATAATATCAATATACAATTTAATAATGCAAGCAACATAAAGTAATATTTCTCTCTTATTTTTAAATTGATTAAGCGTAATATCAGAAATAAAAGAAATTCGTTAATAAATATAATTGTACCATCATGGTATTACAAAAAATTTTAAGATAATCAATCTAAGGGTCTATATTATTTTAGATCTTTACGAATTGAGTTGCATTTAGTTTCTTTCGTCAGTTTTTCCTTATAACGCTTGAGAACTTTCCCATAGAACAAAAAATAAAACGGTAGAAAACTGCATTAAAAAATAATTTTATTTAATTTTTTTAATATTTCTGTTATAATACGAAAATTTAGTTTAACAATGTATAAAACTAAAAGTATTTATCAGGAAACAAATTTATCTCATTGTTCTCCTGAGACAGTTTCCATTCAGTTTTCTAAACCACTTTGGGCTCAATCTCCCTGGCTATCCCTTATCCAAAGTCGTACAAAAATCATTGAAGAAACGCGATGCAGCCACATTAGCTTAAAGACAAAATCCAACCCACCGAATCAATTTTAGCGTGTAAAAAGTTACTTTCAACTGACAAATTTCTTTTCATTAAACTCGAATTAGAATTTTCGGTAGTCGTAGGGATACATAATGGTTGACAATCCTCCCTGTCTTTACTCATCGTTTGGCTTCCTAAATCCCCGCCTCTTTGGAAGGTTGAGGAAAGGGTGTTGACGGAACCGATTAAACCTTGATGCGATTTTCGGGACGATTTAGAGGAGAAGGGATCAGAAAGTTATTCCGCAGCGTATTTACGGATTGGCTAATTTAATGGAAGGTTTGAGAAATATATTTATAGCACATCTAAAAGACTCGCTTCAAAAGGGTGCGTTCGAAAATGAGTTTGGATAGTTAAGTATAATTTGTTGCCAGTTGTTTGATGAAAAGTTCCTTTCGAGCTCATTTCTCATCAGATTAATCTTTCGTTTTCCTGAACTGTATCGTTTGCTATAAATATTTTAAATTGCTTCCAGTTTGGGTGGGGGAGATTCTAATTTTAAACAATATTTGAGTTAGAATACCCTATTCTATTAAATATCTATTCTAGACTAACTTTTACCCGCGACTTCGTACGCGTGGAAATTTTGAAGTGTATATTTGAGAACTGATTTCTAATCATAATGTAAAATGTTAGCAAACCATTTGCAGGAGACGGGAATTTTAAACATGAATTGGGGTAACAAAAGCAGATTAGAAATTAATAAGAAATAATAACAAATGCACATTAGAAAATTTCTTCTGAAGGAATCGAAAGATCTATTACTTAACAATCACTATATTTAAATGTATCAAACACTACGAAAGTAAACTGAATCGTTTGAAATAACCAGTTGTTATATCTAACCGCATTAGTGTGTGGGGGAGGGATTACTTAGAACTTTAAGGTTTTTTCCCCTTTGCCGGGCGCAAATGAACAATCGCCAAAGAAATTTGAGAAAAGTTGGCGAAATTCTAAATTATTTTCGAACGGAAATATACCACTATAAGCATATATGAAAAATACATAGCTTTGGCAAATACAATTTAATTACAAAAAAAAACAATTCTACAGCTTTGATATACAGGCGTTTTCGCCAAAAAAAGTTAGCCAATAAATTTTAGCGAAATGGCCAAACTGGGATCGCAATGATTAAAAAAAATATCACTTTTCATATTTATTTTATTTCATATAATCACGTGCTCAAAATGACATTTTTCTAGGTTTTATTTGCTGTAGTCCTTAACTATTTTTTTAAAATCAGAGCCTTTGTAAATGCAATGACAGCATGTTATTAAAAACTGTTTTTTTTTTCGAGATGCTCGTGCAGATAATAAAATTTTTATTTTTCGCCTACGAATTTATTATTGACGCAAAAAAACCTCCTCCCAAAAACAACATCATGTTCTGACATAATAAAAATTTAAATAAGTCTTGTTACCTTAAAAGTATATTTGCTGCTCCAAAGGAAGTCATTTGGAAACAGTTATTATATTTTTGTGTGTTTGCAAGGAAGTGTATGGAATCCTTTCCAGTATCTGAAACCAATAAGTACAATGTCTCTGGAGGCGGAACCAATGGCACTAATTTCACTTTGCCATTTGTGCTACACAATCCATTTGCTTCATTATTGTATTCAAATGCCTTACCAATACCAACGAATCGGTAGAAACTGTAGTCAGTTGAAACATCGAAATAATGATGACACACACAAACACACCCTTCTTTTCTTTTCTTTTTTTTTCTTCACTACGTTTCTTTCTAAAAACCCTTTTTCCCCTTCGTTATTCTTTATTTTGGGCAGGCATAGATTAAATATCCATACACATAAAAAACTAAGAAATTAAAAAGAATCGTTCATACATAAATCGTTTCAAAAAGAACATAAACACATTAAGTTCTCTTCATGCCGTATTTATATATAAAAAAGAACTTTCCCTCTTTAAGAACAACAGCAACAAAAAAACAACTTTATATCAGAACACAATCAATAGAAACAGTAAAAAATAAAATTATCAAATAAAAACGAAAATGATATTCCTGTGCGTTTGGAAGAATGTTTTTAATCAGTATAATCAACTGCATAAAAGCAACTATTTTCTTTCTTTTTTAAACATCCCGTTATCTATAAATGAAAACCAACTGACTTCGCGTATTTCTTTCTAAACAAATCATAATTCATTACTTCCTGCTATCTCAGTTGGTGTGGGGGACGGAAATCAAGATTTTTGGCGGGAAAGTAAGAAAAGTGTCGTTTTAACTATTTTCCATGCAGTTTTTTAAATGTTTTCTCTCCATAAGAACCATCCTCGTGTCTTAACGAAAATATTTTTAAAAAATTAGCCGAATCGGTCTAGCCGTTCTCCAATTTTGCACTTAGCAACGCATTTCGAGTTGCATTTTTATTAATATAGATAGATATATATTTGATGGAAACTGGAGTTTAAAGGATTTTTTATTATTAGTTAATATGCACTTTGAAAAGTTAGTATGATAATTGTAGATTGGATGTGATTGGGCAGGTGAAATCCGAATCTCAAAACTATTTTTAGATATTAATCCATAACGTATAGATAAATATATAAACATGTATCAAGATTACCATGTTTTATCATATCTATATAGAACGTTTAAAATATAGAAAACACATATTTTCTGAAATGTTGTGATTAAATATGCATATGAATATAAATATGATTCTGAAACCACTATTCATCCAATAAATGAAAGTGTTTTCAAAAAGTACACAAAATACTTGGTTTTCAGCATCACAATTACACTCGTCTCTGCAGTTGCAAGGTTACATTAATTAAAATAGAAATTGTCTGTAAATAATTTTGGGGGGAACTATACGAAAAGTTACATTTTTTTTTGCCTGAAATTGTACAGTCTACAATAATAATGACGGTACCAAGTAATCTTAGGACTCTGAAGGCAAAGTTGTAGAAAATTGTCATTTTTTGGCCAACTATTTGAAATTTTTTAGGTGAGAAGGTAGCCAGTAATTGACCACTTTAGCGTCAATTATTTCGCCCAGATTAACAGTTTGACAGATTCCGCTAATGTAAAGTGGGACATTGCTACAGTCCACAGTCGGCCACAACAAATCTTGTCGATACTTCTGCAATCAGTAGTGACGGAGTGGTCATCTGTACACTAGAAGAAGTATGCGACAGTACTATTATTATCACGTCATAATATGATGAGGTTTTTTGGCGTTAACAAAAAGTAAAAAAAAGTCGAAAAGTAAAATTTTTTTTATCCGCACGAGCATCTTAAAAAATCAGCTTTTAACAACTCTTTGCTATTGCATTTACAAAAGCTGAGATTAAAAAAAAACAAGTTAATGACTACAGCAAATAAAACCTGGAAAATGTCCTTTTGTGCACACGAATATATGAAATAAAATAAATTTGGAAGTGTGATATTTTTTAAACAACGAATGCGAGACAAATATTTTTTGGTCGTTTACAAAATTACTAATTCAAATGAAACGATCAAAATGAATAAAAATATAATTTAACTAGCACGAGCACGTGGTGCTTTGTCGTTCAAGATATTATGTTCTGACATTATACATTGACATAGACATGGCAGATTTAATTTTAGTCTTTATATTATATTCATCTACACATATAAAAAAAGGGAGATACAAAAATGAATAAAATACAATTTCAAAATTAACAAATTTTTAGTATTTCATTGTATAATAGAACAAGTGATAAAACGTAAATAGTATCTTCTGTGTTCATAAAATATTTATACATTGTATTCTAAATTTTCTTCGATCGCAATTTTTTTTAAATAGGAAGTATACTAACTATATCATCCTGGTAAAAATATCTGCAAAGTTTTAAAGAAATAAATGAACAAATCATAGAAGAACTTGTGTCATTGTATTAGATATTTATGAAATATTTCTGAATATATTAGATAGAGAATAATATTTAAATATGGTTAAATTTAGTATCAATATATATTAAAATATCGCTATAATGTAAATGATTTGTTAATAATTTTTGAAACAAATATGTATATTTCAAGCACTGCACTCCATTTAATTAGAAATATATATAAAAAATCCTCTTCTGTTTCATTAAAAATTCAGATCCCCTCGCAGTTTTTGATTGAAAATTTTAAGGATATTATTTTAAATTAAACATTCCAATCAACTAATTTTTCTAAAAACAATTTGTAATACAAATAAAATGTTGCATTAACATTAAGAGTCAGACATAAATTTAAAATTATTTCTTTCAAAACACATTTTATTAAAATTGAAACTTTTTAGAGGAATGATATTTATGATCATTCGAAATGCACGTCTGCTTTCTGTCAAGATTTATAAATATTTTTAAAATATTATATTTTGCTATCTTCAAATAAACTGCTTATAAATTCTAATCAACCATTTTAAAAGCGAGCGTAAACTAACTAGGAAATTCACTTCAGATTACATTGTAACTTAAATGTCTAAGAAAAGTGTATTTCATGCTTTGAGAATATTTAATTATATATTTTTCAATATTTAATGTGGATATAGGTATTTAAGTAATAAAATGTGCGATTTTATGCACTGTAAATGTCAAGAATTGTAAAAGGAATTTTTATTTCACAGGAATTTTCTGGGAAAGTATTTGCTATTAAATGCACCTTAGTTAATTATATTCTATAGAAGTAGACTTCCGGAGTCACATCATTTAATTAAAATATAATTAAATTTTAAATATTACTTTAATCCTGCTGCTCTGTTTGGGCCTGTGTGGCCGGGAATAAGATTTCTACTACCTTAAAAATATATAGTGCAGGTATATTTTCATGAAACCTCTTGACAACTTTGTTAATTAATATAAATATGCGCTATAAAGAGATTTAGGTTTGTTTTTATTTAGAAGAACTGTTTTTTAATTGATACATAATGCATAAAGTAATTGATACCAATGAAAAAATATATATATTTATTTTTACTCATACCTGTTCGTTTTATTTGAGATAATTCAAAAGAAAAAAAACTAGTCTAGGTTTTTGAAACATGTTTCGTTGACATATCTTCTTAATTCATGATAAGAGATCTCAAAAAATGTCTAAAAGGTAATACAAATGGCAGGGGGGCAATCCCTTTGGCCTTCTTACAGAACATAACGCCATCTCATACCTCCGTATCTGTGATCATTCTGGTCACTACACGGTTTGGTGGACATGTCACGGGAATCTTATTTTAAGTAATAAAATATTTACAGTAAGAAAAAAATAAAAACAAAACTATTTACAGGATATACAAGAATATGAGATTTAATGAGAAAAGTTTTTCAGAGATTTTCTTCTTTGAAAAATGGTTTGATACTATTATGGGCTGAAATATAACATATGTTATGATGTACATACATTCTGTGTTCATTTAATTTTTTATGACACACTAGGTGGCGTTGCAGGTATTAAAAGGAGATAGAAAATAATTTGGATAGTTGAAACGAAGGAAAACTCTGTTTGATTAAAGTGTATAATAGGAAACTGCTTGTTTTTACCCTCAGTCTTTGTGAGTATGAGACTTGTTGAGGACTAGGAAGATGTGAATAGATTTCTATTTCCACTTATAAATTTGATTATGCTGTGGATTTTTTGCCAGGATAAACGGTAGCTGGCAACTCTTCTCAGCCATTCCAATTCATGGCTTGGTGATTTTTTCTTCATATGCCAAGGGATTGTGAAACTATAATCCCTGGCATAATGAAGCGCCGTACCAGTCCCACCACAACTGCACTGATCACTCTCAGAAAGGTTGAACCTTTTAAGGTAGGCAGGAAAAGGGCCGTGTTCTTAGCGGAAATAATATCCTCTCTGATCTAGTTTGTAGGATAAAGATTGACTGAAGGCAGAATATTGAAGACTTTCCTGCCTGTGTCAGCATTGCTCCAATATCCTTGCCATTCTTCTAGCATGTCTTTCCGGAGCAAGGCTTTTATATATGGTTTGGGAAGTTTTGTTTGAATATAATGTTGCCCATTTCGAGTTGCGTCCTTTGCTAGTTGGTCTGCTTTTTCGTTGCCTAAATTTCCTGCATGCGCTTTAACCCATGAGATCTGTACTGTTGGTTTTGTAAGCAAGATACCAAAAACCTCTCTTGCTATTTGATTTGTACTCTTTGGATTAGAAGATGCCGTGATGCTAGCTCTATTGTCGACACGTATTTTATAAGTGTTGTTATTTGCAAACTGTGATGGATATTTTACTGCTTCATGTAGTGCAGTGAGTCCAGCTTGAAAAACGATATTATTATCATTACGTTTGGCAGACCATTGGTATGACCAGGAATCATTTATCAGGACACAAAACGCAGCCCCACCTCCATGTTCTGTTTTTGAGCCATCTGTGAAGATATATTGATACTGCTCATTTGAGATATATTTATTCCTTCTTCCAATGAGATTTGGGTGGGATTGATATGCTGTGAGGGGTAAGTTGACCTGCCAGTTGCTTTCACATCTAGATCTTCTGGTTGAATCTCTGTTATGTTGTGCGCAAGAGGAATTCTTAAGCGATATATTGATGTTAATATGGCTTCAAATTTTAATTATAGTTCAGGGGCGGGATGCCGAGAATTGTTTGTAGAGCTGATGATGGAGTTGTGGGATATGCAGCAGAAATGTAGAAAAGAAATGGTCTTTGAATGGAGATGAATTTCTTCTTCATTCTGTAAGTTGGATTTAGACACCATGCTGAGGAACCATGGGTGAGGATTCTCTCAAGCACTGTCTCATAGAGAACTCTCCTATGTTTCTGAGAGATTCCTCATGTGCTGCCAGCGATTCTTTTGAGACTTTGGTGCATTTTAAGGGCCTTTTCCCCTTGTTTTTCTATATGTTCCAGACAATTTAATTGGTCATAAACCTGGATTCCTATATATTTAAAATATTTAGATCTCTTTAGGATGTCTCCATTCCAAGTGACTCTGAGGTCTCTTGCAATTTACTGAACAAAATATGGGTTGTTGTTTTATTCCGTGGAAATGGACAGTTGATTATTAGAGCATCAGGCATTAAATTGGTCTATTGCAATTGGGTTTCTCTTTCAAGGCTATTTTTTGTGTTCGCTTCGACGACTATTACAAAATCATCTGCAAAGGCTTGGATATGAATATTTTCTGGCCAGACCTGCTTCAGAATTTCGTTGTCTACGAGGTTTCACAGCCGGACCACTGCATGATCCTTTAAGGCAACCTTGTTTCTGATCTTTCATAGCTCTGCCTTCTGGAGTCAATAGGGTCATTTCCTGTTTTCGAGGAGGCTGTGAAAGAGCCCTTCTTATCACGTTTCTTTTTTCTTCTGTATTTCACTTTCTGATACGTTTGAAAAGAATTGTGTCTGTTATATCAGAGAAAAAAATGCTAACTAAATAATCTGTGAAAGCTAACTATTAGGAATTTCTGAATATGAAGAAGAATTATCCGGGTTTGAAAATCATTCAAATGATGAAATAGAGAGTAAAGTTTCTGCAACGATTTTGGTACTGATATTCAGCAAATGAACTGTATAAAGAGTATTTAGTCCAAGAATTTTAAAATAAAGTGCAAGTTGGATCATCTTCCATTTCTTCTCGATCAATAGCTGCTATGATTATAAAAACTACTCCAGGGTTTACAAGATACACAACGGTTAAGATAATAGACGTAAAACGTACATCCGAGATAGTCTCATAATCTACAATTGAAAAAGAAGTAAAGAAATTAATACATATTAAAGGGGAAACGTTTTAGGGGGAAAATATCGAAAGTAAAACTTTTCAAGCATATATTGGATTGTTATTGTTACCCGGTGTTTATAAAGCATGTTTAGAATCAACGAAAGCTTTTAGTATAAAGAAACTGGTAGAAATAAATTTCGAGCTACAATGCCTATCAAAACATTTTACATCATATTGAGAGTCATTCGTTTTTATAATAAATCCTCTCTTTAAGAAAGAAAAAAAAGGATAAAATATATAGTTGTAAACTTGTAGTTTATAAAAATAATTTATAAAATCAATTTCAATCAATAATTTTTTTTAAATCAATTCCTATTTAGGTTAACAAAGAATATTTTTTTTAATTTTAGTTACTTCTTCAAAAAATTTTGATGTTGTTTTAGTGTTTAGTTTTTCAATAGAAGGGATGCTGTAGCCCTTGAGGGTATGGACCCCTAAGCACCCGAAGATACATGTCTAACATCTTGCTCACAAATGTCAAAAACCTTTTTTACGGGGTGGACAATTTAAAATTTTAATTCCTTTTTTTATTCTGAGGACCAAATAAAGACAAAAATGAATACTAAGTATTTATTTAGTTATAATGTCTAACATAACCAGCCCCTGTATCCGATTGGTCAGTAAGGAAATGATAATGAGAGGTAAAATAAAGGGCCCATGTTGAAATAATTACGTATTTTAAACATTTATAAAAAGTTTATGACTATCTGATTTAATTAATTTGTTTATTCATGATGCATATATTTAGTTTAAAATAATGGTATTTTCACAAATAAGATATCCTGCTTAGTTGTGATAAAGCTACCAAATCCTCAATGTCTCATAATCAGTTTAAGATTTAATGGTATCTCAATGAGTTTTTCCGACATTTTGAATATCGTTATATATTGTGAAAATATCGTAACAATGTTATTAGGGATTTTGGGCTGATTTTGGCACTTTGTGTTATGATTATTATTTTTAAATACCAGATTAATGAGCGTCATGTATAAAATTAGGGGGAGACATGCTTTGAAGGCACCATATTTCTATAAACTGGATTCTATTGTGAATTCAAAATATAAACAAACGCTTTGTAGAATTATTCATTCTGGGTTTCGTCTGGATTATATTAATGAATATGTCGTAAGGATAGTTTTGACTTGCTCTAAAAATAAATAGGCTAGACAGATTCTTGAGGTATATTATAATATGATATTGTGAATATTATTATTGTATTTTTTTTCAAATGTTGGTTTTAAAAGTTAAACAGGAGCACTGAGGGAAATTAACAAGTTCCACACAGTCTAGGAAACACAATTTTATACATTTGGTCCTTTATTGAAAAGTTTAAACAAATATTTTAGTAGAATTAAACATTAATTAACTTTGTTTGGTCATGGATATGCCATAGACGACAGCTTTGAATTTGAATGCAAAAAAGAACTAGTGAAACTACCAATTGATCCAAAGTATGATTATACTTTTAAAAGGCCAGGTTTCAGCGGTAATGAGCGTCATGGATGACTTTAACTGTAAATTTCTCTTGAAAAAATATATGTTTTTCCTAGTCGATTCTTTCTTGAATCCAAAAATTCAGACGACAATAGTACAGTTACTCATTTCTTCATTCTGCTTTGACTGATAATGGATAGATAATATATGTTTTTGAATCTATAACAAAAGAAACAATTCAGTCGAGAGACAACATATAATAACATTCTTTAAAAAGTCAGATTTAAGAATGAATGCTATGGGTGAAATCAGCCAGTAATACTTGTAAGAAACATAGTTCTTTCCTGTGGTTTTGTCATTCATCCAAAAATTTTCTGTGGATTTATATAAATAAATTCAATTTCTCTAGATGTTCAGCCACGATGTAGAAAGTTTTCATTACTCATTGGCGCCATCTATTGAATTAAATTTATTTATCTTTTCAAAATTTAGCTGCTATTTTTTTCTTAATAAATATCTGGACCATCATATAAATTACTTGAACAAATTTTGATTCCTTTGGACTAACAAAACTCTAGAACCTACATAGTTCATGAAATTTAATATTTAACACCTCTATTTATTTTGCATTATATCAAATATAAAATCTGTAAAATGAAAGAAAAAATTATCAGCCCTAAAATTTGTGAAATCAAGTAATTAGTATAAAGTAGTAAGTATTCGAATATTAATCCATGAAAATTTATTTGTCCTATCTTATATTACTTGAGAAAAAGCAAGTAAAAAAATCAGAAAAACCTCTCTTAGTATATATATATATACTA
>JAOUZG010040955.1:1301706-1339263 GCA_026289955.1 Argiope argentata | reverse complement strand
TCAAGTAATTAGGAAAAAGTTAAAAGTCCAGATTTACTATTTATAATTGTATATTTTTCAAAAATTTCCAAGAATATATTTGAAGTTACTTAAGGTATATATTATAATTATATTCATTTACAAAGAACTAAAAAATAATGTAATGAAATTTTTTTAAAAAAATATTGAAGCAATAAGTATAAAAAAGAAGAATTGAAACTGAGAATATTTGAAAATACGTTTCGATATTTTTTGCGTTTAATTAATAAGTATTGTTTTGAAATAAATGAGTTTTTTTTTTCATATTTTAAAAAGTTGTCTCATTCACTGATACTGAATACATGCAAGAAATCGAAGGATTAGATGTTGCTTCTTACGGCTCTTTCAATGGACAAGCTCGCTTAAGTAGTAAGCGTTTGAAGCCTAATCAGCGTCTCTTGTTTTGCAGTAAGGCCAACTGGGGCGAAGAGTACGACTTTGGCTACTCATCATAACGTACGCTTGCACATCTCCTTTCTACAGGCGGACACATTCACACAATTCATAGATAGCACTTAGAAAAACAACCATTCCCGGACAGCATTTTCCAATGATTTCCATTGATCAGAACTGACAACGTTTTTCCATTGATTAATTCATTGGTGGATTTGGTGAGCTCAGGTAAGCTGCTACAGAGTTTTGCGCTAGTACACGAGATGGTTTGAGGCTGCGAAAACCCATAACAATTAAGTTACATTGCATGGTAAGTACAATTTCTGCAACTTAAGGAATTGCTAAATGTCGGTCCCGTATACGATTATTTTCAGACGTCAATGATTCCGTTCTATCAAGGCCTTTTTTATGCCTCAACGCTGTCAGAGAGTTGAAGTTTTATCTGAAATCTGATACTCACAGTACACCCTAGTAATGGCCGTATGAGAAAAGCCAAATTTTGTCTCTTCTTTGGAATCGCTGTGCTCCATCTCTCGAGAACGGACGATTAGTCCCTGTTAAAATTAACTTAAATCTTTATAATTGAAAGAATCGATGTAAGAGCCTCATTTATTGATATTTTTTACAGAGCGCACAGCCCCGGTCAAAAGGCATTAATTTCCAGTAGATTACCAAGGTATTGAGTCTCCTTGCTTTCGGAAGCTAGCGTGATCTTTTTCCGAAAAAGTCCGATCCACTTCTTAAATATTCCTAGCAGATGAAAAGATGGGAAGTGATTGATGAAGGTAAGGTAGCCATTATTTGTCATAGAAAGAGGGCGGAACAACAGGAAATGGGGAAAATCTGCATTGCAATTAAGTTTAAAAAATGAAATGAAAAAAAAATAAAAAAAATAAATAAAGAGGTGAATAGATCTCCTCAGGTATCTGTGTCTTCTATACGCACTGAGACGCGACGATTGAGACGCGACGTATGCAAATAATGAAAGTGTTCAACCATTGTAACGCGATGCACTGTCGAAAGCATCGCGTTACAATGGTTGAACACTTTCATTATTTGCATACGACCTGCTATACCAGTTTTTTTTTCTTTACTCTTCATTGTAGAACGTATTCTGGATTATGTAGCCAAACAATACCAAACATAAAATAAAAAAACTCAACTAAAGGAAAATAGTAAAATTCTCATGGGATAAGGTGCGGAAATGGATAATTTACTCAACCATATGACTCTGATCTGAAACATTAAAAATAATTGTATACTTCCTTAAGATTTTTAAAAAAAATATTGTATATTAATAAAGTATGTGGGAAGTTTCTTACCAAAAATAGACATATACAGCAATGTATAGCCAAAGGTATTTTCTAATGCACAAGATCTTAGCGTCGGAGATATTGAAATTCAGAATATTTCATACAAAATATAGGAACATTATTTAACAATCAAAGAAATAGTTGTAGAATAGATTAAAATTTTAACGTCAAATTTGTGATTTGCTATAAGAATTCATAGCTTTGAGTCACAAGAACAGAAAATAAACCATTCTTTATCTTATTATGTTCATCAACTTGCTTTGGTCTACCTTATACTTCCAAATGTGGTTATTAATATTAAAGAAACAAATTTTGATCAGGACACTCTTAATTCCTACTATAAATTTTAATTTTCGAAGAAAATTAATTTCATTTTAAAATTTTCTTCTGCAATTTCGGAATTGAAAGCGTTCTTACATTTTGCTTAATCCAGTTTTTTACGGTGGCTAAATCTTTGAGACTCATTCAGTTTCCGAACTTAAATTTTCTTTTTCCTCTCATTATTTTTTTTCTTACTTTCAAAATTATTTAATAAAAAAATTAAATTTTTAAAGAAGAACTTTTAAATATAAATATAAATATTTGTTTGATTAATAAACACATTCTAGATGTATTTCGTGTATTCATCCATCACTATTGCTCTAATGATCAAGCAGATTTAATAATATAAATTTCAAACTGTCTATTGGAAGAATTACGTCTTATAAAGTTGTTTCTCCAGTGAATAAAGTCAACTTTTACCACCAAAATCAACAATATTCCTTACTCTTGTATAAGAGCGGGATCGAACATTTACGGTAATGATCACCAAATATTCCCCAAGTTAAGCCCTCCAGCTGTAAAGATGTCAGTTCTAAGCTTTCATAATCTTTAATCGCCTCATTTGAGGATTAACATTGTCAATTAAAATTCTGATGCTTAAAATTTAATTTAACTGAGATACACACCAGGCCTTTGGCATGTTGGCATAACTTTTACATCTATTCATTAATTTGTGGCATAAGAAATATTATTCCATCCACTTCCATACAAACCAAAGTAGTTATTTTATTACACTGCAATTTGAATTGAATTTTTCTTGTAGGAATTAGTTCAAATAAAAATATGTGTTAGTAAATTAATGATGAATTTACTGAAAAGTATATATATATATATATATATATATATATATATATATATATATATATATATAACAAAATTTTCCAAAAAACATTTTTTGAAATTTGAAAAAAAATGTGAAGAAAATAAAAGAGTTTATATCAAAAATCATCTTTAAATTTTGTCAAAGATCGTATTGAAATTGTCAATATTTTAAGGAAAAAAATATCACTTAGTTTCTGACTTAATCATTTTAAATACTACCATTAGAATAAGAAATTTCCTTTAAGAAAATGTGAACATTAAAAATTTCTAGGCAATATTTTTAGCGACGAAATAGTATAATAGATTTTAAATTTCAGCACTTATTTAAAAACTGTTATACCAAAATTTGGTTCTTCTTCAGAAAATTTTGCTAAAATTTTAAGTCACATAAAATAATTATAGATTTCATTAAAATATAAAAAGAAAATTCAATTTTCTACATTAAAATTAGAAAAGAATTTTTTATGAAGAAAATTTGTTTCAAAAATAAAAATATTAAATGTAAAAGTATCTGAATTTTTTTGTTAAGAATCTACTTTTCAACCCGTATTATTAAAATCTAATCTATTTCACAATGAATTTTTACTAACAACTTCAAAATAGAAAAGAGGGGGGTTGTATTTTTAACTTACATATCTAATCCCTATCAAGTGTAATTTAATTTTTGATATCCAATAATACTGGATATGAGAAAAAACTAATTACTCAAAAACTACAGCATTTATCTTTATAAACTAGATTAAATTTGTAATTTTATAGCTAAAGAAAAACAAAAGACCTTTAATCATTACCAAAGTAAATTTTTTCATCTAAGAAATATTTTTTTATTGATTAAAGTTCGTGAAGATTAAAAAGTGCAATAATTTCTATATTTTTATTGAAGATAAAAGATAATCAATATAATATTGCCCACCTGTTATCTTTTTAAAAATTGTTTAACCATTAATGTTTAGGCTCTTAGTAAATACATTGCATAGTATTGATTTTAGACATAGTAATATTTTTAAAACTAATAAAATATTTTTTTCATTAAATTCTATAGAAAAATTTATCAAAAATAAAGTAAATGAATAAAATATTTGGAAATATATTAAAAATCAACGAAATATGTTTTTATATTAAGACCAATTAATCATGTTTTTTAAAATATTTTTATAATTATTTCAATATGTTTAAACTCTTTAAAATATTTAAAGATTCACAAAAAGAGCAAACACTATATTTTAAGGAAAATAAAAGTTGTCTGCCTTGTTTGAAAGTAAAAATAAGAAGTTATCACTTTTCAAAAATATAGTATCTTCATTTAAAGTAAAATATTTCTTCTATCTTTTGGAATCTGCAAACAGTTTGAGATTTACTTAAGAGAAAAAAAGTAATTGAATTATTTTCTAATCCATTGAAATGATAATTATCTTTTCCCTTTAAATCTAAAGTCTTTTGCGCAAAAACAAAATCAATATTTTTTTCAATTCTTGACAATAATTTGAATTATTGCTTCAAGAAAAAGAATTCATTTGAGCATAAAATATGAGTTCGAATTTCAAATTTGAAAAAAAGAGAATAATTTTATATTAAATAACATTAAAAGATGAAAATAAGAACTATGTCAGTCTCTAAATGAAGATTAATTGAATTTTTATCTTATCATTTTCAAAACCAAATCATCTGTAATTTATTTTGTCAGGGATAAATTATGCATGTTTTGTTTTGTTTTTTCCGTTCAGAACAGAACTGTTGATAATTTTTAAAAACAGTTCTAAGAAGTAATTAATTTGCTTAAAAAACAAACTTTGATCTAGAATAAACTATAGATTATTTTTCTAGAAATAATGCAGATATATCGTATTTTGAAATTAAGAATAAAAAAACTGAATATTTTTATTACACTTGAGACTTTAACCTTTAATCGCTTTTATTTTATTTATGCAATTATTAGCTTGTTTTATCATGCCAGTTTTTTTTATAGTAATTGCATCTCAGCTGAAATGGTTTTATTTGTAAATTAGTTTCGTTACGTCTTAGATTTAATGTCTAATCATTTAACTTTGTTAAGATTTTAGCCACTAATTAATTTATTAATATTTTTTAAAGTATGAATTAGCCTAATTTGTATTTTAAATGGTAAGTGCCTATAAAGGAATTAATTTATATTTTTGGAAATTAAATTTATAGACTTTTAAATTTGCTCATACTTGGAAAGAAATATAATAAACTAAAGCTATTGTTTTTTACCCTGCATTGCAAATAAATGGGGTTTTTTTAATATTAAAAATGCGGAAACTTTACGGAGGCTAATTTTTATTTATTAATATTTTATTTCTGTTCAATTTTCCTTTTAAAAGAAGGGAGAAATTTAAAATTTTCTATTTATTGTATTTTTCTTTTTTGTGAATATTCATAAACAACACAAGTTGTCATTACGTTTATTTTTTTTCATGACTCCCATTTAGTTTTATCATTTAAACAAGTTTAAGGAACAATCGTAAATAGAATTCTGCATACTTGTTTTAGATATTATCTGTTATGTTAAAATTTTAAAATTATTTATATATTTCTATTTTTTGACAATATAATTTTTAATACTTCTAAAATTTAGTTATCCGTTTAGAATTTCATTTAATTATATTTTGATTCCAGGCATAAAATAAATATTCTGAAAGTGAATTCGTTAAAAAGAATTATCTCTGCATTTCATTAACAATAAAAATTAATTTTAAAGCAAAAATCAAAAGGACACATTAAGAGGAATCTGGACTGAAGACTTTTTCAAGTGTCACCCTGAAAAAGGGATCAAAACCAGGGATTTTTTCTGTGAGGGGTTTTGGAGATAAATTAGTAAAAAATATTATTTCTGTAATCCTAATTTATCTCTTAGCCTCAATTTCCTGCAATTTTAGGGTCACGAGGGATCCATTTTTTGATAAAATCCCAGACCTCTCACAGAAAAAAATCCTTGGTTTGAATTCCTGCCTGAGGATGACCCTTGATAAAGTCTTCAGACCAGATTCATCGTAATTTTTCCTTTTGGTTTTTGCTTTAAACTTAATTCTTATTGCTAATTTAGTACATTTCATTCGGGTTCCAGTTGTAGCAGCATTAGCGCTCTCTAAAAACCATTTATATTTTAATATTTTGGTTCAAGAAATTTGTTTAGGTTTATTCCCTATTGTTTATCTATGATATGATAGTCACTCTCTATTCCATAATATATATAATCAATCGCCGTTGATTACTGGTTGCTATAGATATATATTTGTTGTTTTCAATGTCAAAATAGATTGTTTGTATATTCTAAACATAAATGTAATGCTCAAAATTTCATCAAAGAAGTACTTAAAATATTAATTTGAGATAAACACTCTGTTTCAAAAGGATTTTACTTGTCCTAAATGTTTGATCGTTTGATCGATAATGATCGTTTTTAACTTGTTGAAATCTCAACGAATCAAAAAGCTGTTCAAATCCAAGACTGCTACAACTGTACAGGTTACCCGGCTGTTAATGTGCATTATTATTCGAAGAAATATAATTTTATTTCTTACATCTGAATGCCGATGCCATGTATAAAAAAAGAAAATTTATTTCATCAAGTATCTCAAATTAGTAAAAAAAATCACATGATTAACTATTTATTGAATCCAAGAGAAAGTACTTTGAATAAAAAAATTATATTAAAAATTTTGAAAATAGAAAGTTATTGAAACGAATTAGATAATTTTTTTAAGATATTGTTAATATTCATGGAAGAACTACATAACAACTAAATTTCCCTTATTTTAAAAAATACATTTTTTATAAACAATTTTTTTGAGATAGTACTTTAAAAATTTATCTTAAAAAATTGATAGAATCTGATTTTAATTTTAAGCGGTTTAAATTGTGCTCCAAAATGTTTGCGCTTACCATCCAAAGTATATTTTTGTGCTTATAGAAACAAATAAATTTTGATATTAAGCTGCTTATTTTAAAGATACTTAAAAAGAAATTTTGAAGCATAATTATAATTTCTGTAAATATTAAAGTAAAAAAATAACTATGTTCAAACTACATTGTTTCATTAAATCCATTAATATATAAAGTTAGCATCCTTTTAGAGTATTTCGCATTCTTTTATATATTGGATTTAATAATATCACTTAAAGGAATGATTTTATTTTAATCAATCCTGCTTTTAAAATTATTATTTTTTATATTTTTGAAGTATATTAAAATACCGTTCGGATTTCACACCTATAATAAAACAAATATTCAATCCCTTAATTGTGTTGTCGCCTCTACGATGAATAGCACGTCTTATTTTTGAAATTTATCATCTTAATAATTTAAATGAGAGTCCACAAAATTTTCTCCAAATGTTAATTTTTTATTTATATTCTGTAAGTTTTTTCAGATGCCATCCAATTTTTATTTCAATTAAATGTCAATTTTTAAAGTATTATCTATCTTGTTTTGTCCTCTATATATTAAAAATCTTTTTTTCCTATGAAAATCTATTACTATACTGATTGTCAGTAGAATAAATGAAATATTTATGGGTTTAATTTCCCATCGCATTATATCTGTTATTATATATCCACAAAATAGATGACCGAGTCAAAGAATTAATCCTTAAAATATCTGGGTGAATATAAAGAAAGAAAAAGGTCTCTGAACAAAAAGTAATACCTAAAGAAATTTTAAGAAATGATGGAGTTATTTCATGCTGTCAGACGATGTATTTCAAAAACATTTCTCTGATTTCTGTATCTAATGCATTCCTTGTTTGATGCTATCCAAAAACATTTCTCTGATTTCTGTATCTAATACATTCTTTATTTGATGCAATCCAAAACATTTCTCTGATATCTGTATCTAATGCATTCTTTATTTGATGCAATCCAAACATTTCTCTGATTTCTGTATCTAATGCATGCCTTGTTTGATGCTATCCAAAAACATTTCTCTGATTTCTGTATCTGATGCTTCCTTGTTTGATGAAATCGCAAAATATTTCTCTGATTTCTGTATCCAGCGCATTCCTCGTTAAACATATGCGTTAATGTCATTCTTATTATACAGCTCATTGATTATTAAACAAATGTACACATTTTCAAGAATATTTCTAGTTTAAAGTCGAGCATATTGTTAGAGTATTTGGCTTCTTTTAAATATGAACAAGTTTCTTTCAGCTCCCATCTTCATCAACATAAAGCTAATGAAGTTAAATAAAAGTGATTCTACACCACATTATCATATAAGACTCTGCAAAACTTAAATAAATAAAATAACTCTAATGACTCTATAAAACTTTCATAAATAAAATAAATATAATGACTGCAAACCACTTTATAAATACGATTATGCACACTTTATCTATTTATTCAGCTAAAGTGGCCCATCCCATGATTATTTACTGACAAGTATTTGCTGTACCTTATAATAATAATCCTTTATTTCTCATGTTATTTTTGACATCTTTGATCTTTTTTTTCAGCTATGAATGATTCGATTTGTTTCCTTCCTTGATATCTGATCACATGTTAGTTCAATCGATTAATCTAGGTAATTCTGATCATCGATATGACATAATCACAGACTAAAAAAAATCTTTTTCTATTTTCTTTTGTAAACGCAATGGGAAAGAATAGAAATGGCCATATTTATTATAGCAGATATAAATGACGACATTCTTTTGTCTCTTTGATATCTGATATCCAATTAGTGTAATCGGTTAATTTAGATCGTTCCGCACATTTATATAAAATATTTATTAACCTAAAGAATCGTTCTACTGGCTTCTTTTGAGAATATAAAAGAACAAAAAACCATTGTTCCATTTTCGACTTTCGATTAGAGCAAGATAATATCTATGGCAGAATATTTTCCGTCGTATCATAAAACATTATTGAAATATAGAAAATTAAAACTCTTCTGACTCATAAAATTTGAAGAGTATGTAATAAAAGTCCCATATCACATTAATTTTTGATATGCATTTGCATTTTTATAATATTCGGTTACAGATTTATTAATAACATAAAAAATCGGTACTTACGTATTATACCGTCATTGCCAACGATCAACCAAGTTTCAGTGACTTTTTGGAGGTGGATTTAAATTTGGCGATAAAGATCAATGGATTACAGCATTACCGGATTACCATAATTGGTGGTTTAGCAAATTATTGGCGATGAATTCAAATGTGGCGATAAAGTTGGACGATATAATACGTAAATACTAAAAAAATCTGATGCTTTTAACTCGATCATTTATTACAATTCAATTTTTTTTTCCATAAATCACTTTCCAGTTTAAATTGTCAACCTCTCCAAAGATAAGTTTGTCATTCTTAATTCAAATGGCATATGCAGTTTCGTTAGAGCTTAACGAAAGATTGGAAGACAAGTAGTGCATCATTTTTTATTCATTTTGATTGCATTATGAATGTGAAGAAGTGATTTGCTGTTTTCGATGCTATCATATTTATTAAAATCCAATTATATTTTCAAGACTCACTTTTAGATTTAAATTTTTAACCACTCTACAAATAAAATTATATTTTTGAATATAAATGTCAGTTACAAATTTGATTGAGTTTATTTATATTTGCAATAAAAAGGGGAGAGATAATTAATGTGTGATTTTTAATTTGTCCCTTTTATCATGAGTTTATAAAATCAAGGAAAATATTGCTGCATATATGCACGCATAATATTGAAATTCATTTTAAAACTGGTTTTATTTCTTAGCACACTGGAAAAAAATAAATAAGTGGAAAGTTCCTTGAATTTTTTAAAATCTAAAAAGTATAAACGAAATGCTCTGTAAATTGAATAAAAACCGTATGAAACTAATGTTTCGCTTACGATGTATTTTATTTGTTCTAGAAAAGTTAGCATTATAACAAATTAGATTATATTTTGCCTGCTTTGATAGGATACGAAATCTAAACCATGATAAGTAACTTTATTTTGATTAAAAAAAGGGGGGGTCACATATAGATGAATTGATTGAAACTCAACGTAAGTATTGATAACACGTCATAGCTTTTTTCTTTCATTGCATCATTCAAAGGTTTTTAAATTTCAATAATCAGAGATTTTGTACCATTCACACGAAGGAAGAATTCTTCTTCTTAATGTGACTTCTTTGCAGACTTACCCATATCTATATTCTATCTTTTCAGTGATAAGATTTACGATATTATTACGAATTTGTTACATTATCCCCCTAAGAACTTAGTTTTCAAGCAAGAAAAAAAACTTTATAAACAGTTCTAAAAAATATTGAACATGTGCTGTGTTAGCGGTCCCGTTCCTTGGCTATAAACTTTACAGATATTTCGCGATTTGTTATATTTGTTGTCAAAAATTTAGGATCTCGATTATTCGAGAATTTTGAAGAGGAGCACCTAGGAATTAAACTTAACAGCTATTCAAAAACACTTTATAACTTCGAACAGTAACTATAAAATCTACATACAGTAATATTAATCAAGGAGAAAAAAAGTTGATATCATGTCAGTAACTGAACAAAGTCCGTTTTAGCATTTCCGATTTTCTGAGGGTATCTCTGAGAACTTTGTGCACGTGAGTACTATATTTAAGCTTTGAACAATTTTTAAATCGGTATTTGCTACACATCGTTTTTTTAACTAAATCCCTAAATTCGCAATGGCATATATTATATATATTACTTTCAGAAATAAATATTTTTCTGCTTTTTAAATATATCCACATCTACAATTTATAAATACAAATTTGCAAAGATAAAGCATTTGTCTTTAGACAACAATGTGCACTAACTCGGATTCATTTGGTTCCTGATTTTATCTTTCTAATTTGAATAATCTTCACTAATAAGAATACAGAAATTAAATTTTTAAAAATATTTTTTTCTAATTTACTTATGTAGATGAAGAAGTTATATTTTCTAGAAACTACGTGAGGAAGCTAAAGTTAGGCCAAAGACATACAGGCAAGATATTTAGAAGAGGATATTTAATAAAGAAGTTGCTAATTATTCATGCTTAACTCAATCTAAATCATATAATAACATAAACCTAAATAAAAAATGTGCCCTTTGAAAAGGACAAAAGGAAGTATATTACAAAGACACGAACTATTCTATAAAGGTATTTCTGTGACTGAAGAATCTATTTATTTTTGTTTTTAATGTAACATTTTTTGGTAACTTCTATTCTTTAATTTATTTTACCTCAGGTTGAAACATTCGTGCTTTCAGTATTTGCATGCTTTCGAATGAAAGCTGTTATAAACCTCTCTGTTCAAATATTGGACGATCAAATTAAATCTCTAAAAAATACACAAATGTAAAGACCATTTGATCTTTAAAAAATATTTCTAAAAATTAATAGATATTTTTTTGAACGGAATCAAATTATTATTTTATTATGGAACAAAGAGATTTTTTATTGGATTTTGAAGAAGGAAAATGTTTTTTAGAAATAAACAAGGAAAATGTAAATACAATATTTTGTTTCATCTACTAATTATATCTTATCATTTTCTGAGAAAATCGGATATTTCCTTTTTTTAATTCAAGAAACTCAGATCAAAAGATTCTATTAGAAAGATAAATTGTATCTGTTGATTTAGAGCACGGTAAAAGTAATTACTTTTTATAATGAAGAAAATAACACGTTATTTTTTAATCAAACATGCTTCTTATGAATTTTAATGTAATTGGATTTCATATTCCATAGGTATTTTTCTTCAAAAAATTGTAAAAATCAAATAGCTAACATGACATTTTTACCTTTCATTAAATAATTGTGTCTGCTCATTGTCTAAAACATTTGAATGTCACAGTAATAGTAAAGACATCTTCACATATAACATATGACATATCTAAATAATAAAAATGAATGTTAAAAAGAAATTTATATAACGAGACTTATTAAATATAGATAATTGTGAAGAAAATCTGACTGAAAGGCAAGAAAAATGAAAACATAAAGATGATAGAAACAGATATATTCATTAAAATTTTACATATATACGCATTTTAATATCGATAGCGTTTAGTTTAGTTATATTTACGTCCCTTTGTAAAGCAACACTAGGGCTATTTTGGGATGGATTTGTAATTTTGAACAGCAGCCAGATGACGAGGACCTGAATTGGCATCAACCTCTCCACACCACACCACACCAAACGGGGGATATCGACAGCATTGATATATTTCTTAGTGAATAAGATGAAGAATAAATATATTAGTTTATTTTAGAAATCACTTTAGTTTTCGATAACATTCACGCACAGCTTTTTAAATAAAGAATTTTGTGAGCTTTCTGTGAGATGTGTTTATACTTTGTATCCTTGTGAAAAATTTCTTACTATAAAGATGTAATTAAAGGCTACTTACAAATTTTTTTTGATCGATAATAGTGTATGTTTCCTTATAGATAGCATTATGAAACTAATTTTATAGTTTCAATTAGTGATATGTTTCTCCGCATATATTTACGTAGTCGGTTATAATTGTCCATCATAATATAAGGTAAGATAAGTTCTTAAATAACTATCATTCTGAAGAGAAAGAGGCGTTTTATAAAGAACCTGCAAAAAATTTTATTAATATTATAAAGAGGAGGACGAATTTAGAACTTATTCCAGTGAAGGCGTCCAAAAGAAATAGACAGAAATTTAAAATGAAATAGCAAAGATGTAAATACAAAAAGGCGTTTTTATCATGTAATTAGTAACTATAAAAACTACTTACATTTTCACTTCAAGTTATTACATATCCACTTATTTAATAAGTGAATTATTTTTTGGATATTTGTGCAAATATATCGATTATATAAACAAGATTCACCAATGATTCACAAAAACATATTTATTATTGCATTATAGAACGAGGAATTACGCCTTATAGATATATAGATGTATACAATTATCCTATTCATTACAACCGATCAATTTCTATCCATATATTTTGTTTCATAATTTGCTCTGATTAATTACATCTTGTAAGCAATTATCCTATTATAATAACGTAGATCACACAACATATAGCGGTCTTGGTTGCAATTATCTTATTCATTACAGTCGACCTATCGCTGTCCAATATAACGTTTGGTAATGTGCCCTAATTTATGAAAAGAATGAACTAGAGCCTCATTATATTGAAACTACACTGCTATGTGAAAGAGAGATGTTATAGAAAAATGAAGGGAAAAAAATATCCTTCCAGTGACTAATATTGGAAGATTTTAGCTATGGAAAAACCTACCTTTTAATCTTAACCATCTTTTCAGATTCAATTTAACAATATGTTACTGAACATTTGTAGAGAAATGATTACGACTCAGTTTATGACAGTGTATAATGCTGTTGAGAATACGATTTGTATATTCCAATTATCAAACATTTTTTGCTATGACGTACAGAAATAAATTTTGACTTTAACAAGATTTAGGGATTTAAATACTTTCTGTGACCCCTAGCTTGCCAGCTGTGTGATACACTAACGCTGAACAGGCTTGAAACAACAAATAAAAAATATTGCAAGAGTCGAAAATCTCGAAATGTTATAATATTGCTGCATATATCAGTATTTAGGAGATTTGCGTCGAGGAATGATTGAATCATTTAAGAAATACTTTTAAAATGCATTAATAAAACCCGCCATTTATCTTTTTAAAACTCAAAGTATGTCAAGTGGTATTTTCTAATAGAATTTCGCTGTATTGACTTAAACCAGAATATAATTACTGGATCTACAGCGCCATGTGTAGTAAGATATCCGTCTTCAAAAGCTTTGTAATGATGTTTTTAACTAGGATTGAAAAGTTTGTTTCAATCATAGAAAAAAATGGCATTCTAACTTTAAAAATATTTATTTGTATAACATAAGTAATATAAAGGTGATTTAATTTTTTTCGCTTCATATTTAGAGAATAGGACTAAGTCTATTCCACTGTTTCATTTCAAATAAATGTTAACTTATATTTTGAAGTAAAAAGGATAAATCTGAATATTCTGATTTTGAAAAAAAATATTTAATTCATTTTCACTTTTATTGAAGTAAATTATATATTTCTAAGTCAGAGGCAGTTTTTTTAAAAATTACTATTTATATATTTAAAAATTAATTTGTATCTTTTCCTTTTTTCTTTATTTGAACAAATATTTAAATATGATAATACAATATATTGATTTATAATTTTTTGAATGAAATTTCCGAAGTATTAAATTTGTATTTTGCCTTTGACGATTATTGAGTTAGTCAATTATAATTTTCCTTCTTCCAAAGTTTATGAAATATTCTATAAAAGAAAAAATAATTCCTAAATGATTTGAATTAAGAAATTAGAATATAAGTCGAGTAACTGAAATGATTATATTTGCCTTATGGAATAAGAATCCATTTGGTTTTTAAACGTCACTAGTTTTAAAATAAAATTAACTTAATTATCACCTATTTTTAGTCTACATGCATTTATATCTATGTTATTTACATATAAATTGATTTATATTATTTTAATTCAATATAATGTACAATATACAGGGGTTGGACAAAAATATGGGAACACCTTGTGAAATGCTTGCTTAAAAGTAATAGTTAATTCTAGATGAGCATGTAGTTTTCGCTGTTGTATTTCCTCATTAAAGCCATCTGTACAATGTCCTTAGTACGTTGGAAGTGTTAGTTGTTGTCAGACTAGTGTTCTGTGTAGTTGCTAGAGCATTATGTCTTAGCTAAGTGAATTCGAACGTGGACAAATTGTTGGTGTTGGAATGGTAAGTGCTTCCTTAACCAAGGTAGCCGAAGTGTTTGGTGTCTCAAGAAGCACGGTATTGAGGAATTATACTGTATACAGAAACAGAGGAAAAACATCCACTGCTAAGTCTCAACGTGGACGAAAATGTGTGTTGAGTGATCGTGACAGACGGTCATTGAAGAATATTGTGACGCAAAATAAGAAGACGACAGCTGCAAAAATCACTTCTGAAGTTAATGTCTGACTTACAAACCCTGTCAGCGTTAAAACCATAATAAGGAAACTCCATAAGTAGGGAATTGCAGGACGAGTTGCAATTCCAAAGCCACTCATCAGTAATGAAAATGCTTGTAACAGGAAAAGATGGTGCCGAATCCATAAAACCTGGACGATGGAGCAATGGAAGACGGTTATTTGGTCAGATGAATCTTGTTTCACGCTGTTCCTAACTTCTGGCCGAGTTTACGCCTGGCGAACGCCATCACAAGCGTACGATTCAGACTGCTTGCTGCCAAGAGTAACACATGGCGGGGGGTTCTGTCATGATTTGGGCAGCCATATCGTGGTGTTCCATGGGCCCCATGATTACCTTGCAAAGTCGCATTACTAGTAAAGATTATGTGACCATTTTGGCAGATCAAGTCCATCCCATGGTACGGTATTTGTTCCAAAATGGTAATGCTGTGTACCAAGGCGATAGAGCCCCTATTCACACCGCTCGCATCGTCCAAGACTGGTTTTGTGACCATGAGGAGATTTTTCACATCTCCCCTGGCCACTACAGTCACCAGATATCAATATTATAGAGCCTTTGTGGTCTACTTTAGAGAGAAAGGTGCGTAATCGCTATCCCCTTCCATCATCTCTAACTGAACTTGCCACAGTTTTGCAGGAAGAATGGTATAATATTCCCTTGAAAATCACACAGGAGTTGTATTTATCGATACCTAACAGAATTCAAGCAGTTTTAAATGCTAATGGTTTTTCTACGCGGTATTAGGCATGATATTATGTTTTTTTAGGTATTCCCATATTATTATCCAACCCCGTATGTCAAATATTACCCAATCACTACTGCACAAGCATAAACCCAAAATATGACATACGAGTTAAGAAATGATTCTATGTTCATCATAACGATTTCTTTAGAGATAAAAGGAGGGGAAAACAAAATGTGATTTTCGTGAAATGTTTATTTAATGTGCAAGCTAAGCAAAATAGGTTCCCTTTAATAGAACTGGAGACCTGGGCACTGATAAAGGACCCGACTTCCGACCATTTATCTGCAGACCATGATAATTGGGTTGGGATAATATTCCTCCGATTGGTTCTCGTGGGAGTTAAGTTAAAAATAAAGATATAAACAGAAGAGAAAAAAAATCTGATGATAAAATGGTCCTCTGGCTATTATCGAAGTAATAAAAATGATATGTCTTGCAATGTTGTCGCCTGGAGGTGGAACATTTTATTTCTAGCATTTTATGTCATCTATCGACGGAAATTACATTTCCACCTGCAGTTAACTATGAGGGATTTTATCATTGATTGTTTGTCCGGGAGCTAAAAGGAACTAAATGGAATGAAAACTTAAGAAAATAAATAAGTGTGATGTTATTAGAAAAATAGAAAACCAAGAAAAATAAAAATGCTGGTATTGTTAATATTGCTTTTTTTTGAAAAAAGTCTTTCATTACGTATTATTATAAATTACAAAATATAGTTTCAAAGCGGAAATAACAAATTTTGATTGAATGAATTTTTTCTTTATTTTTCTTATGCTTTCCCGGCATCCCATATTCCCATATTTAGAAAATTCCCATATTTAGAAAAATTATATAAGTTATATAGATTCAAAAAATTCCTATTTAATACTTTTACAATTTTTTTTTAAATTTAAAATGTATCAATTAAACTTATTTCAAAAGCTAATTGATTACTAAAATGAATTTTAATCCATTACTTTGGATGTTAGCAGTTCTTTTTTAAAAATTTTTTTAGTTATGATTTTTCTAATAAATGAGTGTCATTTTTATATTCAAGATATTTTTGGCAAATTTTATTTAGTGCATAATACCTATGTTTATATTTATATTGATATAATATTGGTATTGTTGCGTTTTCAGCGTAGCGGGTTCGGATTGAATGGACTTTATTTGAGGACAGCACAAACAAATTTATTTACAGCTATTTACAGGTATATACAGGATAACTTGAAAAGGTAAAACTTCAGAAAACACAATTCAGCAATAATCAGTCACTTACAGCGTAAATGCAAGTCTTACGCAAATACACACAGTTTGCAAAACAGCTATAGTATAGCACAGCAACAGTAAAGCACAGCGAGCTCAATAACACAGCGTTAACAGCAAACGCAAACACAGCTCACTAATACAAGTGAAAAGCTGCAGGTAAAGCGAAACGCTTCTCTTTGAGAGATTGACTGCCAGGAAGAGGCAACCCGCCTCTTATATACGCGGGAGAAAACGCGGTTCAACCAGAATTGACTCGGGGTTACCAGAACATTCTTCCCGCCAAGTCAACCCGGCTGGCGCGGAGCATCCAACCGCGTTTCACCTTTGGCGTGCGTTTTGCTCGATCGTAACATTGCCCCCTCCTCAAGGACTGCACGTCCCGGGCAGTACAGACCCAGAGCAGAAGACAATAACATAAACACAAAATTTCAGACATAAACATTGAAAGATAATTAACATAAAAAAACTATTTACAAATATACAGATTACATTTTCATAAATGAGGAAACCATGGTTTCAACTAAGTATTTGATAAGTTACCATAATAAGGGGCTAGCCGGTCGTAATGTACTACTCTTGGTTTCGAGTTTGGTGACTTCCTTATTCGAACCACGACGTCATTCAGTCTTTTCAGAACTGTATAAGGGCCTTCCCAGGAAGACTGCAGCTTCGGAGAGAATCCCTTTCGTCGAATCGGGTTCCAGAACCATACCTTGTCACCTTCCTTGAATTCTTGTCCGGTGGCTTTCGTGTCGTACCTGGTCTTCATCTTCTCCGTCGCGATGTTGATCCGATCTCGGGCAAACCTGTGTACGTCTTCTAAACGGGCCTGGAGATCTTGAAGGTAATCCACGGGCGAAGAAGGCGTATCCGGAGGATCACAGGGTAGTTGGAGTTCTTTTCTATTTCCATTGTCCATCCGAGGAAAAGGTCTCAAGATGTCAGAGGCCTGTCTTTCAAATGGTGCGCCTACATTATCCCGCTGTAACGTATCACGACTGTGTGTTTTCGATCCTTTACGGGCGTTACAGTCATCACATGTTCTGCACCATTCCCGAACATCCTCTTTCATGTTGTTCCAATAGAAACGCTCCCGGACATTACGAGTTGTCTTCATGATTCCGAAGTGACCACCTGCAGGATTGCTGTGTAACTCCTTCAGTACTTGATTTATCCTCAATCGGGGAAGTACAAGTTGCCACTTAACTGACTTCCCATCTTCGGACTCCCATTTTCTATACAAGATACCATTTCTAATTTCGAGTGAATTCCAGAGAGCCCAATAACGTTTAGTTCCAGTACTGAGACTTGAAATGTCCTGCCAGTCAGGTCTTGAGTTGTTCGATTCCATAAATTCCATAATCGGTTTAATGTCAGGATCATTTCTTTGTTCTTTGCGAACCTCCTCATCACTCCAGGGATCAGACTGACGTGGAGTGGTTCCTGCAATTTGGCTCACAGTTGATGTATCAATCCCATATTTCTTTTCAGCGGAGGAGCAGTTGCGACAACCCCCAGAGCAGGATTTTCTTGACAAGGTGTCTCCATTTCCTCCTCCAGATCCCAAATGGAAAAGAGTCACGACTTCTGATGTGGAGTGTAGAAAGTTATTTTTAAAGTCGATTACAAAATCATACTTCTTCAGAAAGTCCATACCAAGTATGAAATCATCTGTAATTTCCGCTACGTAAACTGTATGGTCGTAAGTAGCATTTCCAAATCTAATTTCAATATTCATTTTCCCTATAATTGGGATTCTCTCACCAGTGACCGTTTGGAGGGTGGCGAAGGACGGCGTCCAAAGAATTTTCCTTCCGAGTTGTTCTGCAACATCTCTACGCATGATGGTCACGTTGGCTCCTGTGTCAACGACCATTCGGCAGGGAATTCCATTGACGAAGGCTTCAACAAATACACCATTTTCACCACCGCCTCTGGACGATATCTGTAAAACTCTAAAACGGTTTTCCTGGTTGTTTCTAGAAGCGTCTTTGACCCGTTTATCTAAGCGGACTGGACAGTTCCTTCGAACATGGCCCTCGTCGCCGCATTTCCAACATTTCGTCGATCTCTGGCCATGTTTGTTGGGCCTTTCAACTCTTTTCCGGATAAACTGGAAAATTGTTTTCATCATTTCGAATAGATTTTGCATCGAAGGATCCGATGCATCCTCAACCGTAGCACCTCTAACTGAATGGCAATCCATCCTTTAAGCTTTTTGAGCGGCTTCAAATTTCATTGAGTAAACTAAAGCTGATTTCAAGTCCTTCAATTCAGCCATTCGCAGGGACTTTTGCATCTCTGGATCCCTCACACCATCAATGAAATACTGCAGGGCCAGTGTTTCCCGTACCTCGGCAGGACAGTCGGAGAAGGCAAGATGGGAGAGCCTCTCTACATCAGCTGCAAGCTCTTGCAGGCTTTCATTCGATCGTTGTTGCCGGGTCTTTAACTGAAGACGGCTATAGTCCTTGAGGCACTTTTCTCCGAAGCGCAACTCCAGAGCGTTTGAAAGAGCAGCAAAGTTCAGATGTTGATCTTCGGGAACAGTTCTCAAAATATCAGCAGCTTCAGCCCGTAGTGATGCAGCTAGTTGACGAGCCTTCGTGACTGGATCCCAACCATTGGCTTCTGCGACGATGGAGAATTGAGTTTTGTAGACTTGCCAAGATGTTTTTCCGTCGTAGGTCGACACTTTAATGCTTGATTTAGGAATAACAGGCACAGGTTGAGCTATTTCAGACTCTCGAACATTCGGAGATTGGTTTTCAGCTTTTATCTGTGCGCCTTCCATTCTCTTCAATTTTTCCTCGACTTTCCTCTCAATTTCTTGCTTAAAGGTGTTAAATCTTTCATCAAATTTCTCTTCAACTCTACGGAGATTTTCCCCATTCTGTTCACAACTCTGCTAAATATTGTAAATCTTTGTGTCGTTCTCTTGAACCTTTTCCGCTAAAGCATCTATTTTGGAATTGATTGCTTCAACGATATTAGCTTGGCCTTCTTCTATCTTCTTCTCCATATTCTCTTGGCCTTGTTCTATCTTCTCCATCTTCTCTTGCCCTCGTTCTATCCCTTCTTTCATTTCTTTAATGAAAGCAAAAAGCTGTTCAAATGTTGCTCTATCTGCTTCCTCCATCGCTCTAGTCTTCACCATTCAATCCCACTTCTGACACCAGTTGTTGCGTTTTTAGCGTAGCGGGTTCGGATTGAATGGACTTTATTTGAGGACAGCACAAACAAATTTATTTACAGCTATTTACAGGTATATACAGGATGACTTGAAAAGGTAAAACTTCAGAAAACACAATTCAGCAATAATCAGTCACTTACAGCGTAAATGCAAGTCTTACGCAAATACACACAGTTTGCAAAACAGCTATAGTATAGCACAGCAACAGTAAAGCACAGCGAGCTCAATAACACAGCGTTAACAGCAAACGCAAACACTGCTCACTAATACAAGCGAAAAGCTGCAGGTAAAGCGAAACGCTTCTCTTTGAGAGATTGACTGCCAGGAAGAGGCAACCCGCCTCTTATATACGCGGGAGAAAGCGCCGGGAGAAAACGCGGTTCAACCAGAATTGACTCGGGGTTACCAGAACATTCTTCCCGCCAAGTCAACCCGGCTGGCGCGGAGCATCCAACCGCGTTTCACCTTTGGCGTGCGTTTTGCTCGATCGTAACAGTATAATATAAACATACTGATTTATGATGTTTTAAATTTTTAGACTTTTTGAATTTGTGTTAAGGTATATCTTGGAATACTATCTTTTGTGTATATATAAGAAGTAAACAATTTAAAAATACTTAACAATATAAAAAATTACAATTTTAAACTATTACGGAAAATGAACCGGCAAACAAAAATATTAAAAAAAACATAAAATCATTTCGAAACCGCTTATGTTGCTACAACTGAAACACAAATTAACAAAATGAAAATAAACTAAAAATTAGTAGTAGAAAGTATATCTTTTCTTTGATGAACTTGTTAATTTTCTAATTTCGTTTTGTTCTATTTTCGTTCGTTCGAGAGAGAGAGAGAAGATAAATTAATAATAAATATATTTTCTACTATCCCCATTATATATTTTAGCTTAATCTTTATCTTTTTTCTATGATATTCATATTTGCACTTAATTTTTATATATTTGAAAATTATAAAGCGGGTGTTATCTAATATAAAATTCCTTTCTTTCAAATATGGCTAAAATTGACACTAACAATAAGAAATTCAAATTGATTAGCATTTTTATAGGAATGATTGAAATTTTTCTACAGAATTGATATATCAACAATGGCACAAAAACATTAACAATGTTAGAAACTTAATTAAAGCTAAAGTTAGAACAAAATAAAAAAAAAAATATTTCTTATTAAGGAACATAAAAAAGATGCATGTAAAAAATTATGTTAATTTTGTATTAAATAGATCATACTACTACACATAATATAAAAGAAATATTTTCCCTTATTCCTACGAACAACAAAACCAGTAAGTAAACTCTGAATAAAAACTATGACTGACGTATTTCTGCCTATATTCTAAAAAAATAAATAAAAAGGCATGTTCTTGTCCTGCTATAATGTGATTTCCCGGACCAACTGGCATACTGATTGTGGCTATTCGATTACATTTGAATAGCGTGGGAATTGAAGGAGAGAAAAGGGCACCCTCCTTCCAAGACACAAAGTAAATTCAGAATAAGTGATGTTGTCTGAAGGAGAGGGGAAAAGACGGGACTGAAGAGTGATGGAATGGGATGGAATTCAAGATAAGGGGAACGAAAAAGGTTGAAATATAAAGAAATGTTTAAGAATAAGATCTGACAAAACGTTAACTTGTGAAAGTTCTTGGAGGGAAAAATTTATTGAGCAATGATCTGTAAGTGTAGTAGTGATTGGCAATTAGAAAATGTAAGAAATATTGTAAGCGACAAATGTTTAAATATTTTAGCAGTAGAGACTCAATAACTTTTTAAATATTATAGAGAGTTTCATTTAGCATTTATATGTTGCAGTTTAATTTTGATTTATTTATTTAACAAAACATTTAGCTCGTGGGAAGTTTTAGCAAAGAATTCTTCAAAATTTTAATTAACTTTCAAAAAGTAATAAAAATTTATGTAGTTAGAAAGTATACTATCAGAACTATAAAAATTTTTGAAAAGTTATTGGCTTCTCCATTTAAAAGAATAATTATAATGTGATTTTTAATAAATATTTATTTATTATAAGTTATTCACTATTTTACTATTTATGTCTTGATATTAGGCCAGAATAAATACCTCAAATTGAGAAACTCTATTTTTGACATATCTGGATTCGTCTTTTAAAAAGTATTTGCTTCCTATTATATATACATTGAAGTAGAAAATTGTATGTTTTTATTATCATTTGCAGAAACAGAGAACCATTAACCATTTAAATAATATATTTTTAAAAAATTATTATCCAATTCAAATACAGATAATTTTCCTTTTCTCTCCCTCGGACATTTAATAAATTTTAATTAAAAGTGTTTTTGTATTTAAATACTATTTGCAAAATGGAATCAAATTGTAATTATATTGATATACTGAAAACATATATGGATGATTACATACGCCGCCAATAATTACTAGTATAAAAAATCTAGCTAAAATTATTAAATTTTATTTCCGATTTGCGACCTCTCAAATGAGGGTATGTGACTTCCTCTGCCACTAATTTATTCTAAAAAATAATTATTTTATAATGGGGCATGAAAATGAAAGAATTATAGAAATGAAAAAGTAGAAAATGTAGTAAATGTAGTCAAACATCAAAATATGTCGATACATGAAAATGCTTTAAATTTGAAATAAGCAAGTCAGCTCGAAAGTCCTTAAATGAACTTTCTTTTATATTGAAATATAAAAGGTATTTATAATTTGTCGGAGAATAATAAAGGTAGATTATAATTTGTGGTGAAATGTGAAAGGTATTTTTCAATTTGTGGTAAAATATAAAAGGTATTTCATAATTTGTTGGGAAATAAGAAAGGTAGATTATTATTTTTGTGAAATATGAGATTTAGCTTAATTTGTGGTGAAATAAGAAAGGTAGATTATAATTTGTCTTGAAAGAATAAAGAAAAATAGTTAATATTTCCAAAACCAATCTTGTAAATGGATCAACTATGACTTCTTTGCCATAAAAATGTTTACTTAGACACAAATATTCAAAAGCAATTATTAAATTAATAAATATTTAGTTAAAAGCCCACTTACTTCAATCTTGTCTAAGAGCGTCAATACCTCAATCTTTGAATAGTAAATTTTATAACTTCCTTTTGAATATTATTTTGGTTGATGTTCTACTAAATAGAAGGTTTTGAAAATCATTTTCATATTTTTAATTTTAATTTTATTTTTATCATAAAATAATATTCATAGATATGAAATAAAATAGTTCAATTTAATTTTCTCAAATGCAATAGTAGAAGGTACCATGCACAATCTACGATTTCAGAGAATTGAAATTTAATTTTATGAATTATTTATTGACGAACGAGCGGAAATTATTTGTATTTTTATTAGACAAGCGAGAAAGCGGGTAAGAGGATTATGTCTATATAAAAGGATTCCAATAGTGTAAATTTCAATAAATTTATATAAAAAATTGTTGATTATTTTACAAAAAAATAAAATAATCATAATAATATAATTAATTATTTCATCTCTCGCAAGAGTATTTTATTTTCTATCTTTTTATATCTTTTTGTTATTTATATTAATTATTATTTTAAATCTTTTTATTACTTATATTAATTATTATTTTATATTTTTTACATAATACAAAATATAGAAACTGGTAAGTATTTACATTCATAGTTATTAAAAATTATTTTTTTTAAAATAAAAATAGCTATCTGTAAATATTTATTTTATTCATCAAAAAATTTAAATAGGAAAATCCAATAAAAAGAAACAAAATTTAATTAAAATGAAGTGAAGCCACTTCTTAGTGATTTCAGGAAATAGATTACTTATGAATTCAATTTGAAACATGATATAGTTGTAATACATTCTAAAAATATATTGTGTTATATTTGTTAATTTAAAAATATATTTACTCATTTTTTAAACTTTCTAAGAACGTACCAATTAGTTGGATTTTTTCAGTCCGTTAAATGTCTCTTGTAAAATATTAGGATTTTTTCGATATTTCTACCATAACGGACTTGAAATTTTTTTCTTCTTATTATTTAAGTATCAATGCTTCTTTTAAGACACTCTTTCACACTGATAACGAAAATCCTACTTTTAACTTTACATTCTTTTTTTAAGAATGGGCAAATCAAAATATAATAACAAGAAAATATTTCTGAGTCTTATAATTTTAAAAAATTAAATTAAAAAAATCCGAACTTTTACACTATTTGAGGATTAAAATAAGTTTTAAATACACAATTCCAATTTTTGCTTCAATAGGGTCCGTAACGTGATTTAAAGGTGAATGGTTGAAAAAGAAAAACACACTAAGTATTCTTATCGGGTTCATGTTAGGATTATTTCGAAGGATGTGGAAAATACTTCCATTACTGCCATCTACACAAGTTTGTATAGAGGTATGGAACTTTAAAATAATGAAAAATATTTTTTTGAAAAGAGAGAGCAGTTTTTACTATAAGCTTTGAGGTGCTTTTTTATTCAATTCATTACCCATGAAACAAGGATAGCAAGTCTTTAAAGAGTATAAATTTTTGAAAATTAATCAGAAATGTAAAAAAAAAAAATACATCGATATTGTTTGTTTCTTGAGTAGATTTGTAAATTGCTCTCTAATAATTCGTTTTATGGCAAGATAAAGCAAAGTGAACTTCGGGTAATGAGAAAAATTAATTAAAGCTAAAATAATATATATATTTCGAAATTAAGCCAATTTTCTGCAATAATTTAGTTTATAGAGATGTTAAAATCTTTACATCATTAGTATAAAATTTGACCTATGAAATATACACAAAATTCTGAGATTTGTATCAAATATTGGATGAAATCGATTCAAAATAAGTAAATTTGTCTTTTTCTTCGATTGCAAGGGAGTTAGATATGAACAAAAAATAAGGCATTATGTACATAATAGTTGGAACATTAAACATTGAGTTGTATCTATAAAATTACTAACCTATCTATCGTAGTTCTCTACATGTAACATCATTAGAAATTTAATAACTTAAACATATTAACTGTATAAAGATAGTGAGATTTAATTGTATGTTGTCATCTAGAAAAGGATTTAATAGGTCGGAGAAAATATCCCAAAATATATAATCGTTTTTCGGATACTTGTGTATTCACCGCAGCCTTACTTATCTGAAATTCCATAATAGATGCACTGAAATTTCGACATATAGAATGTATTGTTTTCCAATACAATATAAAGCATTTGAGATCTTAATCAGAATCCACAATTCTTTCAAAGATATGAGAAAATAATACATTCATCAGAGAGTAAGCGTGTAAATTTTTGGGTGACCATTTCTGCTTGCTCAATATTTATTGTAACTAACCTCCTATTATTGTCATTTCTAGGTCTTACTATAACCAATTTTCAAAACTATTCAACCATCTTTAAAATATCTTTAAACCAAATCAACAAAAATAATACACAAAAGATATTTTTTGGAAGAAAAAAGATGAACAAATATTTATAAAGATCAAATATAGAAAACTGCTTAAAATTGGTAAATTATCTTCAACTTATTACTACTACTCTGTTCCTCTCAGAAATTGCTCATCAATGCTCTACAAAATACATTAAGATAGCTCTTAAAAAATCCTTCTGAGTCGTATCAAATAAATTCTAGGATAAACTTCATTGGACTTCCTTTTAATCGTCTGAGCTGCACTTTCTGTTTTTATCATAGAATTACATCCAATTTATTTCGTTTTCTTTCAGAAAAATAGAAGGTAACTGTCCAACCTAGAAACATAATGAATCAAAAGGAATGTATTATTTCATTTTTTCACTAAAGCTATTGAAGAAATGTCATGGATTTTTCTTCCCGTGAAAAGGATTCTGCAGAATTCGAAGAGATACTCTTACATCAAATATTCATGAATATATAACAGCTTTCACCTTTTTTTTTACTTATAAATATTCACAAGTCGTAAGATTATTTTATAATTTGATCCGGAATCGGTTATTTTATTTCCGAACAAGTAATATAAAAACATTTTTAAAAATCAATTCCTTCTTTGGAAGTTAGGAAAAATTAGAAATTTGGGTAAGATTTCATTTTAGTTATTTTTTTTAAATAATTACAATTAATGTTCTCTTTTTCTGCTTTAAAACGGAAGTAGTAGCAATAGCTTCTAACGCACGGACCCCTGAACACCCGAATAGCGATCACATTTGACTCAGTAACTTCAATGGTATAGCTCTCAAGTTGGAGACCATTCTGAGTAGGTTCAAACAAGCAGCGCAAGGGATGCGAATCCAAAGCCCTGCCAATCAGGCTATCCCGATCTAACATCTACAGCTACAATAAATAATACTATAAAGGTGAAAAAATTAATTTTAACTAATTAATAAAAAATTAATGAATTAATATTTAAAACAAATTGTATTAACATTAAATGGCATATACTGCAAGTTTTAAGAAGATTACTTGAATTTGATTGGATGAATAAAAAGTATTTTATTAACGATTAAAAATTTGAAAATATATGTTGAAGGAGAGTGTGAGCCAATAGTAGGAATTGAAAATTAGAAGAAAATTGTCCAACCTAGAAACATAATGAATCAGTAGGAATGACAAATTTCACTTTTTTACTAAAGCTATTGAAAAAAAATGTCATGGATTTTTCTCCCCCTGAAAATATTTCTGTAAAATTCCAGAAGAAACGCAAACACTCACATCAAATTTTTTATTAATATATTATTGCTTTCACATTTTTAAGCTCATAAATACTGACAAGTCTTATAATGGTTTCACAATTCGAGCCTGAATCATTTGTTTAATTTTGGAATATGTTTATTTATTTAATTCACAATTCCTTCAACTTTAAAAATAGTTTTCTTACTTTGTTTAAGCTATGTTTTTATATATCTTAAATTAAAAAAGGATTTCCAGAGGGAAGAATGTTAAGATTAGTAGTAATAATTAACTTATTGTTTGGTAGGAATATTTAAAAGAAGCATGGATAAATTTCAATTTTTGTTGAGCACATATGGTTTAATCTATGTCTAGTAAAACAATTTATTTGTAAATGATTTGAGGAATTGCTCGAGCCTGTTGAGAGTATCCCATTGGTTTATGAACTGAGTTTTTAAAATAAAAGAGAAGAGACAGATTTACTACCGAACGCAAGCTCATTTGTATAAATACTTTATGGATGTTTTGATAAAAGACTTAAAAGTGTAAAAAAGTAAAAAATAATAATTAAAAATCCATAAAAGAAAACTGAAATCTATGGTCACAAATTTCATGTTATCATGCGAAAACATTATAATTTTTAAGTCAATATTTGTCTCAATTAATTTAAGTCCTTAACCAGCTTTAACTGGTTTCAAAATATTACGGGTATTCTCTTTCTCTTTCTCTCTCTCTCACACAATAGTGATGATTTTTTTAAAACTTTCATTTCATTTTTTCTAACTGGCAAACAAAGTTTTGGCACTCGATTTTAAGATTAAAAAAACCCTGTGATTTCAACTAATAGTTCACTATTACTGGACACTAATGTACTAAATGTGGTAAAATCCAATGAAAGTAATGTAGATTGATAAATATATCCAATGATTTCCAGTATTCTGATAAGTATAATTAGTAATAATGCGCTTATGATATCATTAAATAATAAGTCGCGTTTTACAAAATTGACATAGTTAAAACTGAAAGAGAACCATTCCCCCCGAAAACGATAATCTTCTGAGAGGAGGATTAACTATTTAAAAGTATGAAATCGTTAACAAACTGGATTTTGAAGTCATTTTAGAGAAACGACAAACAAAAAGCAAATGATAGTAAATTTAATTAAATATCTCAAACAACACTGGCAAAACAAACCTCAAATATCATGGGTCAGGTGACTCGCTATCTACCAATGAAAAAACGATTATCTCTTGCCTTCGAATTTCGGAGACTCCAAAACCTCCGAACCGAAACAACACCATGCCCTCATATAATAATAATACACAAAAGCATTCCACCTAAACTCAATCTAAAAAATATTAATTTTAGACTAGAACTGATAATAAAAATTTGAATATCATGTATAAAATATGACAATGTTTTGAAAATGTGCAATGACAATATAACAATGTATTTTTTTAAAAATATACAATAATGTGTGCTAATGACCTATACTAATTATATTTTTAAGAAATGATGCAATATTTAAATCTGTTTTAGTTTACACTGTATTTATTAAACTTCTAAGGTACACCTATTCTGTTTACTTATAAATACCGACAGTTACAGCAAAATAAATGTATATTGATAAATTTAATTTATCATGCAATTTTTGTATATAAGATTTAAGAGCTATTTATTGGTTAAATTTGAAATCAATACTCTTATTTCGGAAACAATAAAATATACAATAAATGAATGAAGAATAATCCAGAATATCATCAATTAACTACAAAAAACATTATTTACTTTCTCTTAAGAAACATTGCACATATTTAACCTCCTGATTGCTTAGGTTTTCCAATTGTATGTATAGGATTAAACACCATATTTCTCAAAATGTTATGAGTAACTTTAAAGCCTCTCATATTACATAGTAAATACGCCCTGAAGAAATTAGATGCTTATCTGCGTTGATCAATTCAAGTTATGTACACAAGAGGAATTTCAATGACTTGAAAAATCAGAAAGAAATACTAATATTTATTAATCAATTTAAGGTATATATCATAAATATATAATCGGCTCTTAGCATGAAATGAAACATTAATATTCTCATTCACTACTTTGCATTAACTTGAAGCATTAAAAGCAAGAACAGAGTTGATAACCCGTATTGAATATTTTTGAATTGAATTACTTTGCTATTGCTCATTCAACGAGTATAAGTAATTATAAATTGTTTGTCTGCATAACTATCTATAGCTTATTAGATGATAGAAAATATGAAAACAATTAAGACTAACCTATAATTTATATACATAAGATATTTTAACACATAAAATGCCTAGAATATTACAAAAATGTTTGCCGCATCTTAAGGAATAAATATAACTTAGATTAAACAAAGAACTTTGAAAATAATACTATAATCATGACTTACAATTAAACTTGAACAAAAGATAAATAAAAACGCATTGAATTAGAAATAGATTCACAAATTATTTAGAATCCTAAAGAATCATGCTTCATATTAGTATCCATTAAGAAAAGAATAAGAAAGAATAATGCATAAATTTCGATTCATAAATCTGACGTTAATTTCTGAATCTCTGCGTTTAATATAAAATATTTCAGAGAAAAATACTACTAAATCTGAGTTATTACTTTTCAAAGCAAAAGAAAATACTAACCGATCTTAATAGAGGAATATATTGTAATAAAATAAATTATTTCAGTAGATATATAGTTTGAATTTAAGGATCTAACTATTTACATAACATATTATTCAACCGACATACATTATATTACAAATGAAACATTTTTTATATTCCAAAACCAAACGACTTTAAAGATAAATAGAAGATTATCCATGTAAGGTAAATTTATTCAAAATGTAAGTAATGTTAAAATACTTAGAATCAAAAATATTAAAAAAAAGTAATAGATAGATTGAGAAAAATATAAAAATAATTTGAATTAATTGTTAATATTATAGGGTTTAAGAAATTAATTTATATTTCTGTTTTATTGGGTCTGATTCTTTCACAAAAATTCTTTTTAACATTGAAATCATTAATTTATTTAGTCCTATAATACTATCTTCAATTCCCCTTGGATCAAATTACAATTATTTTAGAAATCTAAGGATATTTTTCCAAAAATCCCTTTAATTCTTCTTTCATTTTAGAACAAAAAATTGTTTGACAATTAAATTAGACTCATTCAAATAAATATTAATAAAGCAATCAACAAATTATTTTTTTAATTGTGTCAATTTCTTTCATTGAAATAAAGTTTTGCACTAATAGATAATTCTGGATTACTTTAATTCATTGAACCAATGACAATTCAAAGCGTAAATAACATAAGCGAAGCAAAAACTTTTTTTTTTCACAGAAGATATTAAATATGTTTCATTGTTAAAGAGCAAATATTGCAAAGCAAAACATAAATGGTTTAATTGAAGTGAAGAAAAATGCATTTAAGTTCTTCATAAATGAAATATTTTTTTGAATTAAACAGAAATTAGATACATTAATGCAAGACGGTTTTTTTTAATAATGCATATTGCATTCCTAAATGCTTTCATATCAAATAAAAATAAATATGAACTCCCTAATGCAATAATTTTATCACTTTAATTTTTTCCTTTCGTTTGTTAAAAAATCGATGTCTTATAAATTCATTTTTGTTACCAATTTGGGCTCATAATCCTTTTTTCTTCTGAATCTTATTCTAATAAAATGCACTTTGACATACCATTAAACATATTAAATATACTTCATTTTCTTAAAACCAAATAAGGAAAAAACGTTATTTTCTTATTTAAAAAGAAGATATTTCTTTTTTCTTGTTATATTTTCATTTAAAATTATTTTCTTTCTTTTATTAAATATTGAATTTATATTTAATATGAATAGTTTTTTTAAATAATAAGGAATATAAGAATTTAATATACATTATTCGAAAATATAAAGGAAACTTATACAAATTGTAATGTTTAGTTTGGATTTAATCTAAAAAGATTTGTTTAAGTGAAAGCACAAATATCTGTTTTCGAATACCAAAAGAAAAGCGATGCTGTTTCAATTTAAATAGAAGAAAACAGATTTTTGATTCGAAGGTAGCAAACGATTTTTAATTGAATTACGGAAACATTAATTCTAACGAACGGCTGAAAATCTTTTTTTGAAATTGCACTTATCTAAACTTAAAATTCATCTTTCTTTTTATTTTCACACGCATCTACTATTTCTGGGTCCTTCAATTTCATGAATTCCATAAATAAATTTATGAATTATATTTTTCTAAATTCTCTTTGACTTGCATTCAATGCAACTGATTTATGGTAGTAGGGAAGGTTGTTAAAACCATTCCCCACTTGAAGTTGATGCATAGATTTTAACTAAATATACATTTATTTCAAGAAACTTTGCTTGATTTTCTCAAAGAAATATTTCATATTAAGATATATAGCTCGAACTTTACTTTCGCTTGGGAAAATATATTTCAACCACTTGCATGAAAATGATTAAATTTAAACATCATTCGCAGTTTAATAATTTATTCTGAATGGCATGTCAAACTCATTATGAAATTAACGAGTAGTTGGTAAAGAAGTCAAAAACATTCATTCGCTAATGAATATTTCCTGCAAGATTCAATGTAAATGGAATTTTTAACAAAATGAACTCTTAAGAGTGTAAGACTCTTAAGACTTTCGCAATTAGAGTGACTCTGTGCCTTTAAGTTATCTTAAGATAAACTTCCTCATCTTCAAAATGCAAATATATATTAAGAAAATTCGGAAGGAATTTTCTATTTGCCTTTGACGTTTAACAAAATATAAGTTCTTAAAAATTCGCAGGAAATATGATATGAAACGTATTAAGAAAATGTTTCAATTTTATTCCATTAAGTAATGATAAATGTTTCCTTTTCAGTTATTAGACATTATTTTTAAAGTTTGCAGTAGTTAATGGATATTGTTCATCAATATCATCTGTATTGTATTAAATGACATGGGTTTGTTTCATTATTACTTAATAAATGTATTTAAAAATTTTCAATTTTATTTTTAATGGTGTATATACTTTTATTATTATTTCTGGGTTAAGCATACCAGACTCTCCGACCCCCCCCTCTAAGACACACGGATTTAAACCACTAAGGCTGAATGACAGAACCGTCTAAATAGCAACACTGACAGGAACTGTGGTTGAATCCTAAGATTATCACCGGCCAAGGTACAACCCTTCCCTTAGAAAGTAAATCCCGTCATCTGATGTAAGAGATTTGGATCAAAATTTTCGCTTAAAAATAATAAAAGGTTTTTATATTTTTAAGAAGATAATATATGTATATTCTTAACAATTAAAAATTGAAAATAAAAACACTTTAATATAACTTCATTATAATTGTTTCAGTGATTATTGGGCTTAAATGTGGTGAGACACATTTAAAGATACTCGTATAGTTTTCTATTAATTTATATCAACTATATCGCTGCTATTAGTGAAATTACTTTTTACAAAGATTGATTGCTCATATTTAAATTAAAATTCACTTCATTTTTTTTTCATTGGGGATCTAATATGTTTAGGAAAGACGGTGCTTTAAAATATGGCTACAATGAAATATTTTAAATTGGATTAATTTAATGCTTTTTATTGTAGAATGAACTTGTAAAAATGTTGGCAAATTTATAGAATATATTAAAACTATTTATTCTTTGATGTATATTTTAAAAAGTGACAAATTTTGTTAGAATTCTTGTCTTTCTTTAATTATTAATAAATATTCAGTGAAATTAAATAAATGGATTTATGCTGTTTAAAGATATTTTGATTGTAGGAGTTTACTACAATTTATTTGCCAATTTAATATTGCATGTGTATTATTCTTAAATTTTTTGCCTATATTAATGTTTAATATTTATTATTATGCATACAAGATTTCAAAATAATTTATAATATTCCATTAGTATGAATTTATAATGACTCCACATTTTCTTTTTATTATATTTTTTTAATATTTTTACTTAAAAACTAATTAAAAAACCAAATTATACTAAAAAATAGTTTTAATTAGTTAAAAAATGGATTTAACATTTTTTCTGCATAATTTAACGTATAAAAGAAAATAATCCCTAAAAACATTAATTAAAAAATAGTATTTTGTCATGAAATATAATATTAGCAAATATGATAACGAATATCACTCTATATCAAGATAGTTCTCTCAAACATGTTATGAGAAGAGTCAAGGAATTTTTATTTTAAATGATTTAAAAATAAATTGATGAAAGGATTTTACGTATTTTAACATATATTTATATAGAAAATAACCCTTTTCAAATAGTAAATGAATTATTGTATCTTGTCATAATATGATGACGGTATTTGCTATTATTGTAGTTGCTATAGTGGTAACTAGCGATATAATTTACAAATTACCACGTTTAGTACAAAAATCAAGTATTTCTTAAGTGTTACAATTTTTAAAAATATACTGATAAATAAAAATACATATCCGATTTCATATCTAAAGTTTAAGTGTTAGAAACATAACGTTTTGTATCTTTATATTTTTTGATATTATTAAGAAGTGGTATTATTATATGAATACTACTGGCAGAATAAATGTCTTATTTTGTGATTTTTCTCTCTTTCCTAGCAAAACATTAACTGTTTAAAGGTAAAAGTTATATTCACGTCAATATTATGTATTGCATCTTTCACTTCAAAACAATATTTCTTATTCAGAGGAAACTGCAGAACATTTTCATATGTGGCAATTTCTTCACATTTTTAAGAAAATGATAATTGGGGATTAGCATGTATATTTGACCATTGCTTCTATAGTCTGTTTTGGATTAATTATCCATTTTTATTTTTTCTGAAAAATCATTGTAATAGCAAATTATATATACTCAAGCAACACAAAGTAATTTTCTATTATTTTTTTTCTTTCAAATTGAAATGTATTCTTGAAAGAAGACTAAATAATATACCTCTACGTTTTAAGCCTTTTTATTTATAATCTTTTATATGATAATTACGATCTTTTAATTTCCATTTGCTTGATTTTTAGATTATAAAGCTATGCTACCAAAGAGATAAATGATTTTTATGACCGAGAGCTTACAGTTGATATAGAAATGTATATTTAATAAATTGTAATTATTCGTGTTTATGCTAACAAATCTCAGTTTAAAAAATGACTGTATATTTTGAAAAAGACAATAGGAAGCACAATATGAAGACTCGAGCTTTGATAAAAAGGGAATTATTTGACTGAAGAATATTTTTTATTCTTATTTTTAATAAGATCATTTTTGATTATTTTTTTTACTTCAACCTTTATCACCTCAGGTTCAAACATTTTTGTTATCAAAATTTCCAAGCATTCAATAGAAGGTCATTATAACTCTTCCTTTTCAAATGTTGGACAATTGAATTAAATCTCCAAAGAAAAATACACACATGCAATGATTATTTGATCTCCGAAAAATATTTCTAGAAAGGAATTATATTTTTTTCGGAAGGAATCAAATTATTCTATGATAGAATGCGGAGAATTTTTAATTAATTCTTAGGAAGGAAAAAGATTAAAAAAATAAGCATTGTAAATGTGAATACAATCTTTTGTTTCGTCTAAAATAGTTTCATGCCATTGTCTAATGAAAAATGGATACATTAATAAAGATTTTTTAAAAAATTCCTGACGTTCAGATCAAAGAGAACTTATATCTGTTGATTTAGAATACGGTAAAATTAATTATTTTTTTGTAATGAAAAAATAAGACATTATTCTTTTTAAATAAACAGTATTTTTATAAATTTTAATGCAATTTGATTTCTTAATTCACACCTCATTTCCGTTTAAAAAATTCTGAATATTAAATAAGCTAATATTATTTGTTTACATTTTATTAACTTAATATGCTTGTTCACTTTCTTCGATATTTGAATTCACTGTAACTGAATAGACTTGTTTCTACTTGACAGATATTGAAATACCTGAGTAAGATCATTAAACAATGAAAAAAAACTTTAGAAAGAATTATTAGTTATTGGGAAGAAAATCTAATTGGAGGGCAAGATTAAGGAAACTGAAGTTTGAGAGTGTAAAAAATATATATATTTGTTTTTTGTACATTGGTTTTTTATGCCTTTAGACGCATTTGCAAATCCGTATCATTGACGTATTATTAAGGAAGGAGCTAAAGAATGATTATATTAGAATTTTCATTCCCATATATTCATTAGGAGATCATATTATTTATTTTAGTTGTTACTTTCATTACATTATAATTTAGGCATCAACTTCTAAATAAACAATTTGGTGAGTCTTTCATAAATAGTGTTAAACAGTTTTTTAGTACTTCTGAATAATTATTTATTCTAAAGATGTAAATAAAAATTGTTTAATAAATAATATAGAAATAAATATTCTTTGTTTGATCGATTGAAATATATACTCCATTATAGATTTAATGAAAGGTTGCCAATAACTGTAATTACCTTTACATTTCTTCACGTATAATACATCTCTTTACACAAAAGTACAAAAAAAGAAAAAAAAACTGCGGCAGTGAAATATAAGAATAAAAAAACTTTTTTGTTAAATATTATAAGGATGGCGAAATTTTCCTCAAGATATTCAAATTTTTCTTCTGTGAACTTACAAAACAGTATCCAAGTGAACTTACTAAACGGTATCCAATTCTATATGATTATTTTCCAGAGCAATCATATAGTGCTGTATTGGAATTTGGAATTTTCGAAAAAATTAGATAACACCATTTAAAGTAGTTAAATTAGATAGTACTATATGTCGCTAGATAAGAAGATATTGTTACGCTTTTAGCTTAGCGAGATCGGATTGAATGGACTTTACTTGGGGACAGCACAAACAAATTTATTTACAGGATGACTTGAGAAAGGGAAACTTCAGATTAACACAATCCAGCAGTCAACAGTCACTTACAGCCTAAATGCAAGTCTTACGCACAATAAACATAGACTGCATAACAGACTATAGACTGCACAGTAGACAGTAAAATCACAGCGAGCTCAATAATACAACGTTAGCAACAAACGTAAACACAGCTCACTAATAACAAGTAATTTGCCGGTCCAAGCGATATGCTTCTCTTCAGAGAGAAAACTCTCAACTAACTAACTCAGTGCCAGGTTACGGCAACCCGTCCCTTATATAGCCGACTGATCGTGTGCCCAAAAGCACACGAAGCAACGCGCCGCTTCATGGAGGATCAAGCGGCTACCAGACTATTCTTTTCGCCAAACCAACCCGGCTGGCTCCAAGCTCTTTGATCACCAACGCCTTCTCCTTCGGCTTGCGTTTACCCGCTTGTAAAAATATATAACTATATTTGTAAATGTTACGCGGTTTGAAATAATGATCTTTAATATCAAGACATGATTTGTATTAAATGCATTCAATTGACCGACACAGATAGTTGAAAAGTTTAAAGCGTTTAACTCCAATAAAAATCGTCTAACTTCTATACACTTTAAGTTGGGAAGACATCATAATATCTTTTATGTAAATACCAATAAAAATGGGTTAGAGTTCACTCAATGTATTTTTCGGAATTAAAATTAAATAAACCAATTCAAAAATGCTTTTGAAGTATTACATATTTTTTTAACAATAATTAAAGCTCAAGTTGATTTTAATAATTTTAAGTGACATTTGAGATAATTCTTGTATACCAGTCATATTTAATATATAACAATAACTTATGATTTGTTTTATTTGGTTATGAGGATAAAAATTCCGCTAATATTACTATGTACACATTGCCATTCCTTTATTGTTTAAATTTAGAATTACTAAGGAATATCCGAATATGATATTGATTGTTACATATGCTGATTTGATCCAATTCTACTAATAAGAAAACAATCTTATTGAAGCTAAGGAAGACGGCATTAAAAATATTTTATAAATTAAAATTTAAATGATAATAAAATATTTATGAAGAATTTTATCGTTTTCTTCAACAATCTGCTAAATAACATAGATTATCCTTTTTCTACTGGCTTTCTAGCATAGAGGTACCACGTCTTAATCGTGATTTGGACATACGGGGTTCGAGTCCCGTCAGGGCATGGATGTTCTCCTGTGTATTATCTGTGGAATGTATTAATATGTCCCCATATAAAAAGGGATTGTGCAAGCGAATGTGGTGTATCTAAGTCTTACTCCATAAAAAAACTTAAAAATCAAGAAAGGCTCATTCGGTTTAAAATCGCTTACGGCCATCATCGTGCTTGCCCATGGCAAGTGCCATCAAAAACAACAACATTATCCTTCCGAGATATTTCGAATATACATAAAATCGTTTTCAGAAATTTGAAATAAATATACAAAATCAAATTTGAAGATAAAATGTTTTATTTCGTTATTCCTTTTTTTAAAATTTGTTCCAAAAACTTGAAAGAATTTTGAAAATATCGGGTTGTAGGAAAGGAAATAAAAATACATCATCCTTAAGAATACTTATTGATTAGTATCGATCCTTTTTGTATCAGTTCAAAAATATTGAGTAATTCTTTTATAGCTTTTATACTAACAATCTTACGTCGTTTTGCTTCAAAAAACATAGTATCAAGATTGAGCGGGGATCACTTATTTATTTCTTCTTTAAAGAAATTCCGTTCCACTCACTCTCAACGATTGTTTCCGTTACTTCAAGATTGAATGGGAATTTACTTTTCTAGATTTTAAATTGCAGCTAGATCTTATTACGACAGTTACTCGTACATATTTCTATTTAGTATAGCATTGATTTTTTTGAAATTTCTGCATAAACTCATAATTTTATTTTATGAAGGTTAAATTCACTATATATAT
>JAOUZG010040955.1:1268382-1286028 GCA_026289955.1 Argiope argentata | reverse complement strand
ATCTCGAATATATTTTGTTTGTAAATAAAACTAATTTGTTGAATTATTCTCTTTTAACTATATGCAATAGTAACTATATATAATTACATTTTTAACAACATGTAAAATTTACAATTTACCTTTTGGCATTAGATGCAAATTCATATCCATAAGCTGTTCTTTAAAATAAAAAGGAATTTACAAATGTCAGATTAAGAGGAAGATTAAAATTATTTTTTCATTTTAAATTATTGAATTTACCATTATTGAATTTCAAGATATAATTTCGTATTGCCAAGAAAAAACCCGACAAATTATTTTGAATAATATTCAAACGAAAAAAAGGGAAATACAGCGTGTCCCAAAAGGTCCAGTACTGATGATTTGTGAATTTATTTTACAAAAACAATAGGTTTAAAAAGAATTATTTTTCTGCCAATGATAAAAAGCACTTTTAACATAACTAAGGAAAAAATACTGAATTTACATTTATAATAAATGTTCCAAATGTCCACCCCTTTCTTGGAGACAAAGCTGAACTCGTTTGCGTATTTTTTTCGAAACGCATTTTAACATGCTAGGAGTGATTTCTTGTATCCTTTGGGTAATTGCGATTTTCAAATCATCTACTGTTTGAGAACCACCTTCATAAATTTTGTCCTTTAAACATCCCCAAAGAAAAAAGTGGGGGATGTTCAGATCAGGGGATCGAGGTGGCCAAAGATTTTTTGAGATAAGTCGATCGCCGAAAAAAAGCTTCAAGCATGTCCATGGTTTCATTACTCGTACGGCAAAATTTAATATACTTGAAAAAAATCATGGACGATGATTTTTTTTAAATTTGGAGTACGGGAACTTTTTGGACACCCAGTATAATAGATACTCCTAGAAATATAAATTAATCCATTTTAAGAAATATTGAATGAGCTATATTTTACTATTGATATACATATAAAATACTGATACCTTATGTACACATGAAAGTTGTCATAACAGTAAATAATTGTACAATAATATGACTCATTTGTGAATATTCGGTTATTTTAGTTTTATTCCGTTCTTTGTGTTTTTCCTTTATTTAAATATTCATATACTCAATGATGCACAAACTATTTTTTCTAAATTGCAAATACACGAATAGGAAATCAAAATTCTGCTAGATATGAACTTGAATTTGAATTCTGAGTGAATTCTTGAAATCGGTGCATTGGTTTTATCTCTCAAATGGATGTTGCCACTCTCTCTGACAAACGTACAAACGATAAATTACAGAATTCCAGCAGATGTTCGAAAAAATATCTCTCTGACACTACCTTATCAGAGAAAAATGCCATAAACATATACATATTTGGAAACATGTGGCCTACAATTTATACGGTTGGTAAAAGGATACGGCGATGGCAACAAACATGGAAGTTGAGTGGTAAAATACAGTTTTTCAACAAAAACATCTTGGAATCGAAATACATATTCTTGCATTCACAATTTCAATATTTCAATCTTTTTCTTTTAATGCATAGGAAATCTATATTTTGTGGATCAAAACAGCGTTCATGAAGATGCACTTTCTTCTTCGATTCTTTAAAGTTTTTCCACAAGAAAAGTTTTAGTTTCTTATAAAATATGACGGCATTAAGCTATTTTATAAATGGCTGGTGAATTTTTTTTTATTTTATCATATATAATGCATAGAAATATCGTAATCGTCAAAAAAATCGGAGCATGAAATTTCATATATGGACTTATGATTAAAGTTTGAACACAATTTAATTACAGAAATTTTGAATCGCTTGCTAGTGAAATACAAACGAAATGATAATTACAAAATATAAAACAGCTAGGTAGATACAAACTGGAACACAAATGTATTGTCTAAAATATAGATCCATATGCCAGCGTCCTGACATAGGGGTAACGCGTCTTCCCAATGTTCTGGGTTCTCCTGTTCGAGTCACGATTCGGGCATGTTTGTATCTTGTTTGTATCTGTTATCTTCAATGTTAATGATCCCCCCCTTTAAAAGTGGTTGTGCAAGCGAATGTGATAAGTGAAGAGTAAAAGTTGTAGTCTTGACCCTAGTTGGCGTTCGTGCAAAAAAGATATACTGATTAGGCTTAAATTGTCGATTACATCAGCAGTCTTGTCCATGGCAAGTGTCATATTAAACGAAAACAACATTGATTAATATCGCATTTTATAACAAATTGGGAGAATAGCGATCGTCTGTCTCTCTGTACTTTCACATTTCGGTAAATTAAATGACTTAATCAATGAAATACATTACACCTTATTACTACAAATCAAGTTCCTGTCAAACTATGAAACTGGTCAACCGGCAAAAAGCATCAAAAGTCACGTTATATTCAATAAAATATTTATATTTACTTTTAATATTTTTATTTCAAAAACTTTTATAAGAAAATGGCAAATTCTTTGGGATAGAGGAAACACGGGGTGTTCTGTATATAAAATAATAAAAACAGTAAAACTGCAACCACTCTCTTGAATTCGTGAAGAAATTTTGTTTGTGACAGAACAAGGTCCATTCCCTTCTTTTCTTCACCGGTTCCATTTATCAGAAAACGACTATTGCTCTTGTGGGGAAGTCGGTGATCCCATCCACTTTACAACATCCTACCCTTTTACGGTTTCATGGCACCTTCGAAAAACCTCATCTTCGCTAAAAAGTCTTTGGTTTAAAAGAGTTCTTAATAATTCATCTTCCAAAAAAAGAATCATAAACATGATTAGATTTCTAATTGATCATGGAGAACTGCTACGGCTCGATTAAGCTCATCAATTTTGGAGTATCAATTAATATTATGCATTTTTATAATAAATCCTTTCAACCCTTCAAGTTACTAATTTTTTTTAATTCCCTCATATTTTCATCCATACTGAACATTATGATATTCATTCATCCATTTTGTTGTACTCCAGACCTTCTTCGTTCTAATTTTTATCACTTATTGTTATGTTATATGTCTGTGTATTTTGTCTCTTGTATGTTTCTTTCAAATAATGTTAGAACAACTGTGTAACGTTTTTTTTCGGGGGGGGTAATAAAGTCCACCTACATCTATACCAAACCGGAAAGGGGCAATTTGAGCCCTAGAAACGGAGGCGTGGTGTCTTGTTAAGGTAATTCACCATTCAACAGTGTTAAGCAAGGTATCCTCAGCTTAGAGCACCGTCTACAATTTTGCATAGGGGAGGAGGATAAAAAATTTACTAAAGAATACAGGAGAAAAACTTTTGGAGATGACTCTTGATTAGTGAGAGTATTGTGTCATATTTTTCGAAAATGTTTTCTTTTATTTATAAATTTTCTTTAAAAAAATAACCAATATTATTAATTAATCTTTCATATCAATATCACCTGGTGCTATTTCCTTTAACTTTTCTATATAATATTACATTGTGTTTTGAATTCAACTTGAAAGGATAAAAATGAACTTTTGCTTAGTATTTGATTTGACATTATATCACCTCGTCAAAACATATCGCACAATTACGCTTTCTTTCTTTTTAATGGCTATAATACTGCAAACATTTTTTGTCAATACTTTAATTTTATAATAGACAGACACTTTGTACATTTAATCACCAATCATCGGCTAACATGAAATAACTAGTTAAGTATTGAATTAATTTTTTTTTTGTCCTTACGTAGCTTTCTGAGTAGGAACAACGAAATTAAATATACATATATGAGCTATAAGTGATCTAAAAAATAGATTAAAAAATTATATAGAAGAAGTGTATATACTTTCTACAAACTAGGTTAGCATCTCTTAAAACAATATTTTATTACATTTACTTACTATCAGAAAAGCAAATGAAAACTCCCTAAGTGAATTACAAGTTAAGTAATGGCTAATTCAAGTTTAAACAATAAAAACTGATATATATTTTCTATTATTATCTTAATGTATTTCCTAAAATAACATTTGTCTCAATATTAAAATTTCAGTAGCGTTTCTTGTACACTTTATTGGCACTATTTTATTGTTATTTCAATTTGCAAATGTTGATTTAAATCAGGTAATTTTAAGCTCTGGTTTAACAAATATGATATAATGTTTGAATTTTCCTGCAAAATAGATTTTTAAAAAATGCTATTTTTTGTTTAATTTTGATGGCAGGTGAGATGTGTTATTTCCCTGCCTTCAAGAAGAACATGAAGTGAAATAAATTTCAATTTTTTACAATGTAAATCTTAAATTTAACTAAAACTCAAATTTACGCATTGGAGTTGATTAAATTCTAAATAATAGCTAAGGATTAAAAAAAATCATTTTTATATGTATGATATCAATAAGAGATAACACAAATAGAATATTAAATAAAATGTTAAAAGAGAGAAGGGGGAAATGAAGAATAAAACATTCCAATTTCGTAGATACTTGTTTATATAAAAAAATCCTTTGTTTTTCTGTTTATATTGAAAAGTACAAAGTACTTCAATTTATTACAAAGGGTTTATCTTTTGTTTACTTTTAAATCTCTCAAAGAATATTTTTCTATTATTTTTTGTGCCATCTAATTTATTTGCCTTTTCAGAACAGAAACATAAATCCCAATAAATCAAATAAAGCAGGTTTTTTTAGTGCATTCTTTGCAAAATAAAATAGACTTTCGTTTCTGAAAACAAGCGAAATAAATTATTTGGGCAATTTTCTATCTTTTATAAATATATATTTTTTAATTCTGTTTCAAAGAAAAAAATAATCAAAAACTAGAAATTATTTTTAGCAATCATCAAATTATTTTATTTTCTTCATTTTTCGAATCATTCTTCCGAAATCAATTTCATTTGATATCTAGTAACCGTTGAATTTCACGCTACAGCCAATAAATACATAATCCATTGTTTTTAATCCTACATATTTTTGAATAAAGGGATGGATTCCTTAAAATTTAATCAAATACGCGGAACGCTTTACTCTAAAAATAAAGTTCTTACCATTTTCATAACAGTCCACTTGAAAAGATTTCAATCATATACTAATAAACATAAGATATAGCATGCCGGCGTTCAGGCGTTGGGACTGCGCGCCTTCCCCAAGATCTGGCGTGGTGGGTTCGAGTTCCATTTCGGTCATGGTTGTTTTTCTATCTTCTTTCTGTAAGGTGCATAAATTTGCCCCCCTTTAAAAAGGGGATGTGCTGGCGAATTTGATGATTGACTAGTTAAGTCGTACTCTTGGCCTTAGTTGAACTACTTTGAACAAGAGAAGATCCTTTCGGCAAAAAATTCCTTAATGCTTCGATGAAGATTATATATATGGTATATGCCACTAATAACAACAGTAACAGTACAACAGTGGCAGGTTAGCATTAATAATAATTGGTTATTTACTTTGATCTTCATACACACGCACACAAACACACAGGTGTGTGTGAGTGTGTATGTCTATGTGTGTGTGTGTGTGTATGTCTATGTGTGTGTGTGTGTGTGTGTGAATATTAACGTAAATAATCAATTATTATTAATGATAACCTGCCATTATTAATAATTATCATTTTGAGTATTATTAATAGTAACCTATTATTGACATTTGTCAGATTAGATATATGTTAAAAATTAAAAATTAAATAAACCAAGGCGCAAAACGGAAAAAAAATTATTCAATACCTGTGTAATGAAATTTAGATATTTGCCGAATTTTGAAAGTAATTCAGAAAATAAAAGCTTTTTTTATCATTTCTTTGTTGAATCGCGCGCGCGCGCGCGCCCGCGTGTGTGTGTGTGTGTGTTTTAACTTTGAAATAATACAGGTCAGAATAATAAAATGCAAACTATTTATCTGGTTCAATACATTAAACAAATTTAAATTTAAAATACTGATACATATATATACGGTGAAATTTATTTATCCCTTTGTAGTCCTAGAAATTAAGTATTTAAGTTGAATCAATTGAGAATTTATTAAATCTTTATTGAATATCCCAGGCGTTGGTTTTTAAGACAAAATTTGACCTTTTAGTTGAAAAATGTTTGTGAAATATCACAAATTGATTTTTTTTCGTTCTCGAATCGATGCTGAATAACTCAGTCACACGGGACGCATTTTTAAATGCAATGACGACATTATTTCCTGCTTTTCAAGAAAAAGTTTCCGTTTAGTGGCAAAAAAGATAAATAATGATGTTGTTATTCCAAAGATTTGATAATTTGTTACGTAACTTAATTAAAGAACTGGAAACAAGTATTATTTTATAAAACGTAATTTAATTATGTCTGTGAAATAGAATGTACATAACTTTAAAAAACGTGAAAATTATAATTAGTGTTACTTCCTAAATTAATTAAACTTACGAAATATTATTAATTATAGTACACAATTTTAGGGTATGGCAATTATTAAATTTAATTTAAAAATACATTAATTTAATTAACGTTGGCATCATTAACTATATTAAAATGTGTAGTAATATAACTTTTAAAAAATTATGTATTTACTACATTTTATAAATGTTAAAAAAATTCATTTCTCACATTTTTATAATATTGCTTTAAAGCCTTTAGAATTAGGATTTGAAACCAAAGAAGATCATAATGTAAAAAAAATGCTTGCATTGTAATTGTGACTTAATTATAATTAAATAAACTGTAATTAGTTGAATATTTTTTTCCATTCAAACGATTAAAAAATGTTGTTTAAATGCTATCATAAACAATATACTTCAACGGAATACTGGTTCTAATTTGAATTATTTTTTTATTAATAAAAAAAACATTAGGTTAAATGAATGGCATATCTTTGTAGGAAATTATAATATCTTAAGAGAGGGATTTTGCAGCCATAATACGTATAAATCTTCAAAAATCGAATGATAAAATGTTCTCTTATAGATTCAAAAATATTCCATTTCATTTAAACGCTCCATTGCAATATCGATTCATTTAATACGTTATTCTGGTAATTTTAGCTTTCTATTTCCGAACTTCTATTAGCTTTCTATTTCCGAATTTTTCGCCCATTAAGTGGGTTTTAAAGGCAATTTATGGGACATTTATTTTTAAAGAAAAGAAATAAAAAAATAAATAATTCTCTGTTTATTCTATCATTCTTCCCCAAATCTCACCTTTTAAAGCGTTCGTGCCCGGCAGCCCACAAACGCGTTCCTAATGTCTTTCTAAATGATCTCTGTAAATCTCATCTTCATCAAATAAATAAAACCATCAGTAAATCCCTTTTGGACTTTCTTTTAATAAGCCAAAACGAACTTTCTCTTCCTTTATGGCTTTTTATATGACATGCTGTCAATTTCGTTTTATATTTGGCGCAGCTTTTAATGCAGTAAAAAGAAGGAGGGAGATAAATGTCTCATATTTAGAAATATGAGGGTGATTGTAGTAGTTCTTACTTCCATTGCGTTTGGATCTTCTTCTAGTTCATCTTTTCAAAGAAAATACTCTTCTGGGGATTTTATTATTGATCGATCTTTGTTTTGAGATTTAGTTTGACATAAGTGTTTATTACGTTGCATTTGGTTTTGAACCCTTATTCTATTAAATAAATAATCATTTTGAAGAACATGGATGCCATTTGGATCTCAAATACCGAAATTTGAATGTTTGAAAATACAGACGAAATCCGTTTTTTTTTAATTAGAAGGGTTTTTTTTTTAGAATTTCGTAAGTGAATACAAAATAAGTTCATTGTTTGCTGACTGTTAACAAAAAGGAAGTTAACCCCTTGCGGTCCGATGTCGAGTTTGATTCAACGCTCAAGTCTTGCATCATTTTGACGTTTTATTTATTAATTTTTCAAATTTAATTTTTACAAACGCCTATATAATGCTCAAGTAGATTAATTTTTCAAAGAAATTCAACTTAAAAGAATTATATATATTTATTTTTCAGGGCAATAAACAAATATTTGTATTTGGTGAATAATTTTAAATCTTTTTTTTTTCCGGACTGCAAAGGTCTAATAGAGTTGGATGTAAATTCTTGTATTTGTGAGCATTTGAATAATCACTCATCATATACAAATATGATTGATATATATCTTTACAATTTTCCTCTGAACTGTGTACTAATCAATATGTTTTTACAAGCTGACTTAACTGAAAAAAAATGTTTAAATAAAAAGTAGAGATATATAAAAATAAAATAACGGATTTCTTGAAGAATATTTTAACCCTTTACCACATATTTAGTATTACAGTTTTCACTTAATTTTATTTCCAAATTAAGAATTATAAAATAATCCAAACTATTTTAATCCAACAAATACATATTTAGCAATAGTAAAACTAAAAAAAAATTCTCTATGATTTTATGACGTTTCTAAATAATCTGAATTTTGTGCAAGTGGGTGAAAAAGCAGAATTGAAGTGCGAGTGATTCATTTTCAAAAAACGATAACAAAGTAAAACATAAGTACTTTATGACAAAAAAATATTTTCACGGAGTCGATTTACTCATCTTTCTCGACGGATAATAATTTTTCCGCTTTTCAACTGTTTTCTGTACTATATACGAGTCATATATGGTTCCTTAAAAATCATTATTTTTCTTCTAATATTTTTTATTGATAATTCAATAAAACTATTTCCAACGTGAAATATTTTTTGGACGCGTTATTAATTCACGTTGTAAAAGATTAAGAAAGAAACATTTAAAATATTCATAAAATAACCAAAGCTTAATATAAATATAGAAAAATGCCCAACATATCCAGGGTTCTACAATTTACATTAGTACCTAAATGATGATATTTTTTTAAGGTTTCTTATGCATATTTTATTAATTAACAATATTAGTTACAACAATATTCGTTACTACTACAGTATTCATTATTCACAGAAAATAAGAAATGTTTAGAAAAGTGTCTTTTGGTAGATAAAGGAGTTTGATTAAAAAGGACATATTTCCCATGATGAGAACTCATTTCCTTAGAATTTAATTTACGTTCGTTCAATGTACCCGGATTTCATCTTCAATGTCATAAACTTATTTAGTAACTGTCTATGTTATTCAAAACATAATCGAAAAGACTCTTAAAATGCCTTTATTAACAGGAGAAAAAGATAAGTGTCATAAAATTATTGATCGTAGATGTCACCCCGAACTATTTTATCAATTTTTAATTCACTACCTTTATTATTTTGACTTCGCTTTCTTTAGTTTGTCATAACTAATTTTCTTTTTGGATCAGAATATGTTGGTGGTATGAGTCAAAGATCTATGAATATCGATTTTTTAGATATATATATGTATATAATTGTAACAAAAATTATATTCTGCATCGCTTATTAAATTAATTCGGCTTTTTTTTTCTTTATTCAATAAAGTCGCCTTATGCCAGATATTTTTATTGCCTGAATTCATTAGAAAGGAGTTTTCTTTAATGTGATTTTTAACATAACAAATATATTTTAAGTTACTCACATTATATCTAATTTAGTTCCTTTAAGTTAAAAAACTTTTAGAGTTGATACCAGTTATATTTTGTGGGATAAAAATAAAATGTCTTGAAGTGTTATTAACTAATTCCATCATGCTATAAATATGATAATCCTGATTATATAAATTCGGTATTTCTAATCAGAAAATTCCAATCTTTAAAAAGAAGGAAAGCAACAGAAAATAAACATACACGATTAAAAAATAATAAAAAAAATCAGATGAAAATTGCTGAAAATCTCAAAGAAAATACATAGTGAAATTGGTCAAGTAAAATAATAAGGAAACCAGTTCCAAATTTAAATGTTTCTCTGTTAATCAAGTAAGCGCCTATAGAAAATATGAAATGATAAATGGTGTTGTTCTTTAATTATTCTATATGAATTGAGTTTTCATTAAAATCTGTACCTATTGGAATTTGAAAACTCATGATTTAAAGAATACGAAATGTAAATAATTTAAAGAACACGAAAATAATAAATGTGAAAAGATGTAATTTTTTTTCTAAAGTTCACAAGGCGAGATTTTCGAAATATGTTGAAAAACTTCACTTGTACGAAAATTCAATGATAGAGCTTCTACTTTTCATTAATTTGAAAACGACGTCATCTATGGCTATAATATTTGTGCTTAGAAATGGTAATAAGGTTGACTGCTGTACCGCATTCCAGCATATTAAATCTATGCCATAATTGATAGCTTTAGATCTAACAATATATCTGTAGAATCTCAAGAAACCTTGATCCAGTGCTATTAGGTGTAATTGTTGTTCATAATTATAATAATGGAAACATTATGTCATTATTTAATATTTAATAAATTTTTTATGCAAATTTCTGCATTTCATTATTTATTTGTCAATCTAAGTTCGTATACCTTTTTCATAGTTCAAACATGTATTTTCAATAATATATAATTGTTTCATTATAAACAAACAGAAATTAAAAGTGCTTTCTGCATAAAATAAAATATGTTTGAATATCATTTGGAATGTAAGAATAGTCACATGTGTTTTCTTTTCAAAAAAATAACACAAACTTTCAATTTTTGAACCCTTGTGTTAATAATTGAACAATAATTTATAGCTTTAGATCTAACAATATATCTGTAAAATCTTTAAAAACCTTGATTCAATACAATTATGTGTAATACAATGCAATTTGGTGCTCATAATTAAGATAAGGAAATCATTATGGCATTATATAATGCAAATTTCTGCATTTCATTATAAAGTTAAAAATCTAAGTTCGTATACTTTTTCATTGCTTAAACAAGTAAATTTAATAATACATAATTGTTTCATTATAAATAAAAAAGTTAAAAGTGTTTTCCGCAAAAAATGGAATATATTTGAATACCATTTGGAAGGTAAGAATAGAAACATGTGTTTTCCTTTCAAAGAAATAACACTAGAGTTCAATGTTTCAATTTTATATCGAGATAAATGCGAATAATAAATTATAGACTGCCAATGGCGTCGAATAGAAGAGTTTGTTGCCATTGTCCTCTCCATGACGCTTGGGAGAAAAGAAATTTAATTTTGATTCTCCGAGTTTCGGATAAGGTATTTGACATCTAAATATACGAAAGGGAACAATAAAAATGATTATTATAATATAAATCCGAGCTAGAATGTTTGAATTTAAATTGTGAATGCTTTCGTTTTCCATTTTGATCTTCCATATATTTCCGCTTTGTAATAAATCTATAGAATTCGCATTATATTTTAAAGGAAAATTTATAAAATACAATAAATCATGTTTGAAGTTTTGAATTACTGATGAGGAAAAGTCAGAATTTTTTCTAGAATACAAAACACCACAACTCTCTTAAACTCTACATATTCAAATGTATTACGCATATAAATACAAATGATGATTCCCGACTTAATAAAATGTCTGAGTATTCTAAAATATTTTAAGTGGTCCCCTCTCTCATGCGTAATACTTCCCATCAGTATTTGAATTCCATGAGTTCATATCTTGTTGAAACATCCCGCCATTGTCAAATAAATATAATATTGATTCATTTTTAGAATTTTTAATATGTTTCTAACAGTTTGTGGACATAAACAAGTATATAATTTATCTCCGAAGAAACATAAGAAATCGTTAAATATTTTAAGGATTAATTTCCTTTCTTATTCATATTTTGGGATTACACCTTTGGATATTTTTTTTGTGATTTTGATTGGGATTATTCATACAAAGCAATGCCATCCTCACAAAGATTCTCAATAATTATTCAAGTACATAAAAACCTGAATATTCCACTGAGGGAGTACGCCATTTAATTAAAAGTTAAGACTCTAAGAATCATCTGCCAATTGCAGGAAACTCATAACTAGAGGATATTTAGATCCACACATAGTAAAAACATTGATAGGCGAAAGTCACCCCTATAACTATGTGAAAGTATATTTAAAAAATTCTCTTTCATCATTTTTTGGCTGTATGTGAATTCCCAGTGTCCCAAAATCTATCATTTTGTTGAATCTGGGTGACTCTTCCCCTGCTTAATGTTGAATCTTATCTTGGTAAAGGATGCAGCTTCATCATAGAAAATCAACTTCTAAGCTAATCATCAACATTTAGAGCTTGATTATTATTCATTTCGTACGAAATTGTGGTCAACATGATCATCTAACTTTGTCTCAGGATATGACCAATGTATGGATTGAAGTCGTGACATAGACGCAATTGGGAAACAACCTTATACTACAATATATTTCATCTAATTCCAAACTTTCTTATTAATATTGCCTGAAAAATATGATGATTTTTGTTCACGACAAAAAAGACATCTTAGTCATCGTACAATGTAGGATGTCAACCCTCAATACAGGTTTATCAAAACCGTTCGCGTAGGTAGGCATGATAAATCTTCAAGAAGCTACTTTGTTTATTATTTTTATATTGAACGTTAGCTGTTGATGGGACGAAAATGTTATATTGCATAAGTTCAATACAAGTTTAGTTTCAAAATATATTGCATAATGGGAATAAAATCATGTTAGTCAATATACAAAGAAATCTAAAAAAAGTAAATTACACTTAACAGATGGCATCATGTTAAAACAAGAGATAAGCTTGTAAACAATAATTCAGTTCCATCACTTGCAAAGATAGAAATTCCATTCGGATGATGAAAACTTTTGCTGCGCAGTATGAGAAAAAAATGCAACTTTAGTTGGAAACTTACTCCAGCATTGAAGTACGCGAAATAGTACATTTTTTGTGTGCAAAACATTTAAAGAGTACGGAAATATATCGTGAAACGCAATGCATGTCAACATACAATGGCATGTTCTGTCGTTGTGAAACGCTGTTAGCAGTTCGAAGATAATCGCAAAGACTTAACCGATGTAGAAAGGCAAGGGAGATCAAAGAAGAAGATATCAAATACTTTGCAGTGGGAGGGAGACATTATTCACAGTAACTGTAGAGTGAACATCGCACAGGACTTGGGATTATTCGTTGTCAGTGCTCATATTTTTTAACGACGTTCAGGTCTAGACAAACGTCCAGAGGTAGATCCAGAATCAAGGAGTAATTTTCTATAATGAGTTCATCAAACGGTTAGTTCTACGTTCCAACAAATGCCTACAGTGACTGGGGGATTATGTAGATAAATTATGTACAATTATGTGTATTATATTACTATGTATAAAACTTGTTATTAAAGTATTTATGACCTAATTGTTTGAGTGCACTTTGCCTTTTGGACGCCCTCTAGAATTAAGGATCATCTTATGTGTTGATAGAACCTGATCAGACATTATTTTATCCCTATAAAAAGTAACTTTAATCCAATAATTTGTCGAATTAGTAGATGGAACATGGTTATTTATTTATAACAGCGTTCGTCACCATTTGTAGATCCATCAAACAAATAGATCTCCATTAATAAATCACTACATTTTATACCCCTTGATAAAATAAATTTTCAAGCATGATCCAAATTTTAGGGTATCAGTTGTTCATTGAATAACCATATTTTTATGCATAATCATTACCAGCATTAAACATAAATTATAACTAACCATTTTTAAGTTTTTTTTGTCCAATATTTATAAAATATCTTATTATCTTCCCTTAATTTGTTTTTTTTTTTATTAGAAGTTTATTTATCTTCCTCAGTTCACATACATTGAAATAGAAGATGATTTATTAATATTTTCTCCTTATTTATCAATCATTAAAAATAACTTTGCTATTCAATTATATTAACTTTTTTCGATAATGAAAATTTTAAATTTATAATTACTGATTAAACAATAGGATATTCAAAAGTATTTAACGCAGTTTTAATTACAAAATTTATATACCTATTAGTTTTGATACCTATTAGAAATATACCTATTAGTTTTGAGGTCCTCAAAAGGATAAATGAGTACTTTGGAAGCACCTAATATTGTTATGCGCCTTTCAATTAGTATAATTTAAGTATTAATCCAAACTAATTTAATATATTTGTAAAAATTTAAAATCTTAATCCTCAGAAAATAATGTCGGATTATAGCAGTTAAAAAAAGAAACCTTCTAAGCATTCACATTGTTTCAAATTTATATCTTCCTCTATTGTTTAGCCCTGAGGGTTTTAATCACAGCTGCTGTGAGAAAGCATTTTGATAGCCCCTGATGGACCCATTTCTTCCTACGCGGGCATTTTCAGATTCTTAATGAGTCAGCTCCTCTTTTAATGCTCAACAAAGTATGACGGAGAGCCGTAGAGATCTTTTACGCCGACAAAGAGACACCAGAGAATAATTCTAGAGTATTTTCTTACAGCTTGGCTCAGTTTAGCTGACGAAAATGATACAGAATAATTTCTAAAGATATATTATTCGTAACTCTATTCAAATTGATTTTAATCTAAATCATTTATCACCATTTTTTGCTTCTCTCAAAATATTTTCATTAATTCCAACTTTAATTTTAAAAAAAATTATTTTCTTGTACACACACACGCACGCACGCACACACACACACACACGCACGCAAGCACACACACACACACACGCAGAGAGAGAGAGAGAGAGAGAGGATGATTACATTTAAATTTCTTCTTTGAAATGACCATAAAAGAAAAACTACTGGACTAAATGTTACCATACTTGGTAATAGTTTAAAGGATGTCATGGAATTTTCTTTTCTGTCAATAAAAGAGAAAAAAAGAACCACCAAGAGGCAAATTGCGCTTTATGCTTTATTTTAAAGCAAAACAGGGCATGAAGACATATGTTAAAAATGTGCTTAATCCTTTCTGAAATGTGTTATATCATTTTCAAAATGCAAGTTAAATTACATTAATACATGTTCAACAGTAACTCTTTGTATATCAAGAGGAAAGTTAATTATAAGTCAGAGTATCTCATCTTTCAGTTCTAAATTGTTTATATAATCGCTATAAACTAAGCTTTTGAGGTAACACATATGCTCTGTAACACATTTCAAAACAATGCTCTGTAACACATTTCAAAAACAATGGAACGCATTTTACAAAAAAGTCTTCATGGCCTGTTTTCTTTAATCTCATACAGGAACATTTCATTACTAGTGTGCTTTAGAGCATTTTTTGTAGGGAAAAATATTCCAATTATTTTCTTTAAACTATAAACAATTTTGATAACGTTTGGTCCATCAGTTTTTTTGCCATGATTATTTCAAAGTGGAGCTATAATTATAATCACCTTGTATATTAATTAATTAATGTTTTAATGAAAAAATTAATGTTCTTAATTTAATCGAAGTATTGATTATCAGAGGATAATTATCAATAATATAAATTGCTCTAGTTATAAAATAAAGTGAAAATTTTTCAATTCAAATTAATCTGAACAATATTATGTTAATACGTCTTTTTTATGGTATTTATAGTTTAATAAGTATTGTGAAATGCAATTCAATAACTGTTTTAATATATGTAGATAAGAAGAAAATTAACAAAAAAATAAATATAGATCAAACAGTTTTTTTTTTTCTATATTCTTAAGGAGTTTTGAAAAGTGGAATTTAGTTAATTCCTTTTCTAAAGATTTCAGATAACAAAATTTGTCCAAATTTCAAAACTTATTTATATAAAGATTGCATAGAGCTAATGACATACATTTTTAATGTAAGAGAAACGGCAAAGGTTTTAACATTGCAGAAAAGGCCTAAAGTATTATTTATTTAGATGTCTTAATATAAAATGATGGAAAAGAAAGAATTACAAAAATTAAAATCTAAGTCATGCGTTAGAAAAACTATCAAGCATTGAAACGCAATGTGTTAGTTAAAGCATGCCAACACGTATATCAATATAGATTTTTAGAAATTATAATGGTTTATCTATATTCAGTGTTTATTAAATATTTTTTTAAATTGCAAGTTTTATAATCGAAACTTATATCCATTTTATTTGTGGAGCTTTGTTAATCAAATTTTGTTGTTGTGTAATGAAATACTCAAAATCCACTATTTAATTTTTAAGCCTAATGAATTGTAAACTCGCTATCTACCAATGAAAAGAAATGAATATTTTTTTCCTTCAAATTTCGGAGTCATCAAAACCTCCTAATCAAACAATATTTAAGCGAAAATTGTTCCTAACCAAGCACTCCGATGGCTCAGTCGGGAGAGTACGGGATTCGTAATCCGAAGATCGCGGGTTCGAATACAAGAGGAGCAAGTTGCTATGGGAACTTTCAAATCATTTCTGTTTCAATTTTAATTTGTCATTTGTTGTGTTAATTATGCAAATTTGTATTAAATTTATTCCTAATTTTCTGCGGTCCTTCAAATCCTAGAAGGTTTTTTGTGTATATAAGTAGTTTCGAAATTAGTCAGATGATTAAATAATCGTGAGTTGAGCTTGAGTGTGTTTAATTTAATTTCAGAACAATTTGGATTTCGAAAAAATTTGTCGACGAATCACCAACTAGTTCGTGTTACAGTGTTGATTCATGACGGCTTTCAAAAGTCTACAACCACAGGTGCACTTTTTCTGGACGTAGCCAAAGCCTTCGATAAAATTTGGCACGATGGCTTATTATTCAAGCTCATGCGACTTGATTTTTCGGCGCAATTTGTCAAAATTTTACGCTCGTATCTAACTTCACGTAACTTTAAGGTACGAGTAAACAATGTAATTTCTTCCCCCAGACCAATCCTAAGCGGTTGTGCAGAAGGAAGTTTACTCTCCCCAACTCTTTTTAACATTTATGTTAATGATCTACCGAGAGCTAGGAATTGTCACTTAGCGATTTTCGCAGACGATACCGCCATCCTTACACAACATAGGGATCCACAGACAGTCATACACAACATTCAACATTACATGACCTTTCTACAGTGGTGGCTCGAGGGCTGGAAGATAAAAGTCAATCCAACTAAATGCGCGTGCCTCCTCTTTACTAATAAGAAGAAAATGCCCGATCTAGAACCAATCCAAATTTTTGGCCAGCCCGTCCCCTTCGTAAATGAGTACAAATACTTAGGGTTGTTACTAGACGCAAAATTAAGCTTTAATAGTCATATTAAAGCAGCCCACACAAAAGCAATTATGATGAGTAAAAAACTCTACAGCTTTTTCTCTCCTCGGAGCAAGCTATCGATTAGGCTCAAGCTCCTTCTCTACAAAGCCATAATAAGACCAACTGTTATGTACGGTTCCCAAATCTGGGAGGCCACTTCAGCAAAAAATATTAAGAAGTTGCAAGTTCTTCAAAATGGACAACTGAGGAGAATAGTGAACGCTCCCTGGTACGTCAGAAACAAAATTATTCATGACGACCTCCAAATTGATCCTGTTTCGGAATTTATCAAAAGAACATAAATTAAGTTATCAAAAGATTTATCAATTAAGTTATCAAAAGAACATCAATTAAGAAAAAAATACCCCAGATTCGTAACGAGTTACTTCAATTACCTGTTTACGATCAAACAAAGCCTAGCACTCGTAAGAGGCCTAGAGCTGCCATTGATAACGTCTTTGTCAACTTCCCAGCCGTCAAAAAGCTGAGGATCAATTACCTCTGTTACCAATCTGGCGTTTAAAATTTTAAAAATTATACCTGTTTAGGCCTTAGATAGCTACGATGTGCTACACGCGATATTTTCCTGGAATTATGTATTTTTTCTAAACTAAGCAAAAAAGCCCAACCCAGAATTAGAAGGCACGTGCAACGTAACTCCATTAAATTTCTCAATAGCCCCATAAATAGTATAAACCTATTATTTTAATTATCTTAATTATTTACCAAT
>JAOUZG010040955.1:1239646-1263382 GCA_026289955.1 Argiope argentata | reverse complement strand
AGGATGAGTTTTTTTTTATGTCAATGTACATTTTAGATGATTCATAGTAACTTTATTCACGAATTCAACTACTTTTATCTTTAAATTTCAAACCTACTATGAAAAATTACCTTTATATAAAGGCATTTTTTAAATGTTTATATTTTTATCCTTTTTTTTAAATAATTTTTTTTTGTTATTCAACCATTTGAATCATCTAAAAATGTACATTGACATAAAAAAAAACTCATCCTTACTAATCTTGGATATTCAATGTTTTTTCCCTATCTCTTGTTTTTTTAAATGTCATTAACTTACTGACAAAATGTCTCGCATATTAAATGAAAGTAAAGAAAACACTTAAGAAAGTCTTTGTTTTCTAAATTATGCATTTTCTTTACGAGTATCGATCGCATAATCTTCTCGAAGTTTATTTTTTTTAACTCTTAAAAAGCTATGACATTTTAATTTTTTTCTACTTTTCAACGTTGATAGCAAAACACGCAAATGATGATTAAAAGACACATAATAACTAAATTTGTTCATGCGTCTGTCTATAATATCGATTTTTTTATTTATAATCTCACCAGAAATGATGCTTTTTTTCATTTAGTGTTTCTGTCAGCAGTTTCAGTATTAATTTGACTTTATGAAATCATATTCAAAAGTGTAACATAATTAAGCTAGTTCAGTCTATAAAAATAAATTGTTAGTGGTTTTTTTTGCTTTTATTTTCTAAAGAAAAAAATCTATTTTTTTTTTCATTATTATAACATTTTGAGTCTAAGATACATTAAGTTATTTCATTCTTAAATTGATTTTTATAAAGGCATGCACTTTGCCTGTTATTTCATTCTTAAAGTGATTATTAAAAAGTTCTTGTTATAATCATATCGTACCTTATTTAGATAATTCTACGAATTCAAAGAAGATGAATTTCGAAAATGAAGAAGATATTTATCATTTTCAAGGATTTTATCATTTTTAAAGATGAAATTACTTTTAAAAGTTTTGTTTCATATGTTAAACATATTGGAATAGGGATGAAAAACTTACGTAAAAATAATAAAAAATTGGAAAAAAAATGAAGTGATAATTTTAAAATTATTATAATTTGTAGTTTAATACGCCATCGTCAAAACTAATTAATCATATCTAAATAAACTTTCAGATATTTGATACATTAATAATAGAAATTTCAGCAATCAAACCTTGTTGACATAAATATATTAATTTAAAAAAATGAATACTTTCACATTACAAATCAATTTTATGCCTAATTATTTTTAAAAATACAAAGAAAGTCTAACTTCTGTTAAATTCATACATGCAATTCCAGATACATGAAAACACATACATACACTTTGCCTTTCATTTAATAAGGAAACCTTGCGCTTTTTTGAAAATGTGTTTGGTGAAAATGAGAATGATGATTGATGAAAATGAGAATGAATAATGATGAAAATGAGAATGAGAATGATGAATAAAGGAAATGAGAATGATGATGATTAATGATGAAAATGAGAATGATAATGATTAATGATGAAAGTGAGAATGAGAATGATGAATAATGGAAATGAGAAGGAGAATGATGATTGGTAATGATGAATGATTAGAATGAGAATGATGAATGTTGAATGAATAGAATGAGAATGATGAATGTTGAATGAATAGAATGAGAATGATGAATGTTGAATGATTAGAATGAGAATGATAAATGGTGAATAGTGAATAATTAGAATGAGAAAGGTAAATGATGAATGATTAGAATGAGGATGACGAATGATTAGAATGAGAATGATGAATGATGAAAATGATAATGAGAATGTTGGGTATTTTGGAAATGAGTAAATTGTGTTTTAACTAAATTAAGAATTAGATAAAAGATAATTGTAAACAATTTCGCATCCATTAGGAGAAGAAATTATTTACATTTTGTTGAATAAAGTATATAATGCCGATTTTGAACTGAATCATGTGATGTAGCAGTTGAAGAATTTAATTAAAAGTATGACAGGTTAGTAACAAGCTTTGAATTAAAAAATGTAGTATTTACGCTATGACAAACACAAAAAAGGAAATGGAATACTCTGTAAAAAGACAAAAGTTCGGACCAAACCCAAAGGATGTGCTCTTATTTTTAACAGGACAACACCCTACAGTGAGGAAAAATTTCTCAAAATTCTTCTCTCTTGGTTGTTTCAATACGATTTTAATGAATTCAGCATTTGATAAATAAAAACTGAAATTGTCTGGTGCTAAATCTGGCAATAAGTTAGCATTTACTTATGATAGAAATTGCTAATGAAAGGAAATTAGAGTAAGTTTTGCTCAGAAGAAAAACAAATTACTAGTAAGGAATGCTGTCAATCAAAGGTGCACCTTACTTTAGGCTATTATTTCTGTCTATTAGTTTGGAAAGAATTAAAGTGGATTCAAATAGAAAATTAAGGATTGTTTCTTTTGGTATTGGATTCTACTTAACAAAAGACGTTGAAAGATATACTGAGATATAAAGTTAGCCAGCATTTATTTTTGAGAATATTTTAAATTCCTTTGTACAATTTCATTACAGTTAATATTTTTTAAAGAAAATAATAATGATTATAAGAAAAAAACCTACATTTAAAAAATAAGCACTAGAAGCATTAAAGTGCTCAACAGTAAACTTCTCTAATAAAAGAGGATGAAAGTAATAGTACAGTTAAAACGAGATGAATATTTATTTGAAGCGCAATTCAAATTTCTGAGGCAATATTTCCTTTTGAAAGGAAATAATACAAAAATTCTTAGAAGAAAATTCAATTTTAAAGTCTTAAATTTTCATTTAAATCATAATAGAAGGTTTTTTTATCTTGTTTAAGACGTAAAGGTAGGAAACGAAATTTAATGATTTTTTAGAAAATTCACTATTTGAAATACAAAACGCCTGAGTGCCTCTAACACATTTTTGTTCTTTTTTCTATATGATGAGTGATTTTTACAACGTATGTATGCAGTATGTATATGTCACAGTGTATATAATATTTAAAACTGTGTTAATAATATTAAAAAAAACTATGAGTTAAATAGTATTTAAAAAAAAACTATTTTTAAAAATTCAAGAGTCTTATACGTGTCAAAGCAAGCCTTGCAAGCAAAGAAATAATTTTGACTATTAGAAATTCATATTAATTTTTTGTATTAAATATTTTTGCTAAAATTTTTGAAAATGATTAAATAAAAGATTTAAAGGGATTAAATCTTTTATTTATTCCGAATTTATTCCGAATTTTACAATTCGGAATATTTAAATCAGAGAGGATAATTATCGACTGGGAAAATATTAAGTTATACCACCAAATCTTATGAGGATATTTCTTATGTATTTGGTGAAAATTAGATGAGAAAGCATATTTGCAGGAAACATCAATCCTATAAATTAGGAATTAGTAAGGTTGGACATTAAGCTGTTTCCTTTTCTCTTGAATAATATATTCCTCAATGTTTATGTCATTTATTTACAAGAAAAATATGTAAGTAAGAAAATTTGACTTCCAATTAAACAAGGAAGTACATTTCCTGAGAAGCCAAAACTTAAGCTCAGAAGAACCAGAAACAATTAACTTCCCAAGTATTAAGATAAGAGTGAAACAGCTATCTTAATCGATTCGAAAAGAGTGTGAGAAAAACAGAAGCAATTACTTTCGAAGAAACGTGCCCCTAATTTCTACTCCTCTTTTCCTCATCCTTCCGCAAAGAGCGTAATATTGAAATAATTAGTGAGGGAAATTCAATTATGAAGTCCAGAAGACTCCTTTGCCTAATTAAAAGAGGCAGAGATTACATTCCCTGTAGGATAGGAACGCCGAATTCTAAATTTAGCAATGCTTTTTCTTAGAAATGTTGTCTGAGCCTAAAGAAAGCTTCTTTCTTTTCGAATAGAGAATTAAGGCTGCCGACATATCATTGGCTTTCTGGATGAAACTTCTAATGGTTTTGATAACGAAGTTGCTTTAAATAACTTGTGTTTTATACAAATAAAAACTGAGTATTCTTGGAATCCTATATGGTTAGGATATTAAATGTTATGTCTCGACACTTGTAATTAATTTCATTGTAAAAAAAAATCTTAAAAATATTATTTGAAAGTTTATTTTTTTTCATGGTCTCTAGTTTCCGTCAATTATTTGAATGAAATGTCTTGAGAAGTATATACGTCATAATCCATTCTCTAATTAAGTTAAAAATTCTTTATTTTTATACTATGTTAAAGTCAATGTCATGCTTGTTAATTCCAACAGTTTTTAGAGATTTTTTTCGCTATCAAAAAATAATTTATGTTGCTATCAAATACCATATGTTTTAAGTTTCTTCAGAGATAAAAAAGGAAATTAAGTAGTAAGTGTTTAATTTGTTCTAAAATACTAATGTTTTAGAAGAAAACATCGATTTCAGTAAATAAATATATTATAACTTACGTTATGTGCTTAATATAATAGTGTTTGTGTTTGAAAAATTTGTTAACTAAATATTTCATGTTGTTTCTGAAGTCAAATATTGTCACTCGCATTTTTTTAAAAAAAAGGAAGAAAAGAATAAAAGACACCTACCATTTATGTATGAAGTTTAAAATTCTATTGCCTTAAGAAATTCATATAAGAGGATATATATTTAAAAAAAATTATTTTTATTGCTTCTTTTCATTTTTATGTTTACTTTTGAAAAATACTCTGGGAAAAAAAACTCAGTTTAGAATGAGAAAAATGAAAATTTTCGAATGAATTTATCACTCCATACTTCTTGATTTTAGAAAAAGGAGGGGGCTTTTATCTTAGTATGATTAGAAAATTTGAATTTAACATTTCGATGAATTTATTTGAAATATTTAACAACTTTCCTTCCGATAGTGCTAAAATAAAAAGAAATCTTGAATCCTTTAACTGTTTGTTCCTATTTGTCCACAGACACACTTTTATAATTGAATGACAAAGCTGCCGTGAACACAACTCTGCTGATAACTGTGTAGAGTACTAATGGCCATCAGCGGTCAAGGCAGAAGCAATCGCTTAGGAAGTATGTCCCGTCATCTATGGGAGGCACCAAGCTTTCTTTCTTCTGTACATTAGAGTGATGAGAATCAACAGCCATATATTAAGATTTTTATCCTCCTTTTGGGGGGGGGGGCTTCCAGGGGAATTCAAAATTCATAACAAAATGTTAATTTCCTGATTGTTGCATTGAATTTCGAAATTGATGTTTTGTATAAGAATTTAGTTAACGGTTAGAAATATCGAACATTTTGATATACCGACATTAATAAGAATATACTACCTCAGATCTCACAGGAATGTATTGAAATACTTTATAACGTTTATAAATGACTAGCATTGATTGAAATATGCAAGGCTTTTACTTAAAACAGCATTTAGTGACCAAGTATCATAAACCCCAAATTAACTTAATAATAATGTAAGGACATGATTTTATTTGAGGTCTATTTGGTACCATTTCTAAGATGGTTCGTCAATTCCAAAAAAAGTTGTCTCATGCCATGTTATTGTGCTCCAGCTTTACAAAAGTCATTTGAAATTATTCCTCAGTTTTTTTCCAAACTAATACATGGGTATAGATACATAGAGAATTAAGTGGTGCTAGATTTTTTTAAAATCTCAGAAGCGTACTGCAATCCTTCTTTGTGCCCCAAACAAAGAAAACAAATTCTAACATTTTGTAGATCTAGATTGCAAAATCTGCGCAAAAGAACACAAAAAAAGGTTTCCTCAATGCATTAATAATATTGTTCAATGAAAATAAATGTCATCTAACTGACAAAATGATCGTATTTTGAGACTGCAGTTCAGTGATTTATAATTTAACCAGACCTTTATAATACTTTTGTTTTATATTTCTTCTTCTTTTCATTAGAAAATAGAAGGTCAGTTTTGAACCAAAGAAATTTGAATAACAGTTGATAGAAAGAGAGTCATTCCAATCAAACCACTAGTAGTCTTCCAGAGTACTGCATCTATGTATTTTATCAAAAGGAAAAGAAAAAGGAAGAGGAGGGGGCGATGAAACTGTAGAAATAGGAGTAATAGCAGAGAATTTTCAAAGAAATAGGATTTGTTTTACTACATTTATTTTGTTGCATTTTTCATTGAAAAATGGTTTAAGCAGAAGGGCATTTGGTAGAATCTTCTTCTAGAACATTAGAGATGTAAAGAAGTTATTGATCAAAATAGAAATAAACATTTTCATTTATTACTATATCCAGGTAATAAGTAAAACTCTGAGATGTATCAGTATTATATTTATGTTTTAAAATTTTTATTTACTTCTCATAACATTGAACAGTTGTTTTCAAATTTGAGTTTATGTTTCGGTATGCTTAATTTTTTTATTTGTATCCATTTCCTTAAAGTTCTTTTTGGGGCATATTTTATTCATTTAATATTTATATTACTCAATCTGTATGATCCTCGTCTATTAAATATTACCATTCAAGTACAATGATATGGTTTATGCATCATCGGTGTTCTTTAAGATTCCGTTTCTCCTGAAGAGCTTTGAAAGTAAATGTTCTATGGAATTATGTATCCATTAACGTATTAAGTTAATACATTAATAAAATCCAAACAAATTTTCAATATCTTCATTAAATTCAAACGTGTGATAAAAAATAAGTCGGTTAACTTTTTTTCATTATTTCAATTATGTTCTTAGTTGTTGCATGACATAGAATACAATATTTCTGGTGGATCTTATATAATTTCATGTCTACCTTAAGTGATAATAATTTTAATTGTTATAATATTATTTATAATAAAATAATAATACAAAAAATTATGCTAATTAAATAGCGAAGTTTTTTTTAATACATATTAATCTATGATTAACCAAAGCTCATTACATTATCGAGATTGTATATCAGTTTTAAGCATGATTTAAATTCACTGTGTTTATTAAGTTGTCAATTTAAGAAGATTAAGGAAAATTTGTACATATATTTTTCCATTTATGAAGTTCAGGAAAACTTCCCGATGCCAAATCAGCCTCAGAAAACAAACTGATGGCAAACACGGTGGTGTCTTTATTCTTGAATAATGCTAGTTCATAAAGAAAGAATTTGTTATTGAATCACGAGCCATATCAATGTTATTTTTATGTGTATTAGGTGGCTGGTATCTGTCAAAGATTATATAATAAACAAGAAAATATGTTCAGACATATTGGAGTTAAAGATTATTTTTATACCAATCCAAGATTTTAAGAAAAATGATCCGATTATACTAAAAAACTTCTTAACTGATCGCAGTCATCAATATATTTAAAAAATTAAGGTTGTCATTCAAGTCATTATAAACTTAACTCTCAGTTTGTCAAAGTATGGCAAATGGCTTATGATACAATTATTTTAATTAATTGTGTTCTATTATTTTTGGATTAGAGTTGCGCTGATAATTTTGTTGTAAAACAAAAGTTATGAACAATAATTCTACAATAGAAAAGGAAATATATTAAAAGAATATAATGAATAGACAGTACTGATGATGAATGAACGAAGAGTAAAAATATTGTTTAGCATTGAGACGATAAATAAATTTTTGCAATTAAAAATAAAGTATAAATGCCAATGTCTGTGAGATAGCTAGTCATTCAAGTATTTGCTAATATAAAAGAGATAGATGTTGTAAAAAGGAAAAAAAAACTTAATTTGATATTGAAAAATAATCGATTGTAAATTTATTTTAAAACCCATACCTGTTGGTGCTAAGGTGTTCAGTTCTTAAACAATTATTTTTTTTATCATCCGTCTTTTAGAATTTATTAGAATTGTATAGACACATAAATACATAACAAATAATTCCAACGATCCAATTTCTTATCAATCTGTAGTACTTTTCAAATTCCTTCAACTTAATGACAAATATTATTAACAAATATTAAATAACAAGAATTTTTAAAAAAATGTTTAAAAATACCTTTGTTAACTGGAAAAAAATATGTATCTTCTTTTCATTCACTAATCACAATTATCACCCAAGTCAGTTTTTTTATTTCTTGGAAAAGAAAACTTCATCAAGAAATTTTCCTTTTTATTTTGTGGTTTGGACACAAGTCCTTTTCAATGCTGATAAAAATGCACAAGATAAAAGATTAAACAACATTTAGCATATGTCCATAAATTTTAATTTTTGGATTCATCATCATGGCATGATTTATATAATTGGTACAACATGGCATGATTTACATAATTTATTTGTAGTGTAGTTTAACTTTTGTATTTCTTTAATCTCTTGATTTAATTTTATGAGATATTCTGATTAAGACCTATTTGTGAACTCTATTCACTATAAATGAATTCTTCGCTTTGTTTTTTGCTATTTTTCACATCTATTTTGTTTAAAATCACATTTTGAATAAAGAAAGATTAATTTAATTCATTATATACATATTTTAATTTTTAAAAACTTCATTTTATGTCTCTGGGGTGAAAAAGGTTATCTTACTTAATATTTGATAGTTTCATAAGTTTTTTTTCTTTATTTGGTGATTTCATTAACATGAACTGTTGAAAAAGGATGCATAGTAATAATATGAATTAAAGAAAACATAGAAAAAATTAGTAAATAAGAAAATTAAAATTCAATTTTATGTTCAAATACATATTATTTGAACTAATTCATAAAATTGCTTAAATAAGAAATGAATTTATATATTTAATTTATTTTAAAGAAGCAGAACTAGGTTGCGAACTTTCTTCAAATACATAAACCTAACCTCATAAACATGTGAACACATTTATCTACTCAACGTTTTTAAATGTGGAAACCGCAATACTGTCGCACTTGGATGAGGATGCAATTATTGCGTCAAAAAAAAAAGAAGGATTATGTTTTGATATTTTATTCAGGATAAAAGTTAACATTATCAAGTACCAAATCCGCGACTAATAATCTACGCAGTAAATTGTTCATATACTACTAAATATTAAATTTTTGAATTAAAATAAAATAATACAGATCAAAATGAAATAATATAAATGGGACAAGTAGTAGAAATAAGAAAGAAAATTTCCATAAAGGAATAAAATTCAAAGAGAAAATTCGAAACAGGGTCATCTTTTTCACAGTGCATCGATCGTCTAAAGTATAAATTTGTCCAAAAGCGTTATCTTGGGTTCCTAAAACAAACGATTCATATATACTAATCAACCTAACTCTGCAATTGACAGCTGAAAGCAGAAATCATTTCTGGTTGTATTCACTCGTAAGGCGAGTTTCAATTAAGAAGGTAGAAGTACGGAAATACTAATTAGAATGCATTTCATTGAAGCAGAAAACAAATTGTGCCTCGGGAAAGATGTAATTTAATAACATTTGCTTCTTGTGCCGAGGTTTTGGAAAGATATTATGAAGAGGTATTAGAATACAAACCATTAAACAAACTGCAATAGCAGAGTAAGAACGCATATTTTTATTGCATATTGTATCTGATTTAAGAGGACAGTTGATACAAAGTTTTTGCAAATTATTCACTCAGGGTTTGGACATTTTTTATAGGTCTAGGAAAACCTGGTTGGTAGAGAGTTGGACCCGTATAAAATAGGTTACGAGTTCGAAACTCACCAGCCAAAAGATTCCCCGAGATGCAGATTAGTTAAATTATGAAGTAAAGATTAGTAAAGCTAGTAGAATGCATCTGGGATGTGACCTTGATGTGTAATTGATAAGAAATTTGTTTTTTAAATGCCGAATAATAGCAAATCGCATCTCTTAATGGCAACATAAATAGCATTTTTGGTAAACTTGATAATAAAATTTATATAAATGCACAAACATGCCAGCTATAATAATGTGAAACATTAAAAGGTAGAAAGAACAACTGCGGCCTTTGTATTTTATTAATAAATTGGAGTTTAGTGTTTAAGCAGATCAAAATATAATATCAATTTCCTATTATTGAAAACAAACTTAAAATATATGCATATATAAGGGTATTTATAATCAATTAGAAAAATAAAGCTGATGAAGATTAGTTCCAAAATACGCTTTCAAGACATTGAAAATCAGTGACATTTGAAACTATTAAAATAATCACAACTAAAATAACTACTACAGAAAATTTGAATGACCTTACCGTCACCACAGCAACTCTAGGGGGAAGTGTGATTGGTCATATGAGCAAAAACTACCAATGGTATAACACTTTCCGAAAGAAAAATGTCCCGTTATGGATGGTAGGAGCATGGCTATCATCTTTTTTTTGCCCACACGGGGGGGGGGGTAAATGAACCACCATGACGGACGCTTCTCATTTTCAATTTCGAAGTGCTCCACTCTAAAATAAATCATATCTAGACTCTCCGTCCCGGCTAAAGACACACGAGTTTAAACAACTAAGTTTGGATGACCCAACTTCCATAACAATAATATTGGAAGGAATTGCAGTTGATTATTAATGCCCATAACCGGCCAAGGTGCAATTCTCCCTGTAAGAAGTACGTCCCGTATCGATGGGAGGAGCCTAACCCCCATCTATTAGTGTACCCTCCAGGGTAGAGAGATCCAACCACTAGACCGGAAGCGTCTCGTCCTCTTTTCAAGATGCCCGCGGGGGGAAACTGTACTAAGATAAGTTAAAAGTAATTTTTATTTTGAACATTGTATTCAACCTCATGTGTATTGTCCATTTTTCAGAAAAGTATGCTTCATTTGACATACAAAGTTCATATAAATGTAAATTAAATTTACACCAGTGAGAAGTAAAATTTCCTGAGGGCCCACCATTTAAATTAAAAAAGTGATCCCAAACTTAACTTCTCGAGTATTAATAGTGAAACTGCAATATAAATCGTCTTTTCATCTGTCGGAGTTTCAAAAAATCGAAAAGAAAATTAAAATATCTTTTTTTCTTCTTCTGAATATATCTTGTAGGCCGGATAACCTCTTGATTAATTACGAGGTATTTATTCTAGTTTCTGCTGTTCTTTTGTAAGGAAATTGTGCTTCATTTTGAAAGCAAAGTAAAGTGGATTTGAAATTAAATAAGAAAAAAAAATCTAAAGAATTCACAACTTAAGTTCCAAAGACTCTTTAAAAATCAACTTCCGGAATATTAAGATAAAAGCGAAACCGCAATCTGAATAAGTTAGAAGAGAGCGTGAGAAAAACAGAGGACATTTAGTCTAAAGAAACTTGCTTCTAATTTGCAATACGACTTTCCTCATCTTTCAGCAAAGTGCGTAGTATTAAAGCAATTACCGGAGGGGGAAGGATTCAATTACAAAGTCCAAAAACCTCCTTTGCTTAATTGAAAGGGACATAGATTGTAATCTCTGCATGGTAGAAGGACATTTAAGACTTTCTTTACATCATTCACTGTTTGAAAGAAAGAAAAAAAAAACCCCTAAATTATCTATTGTTTGTATCATTTTTTTGTTTTCTTTTTCAGTAGAAAATTAAGGGTACTGATCACTGATTGATTTCTTAGGGTAATTATAATAAAGATACTTCTCAAACTTTTGTATTTAGAAAGGCTGAAACTACGTGTTATTGAAGCCATTTATTGTTCATGACCCAGGTAGCACATCTTGTAGCATAATATTGTACAATACTGTGCGATATTAAACAATATTCCACAATATTAAACAATATTGCGAATATTGATAAATATTGTACAATATATTTGTGCTTCTAGAGGATATCATACGGGCTCTCTTGATAATTATAAGTAATGGCCCTTCCATTGTAAAAGATATTTTAAATAATCCAACGAAATATTTTTGTGCTTGTCTCTTTGTCTTAACAAGTTTAAAGGAAATATCTTGAGACAATTTTGGGTTTCTATTTGCCCTTATAATTTATCTTATATAATGTCCTAATTTTATTTCTATTATATCTTAAATATTAAAAATAGTATAATTGTCTTAGAAATAGACCCTATAATATCAAATCTATAATATCCACTGATAGACAAAAAACTCTTATAGTGAACTAGCACAGGCATGTTGCATATCTTTTCAAATATTTTCAAACATTTAGCATTAAATGGCAAAGAAATTTTAATATGAAAAACTAGCAGTAAAATTAATAAAAAATATAAATAAAATGTATTATTATTATTGTAGCAAATTATTTATTCCTTGAATTTTTTAAAAGAGGAAATCATAACATTATAGCTCATATTTATATTAAAAAGCTTAATTAAACCTGAAAACTATTATGATTTATAAGAATTAAGGGGAAATCATTCTTTATTTTTGAATATTTCTTCTGAAATTACTCTGTTAGTGCAAGAGAGAAGTTAAAAGGAATTCATTTTAAAATAATTATATATATATATATATTTAAAATACCTATTTACTATAGTAATATTTTATCAAAATTCAATTGTTTTAATAAAATAATAATCATTTACACAAAAAAATTACCTTAGGTGGAATTTAAATAAAAATAAAAAGGTAGATACATTAAAAGGTAATTTTCATATTCCTGGGTTGTAGTTCAAATAATAAAATAAGCGACTTCAGTTAAATCCTTAAAGCTAATATTATCTTTAAGAGAAAAACGGAAAATATTTATTGAAACTAATATTATCTTTAAATTAATCCAGAAATCATTTTTATTTATTCTTAAATATTCTTAATACTGAAAAGAAAATACATAATTTATTCACAAAGACAAATTTAAAACAAATATTTGCTTAATGAAACTTCGAAATCGATATGCTTGAATTTATTTTTCATAAAAAGCATTCCTATTCGTTCAAATGAGGGTTATGAAAAGTAATAAGTTTCTGCGTTTGATAGAAAGAAAAAATATATCTGAAGATTCAACAGCAAATTCTGAAATGTATTTACATAGAATGGAAGTCATAAAGAGATCGGTTAAAATATATATAATCTTTCATTATATATTTTTTACTACATTCTAATTTATGGTTAGGAAAATTTATAAATTAAGATTCTAAAAATAGTTATCAAACTTAAGTTCTAAACAATATATAATTAGGTTTTTTTATAAATATTTTTTTTCTTTTTGGGATAATTTAGGTGTATTTCATGAAATGGATTTAAAATTATCATTTGTTGAGTTTTGGTACTTCCATTAAAATGATTGTAGACTTATTAATGAAAGTAAACTGCGTCCGAAAATTTAATGTTTGTTTGTAGTCGGACAAATTACACCAAACTAATAATTTTCGAAAATAGAGTACAAAAAAGTTAATGGATTATTGATTCCTGATTTAAAGTTTTTCTTTGGCATAGGAAATGCTCTTAATTCAATGGAATCGACTAAATAATGAGAGAAATAAGATGTCTGAATTTAAATAAAGGTTTGCACTGAAATATATGGAACACATGCCTACCAAATTTGAAATAAATGCTTTATTTAGATACAGTAGTAATTATAAAAAAAATGTTGGATTTGGATATTAGCTTGTATTGGATCAGTTTAGTAGCATTTCTTTGCCGTAAAATGCGTGATATCCTTTTTGCAATAATGAAGATATAATCTTTTGGAATTATTTTTAAAGTAAAAGATATACCGTTGCAGTCACTGAACAAGAAAAAAAATATGAAATATTATTCTATTTAAAAACTTTTAATATTCGTAACATTGTTTTAAAGCAAGGAACAAACTATGTTATTATAAGTTTGCAATGAAACTTCCTTCTTCTAATATTTAAGATTTGTTTATTTTAGAGATTCTAGGGTTGCCTTCTTACTTGGAAAAGCAGAACAAACCACTTAAAAACAAAGTTTTCCATTCCAGTATCTGGGAATGCAAAAATAAAAATTCGTCACTATAGTTATCTGTTAAAAATCAAATGGCAGTTCGTTATATATGATAATGATTAGAACAAAAAACCTCCTTTAAGATATATTTTCCCTCATAAACTATTGACTCTTGAAATAGGAAGTATCCTTATTGTTTTATCTCCCTCTGTTTCAAATTATTACGGATTATGTCCATAAAGTCACCAGATTCGCCTGTAGTGAGTGTATGGATACAGACAATCAACATGCCTCTGTAGAAAACATACAACGACGTATATTTGACCCGAAAATATCAATACAAAGATGACGTATACCAAGACTAAAATATGTACAGTAAGGACGAATACAAGCAACACACAGCATCAAATTACAACAAAATTAGCTTATAAATCGTAAATGGTAGTAATAACTACCACAGCACACAAAGCAAACAAACAGAATTCAGCCGGAGAGGGACACTTCGCTCTACGATCTCTGGAAAATGTAAAACGTTCTTTCTTATGGAGGAAATATTTATGCTGAGAGGAAACATTAAAGGTTTGTAACATCGTTCTGAACTCACTGGCCATTGATTTAGAAACCCAAGATCAATATTTTATTGGACCACCTTTTGCAAAGATAAATGCTCTAATTCGTTTGGGCATCGAGTGTTCAAGCTTCTGGATTGCATTTATAACCAGAGAATACCATGCAGCTGGAACACCAGGGCACAGCATCCATAAAAGCAGTATCTACAAGCTAATCTACAAGCTTCTGGATTGCATTTATACCTTTTACCACAACATCCATGAAAGCAGAACTTGCTCCATATCATAGCACTCTCTTCAAACCCTTGCACAGTGCGAGTAGGGTAAGATGGATTCATGGCTTCTTGGGTTTCTCGCCAAAATTCAACATCTTCCATCAGTGCAAAATAAGGTGTAGTGTCCTTCATCCGACCACATTACCCGTTTCCAATCCTCAGATGCCCAGAGGCTTCTTTCCCAAAATCAATGAATTTTTTTCCTTGCAAACGAATTGTTGATTTTCAGACAAAAATGAGTGGTTTTCTCACAGGCACTCCACTATGCATTACTATGTCCTGCAATTCTCTGCGCGTGGTTCGAGATGAAATCTGTTGAGTGAGGTAAAAATTTCGTTATTATATAATCAATAACATTTACTCTGAAAACGCTTACATATATAATGAATTTGATTTAATATTACTTATTCAATGTATTGATTTAATATCACTTATTCAATGTAGGGTAAGATGGATTCATGGCTTCGTGGGTTTCCCGCCAAATTCAACATTTTCCATCAGTGCAAAATAAGGTGTAGCATGATTCATCCGACCACGTTTCCAATCCTCTGTGAAGTATGAACTGTGTGCAAAAATTCCTAATACACATATTTACTAATAAATGGAACGATGGAAGCAAACTTATTTTTTTACACATATTAAAATGTAGGTCGGTTAGGAGTTTTTTACCAACATTATATCAATGCATTTTTGAATTTTGGCGCTCGTTGCAATATACGTTTTTCTTAAATATGAACAACTTTAGCTTTTATCGAATTCGGTGTTTTAAAAATCAAATTAAGAAAGCAGAATATTAACGTTTAAGACATTGTTTAAAACAGATTGTTACGCAAAATAATGGTAATTTTCACACAAGAGCGATAAGAAGATGTGGACTTTGTTATCTATGAAAACTCGTATTAATAAATCGCAACTCAAGCTATAAAATTCACAACGAATTGACTCTATTTAATAATTCAACTAATTTCAAATAACAACAAAGCTATAGATTCACTCGACAGCGAGAGAAAAGACTGTCCCCATCTCAGCTAATCAAGCAGCCTATTATCCGAACTCAACTGACTGACAGCCTTTAAGACGAGTCTTAAATAGCGTCCAACTGAAGTTAGCGCAGCAACCGTGGAAAGCACTATTTCGTTTCAGGCAAGTTCAGAAATTTCAGGAAGGTTTTTAAAGAAAATTTCGTTATTTTTTAGCTTCTACTACACATTTTAGCGTATAGTAAAACCCATTAGCGACCTCATTATGCCATCAACCCATCTTTATCAAAAGTATGGTAAAATACGGTGATCTTCTGTTCTAAATACCCTAAGAATGGTCTTTTCTCGCTGACATGTGATTCCGTCAGAATTAATTTTGTAGAATGAAAATATTTACAAATATTTACAATATTTACACAACGATTCAGAAATACTTACAATACTTACACAACAGTTCAGATACATTTACAATATTTACACAACAATTCAGAAATATTTACACTATTTACATCTAATTTTCACAAAGTTCAAAACGGTATGTTTTTTACGACTTCCATCAACTTGCTAATTTAAAAGAAATGAACTCATTCAAAATCCTTAAAGTGTTCGAATGATAACTATCGTCGCACTCTAAAGACAAAATTCAGTACTGAAACCTCATATTTTTTCGGTACGAATGCTTTTATATAATAAAATATCATTTCTGAAATATTTATTTGCCAAAATTATATACATATTATATTCATTAAAGGCCAATCATAAAATAAATATTTTATCAAATAAATAAATCATTAATAGATTTGGGTATTTAAATTTATCATTAATTTAAATAACCTAATCTATTTATTCTTAAATAGCAAGCACTTCGGCAAAGATTTGAAATTACCTTTTTTATTTCGTTGCATTCGCCAGCTTAATGAAAAGAATTACTTTCTTTAATTTATATAAAAATAGTAGACTTAACACATTAAGGACAGCTAACGAGATTTCCCGTGCTCCGCATCTCCAGTTATGTCTTAATGCGAATCCTTATTTTCTGCAGTTTACTGCCTGCATTTGATTTAAAATGAAGGGATTCGAAATTAAATTTCGAATTGTTCTTTTTTGTGCTATAAAGTAATTCCCGATATTCCTCTTCTCCTTTCCCTTTTAATGTCTCTATTTGTCATTTCACTCAGGAGACAGTTGTCTTTTCCTCTTACATTTCGCCTTTTTCAATAGAAAGCAGGGGTCAACTTTAGACCAAAGAAAGTGGAATGACAGATGGGAGAAAGTGTTCCATTCCAAGCTACCCCGCTATGCATTTTCAAAGAAACGATTCTCCATCTATTTTTGCTAAGGGAAATAAATAAATAATAAAAAGGCAAGTAAGATTTATAGATGGAAGTTCTATAAAAAAAATGTGGCTCGTTTTATTTCGTGGGTAGAAAAAATATATACGTAATTCATTGTTTGACAATGCGTTAGAGTGTTTACATATTTTTTCTTTAAACAACAATTCCAATGAAAATTGTTTTGCTAAATCGATATCAGGAACGGAATTTTATTTCTGCCTTAACTTGCGCAATTAATATACCTGAGATCCATTTATATTTTAAAATTAGCCAGCTGGTTTCAATATCGAATGTTTGATTGAGGAAGTATTGTATGTTAGTGTTGTTGTTCTTGTTACTAATGGCACTTGCCATTGTCAAACGCACTGACGGCAATCAGAGATTTTAAACCGAATGAGTGTTTCAATATCGAAATATTGATTGAGGAAGTATTGTATGTTATTGTTGTTGTTCTTGTTACTAATGGCACTTGCCATGGTCAAACGCACTGACGGCAATCAGAGATTTTAAACCGAATGAGTGTTTCAATATCGAAAGTTTGATTGAGGAAGTTTTGTATGTTAGTGTTGTTGTTCTTGTTACTAATGGTACTTGCCATGGTCAAACGCCCCGACGGCCGTCAGTGATTTTAAGCCGAATGAGCGTTTCAATATCGAATTATTGATTTAGGAAGTATTATATGTTGCTATTATTACTAATAACACTAGTCATGGACTAGCGCACTGACGGCCGTCAGTGATTTTAAGCCAATTCAGCGTTTCAATATAGAATGATTGTTTGAGAAAGTATTATATGCTGCTATTGTTATTAATGGCACCAGCCATGGACTAGCGCATTGACAGCCTTCAGTGATTTTAAGTCGAATGAGTGTCTCTTGGTTTTGAAGTAGTGCCTACTAGGGCGAAGAAATGGACTTAGCTACACAATCTATTCATTCTTTTGAATAACCCTTTTTTACAGGGGAGGGAGCTCCTTCATACACTTCACAGATAATGCACGGAAGAAAAGCCATACTCTAAACGTAACTCCAACCATGGATGCCTAGATTACGACGAAGACGGACTACATCTGTGTCAGAACGCCAGCGAAAATAAAATGTATTATTAAAATGATTTTTTAACTTAACTGAAAATTGTTTTTCTCAACCAAACACTCGATACTTAAATGAAGTCAATATTTCTTTAGACATAAATTTAATATATACCTATAAATTCTAATTTTCCCCTTCTTTGTCACCATTTCTATTTTTTTTCTTTTCTTTTTTGTTTTATTTCACTGATTTAAATTTTATGTTGTACATTTTCATGACTTTAGTTACTAAACGTATTCCTGCAGGTCGAATAAAAAAGCTGATTGAACATTCACGCACAAACACTCTCCAATATTAAGTTTCTGCAATAATATCAAACAAATGTGTTAATTAATACACATTTTCATTTTTCCCATTTCATTTCTGAAATAATTTTTTAATTCACTTTCTAAAATGGTTAACTAAAATCTTGTATGCAATTGTTAATGCAAATAGTTTAGATAATAACAACTATCAAAAAGTAAAGAAATCGGCGCTATTTTATTCGGAAATAAGAGTGGCAACAGCGAATAGAGTGCTTATGATTTTTGTAAGGTTTTTTGTTATATATTTCTTTTTCGTTTTTTTCCTTTTTCTGAAATTGAACGTATTTTAAAACACTTTTTACGCATTTATTGTTTATAATTATGAGGTATTCCTCTTTATTATCAATATGATTTTAAGAGATATTCATTGTTTAATAAAGTCTTATTAACCGAGCAAACATTCTGAAAGGAATAGAAATCTAACTCATTATATCTAGAAAATTGCTAATAATATCTTAATATTTTATAGTTTATAGATTTTTTCTGAGAAAACATTTATTTGTAAGTAATATTATTAAAAATGTTATTTTAGGTCATTAGCAACTTTTTAAATATCATATCTGCTGCATATTGCCATAATTCACTAAACCTAAATACACATTTTTTCTGCTTATAAGGAATTGCCAATCAGAGAACATTAATACGAAACTAGTCCACAGTATTGTTTCCTCAGAAAAAGAACAGCAAAATCTTCACAATTATTACAGCCAAATGTGTTGATCAAATTGCAAGGATGACTATGGACAAAATAAATCACAACGCATCACGTTAGCTCATCTATAAGATAAAATCTTCGCTTTTGGATCCAGGTTCCATGTATTGTTATTAGTTAATTCTAGATATGTAATAATATATTAACGATTTCATATAGAGATGAAAAGAAAAATGCACATAAATGAATATTTAACATAATATATTAACAATCCAGAAATGAAAATAACTGAAGTAAATTACACTCAATAATATATAGGTTACAATTTGAATAAATTTTTAGCTTTTTAAAAACTTAACCTTTCATTTAATGATAATAAATAGTTTCAGAATTTTAATTCGTTTAAAAATACAGCATTTCAAAATCGCAATTATTTTATTCTATAGAATAGAAAAGTAAAAAAGAATCAATAAATTTTTTTGTAATTATTTTTTATAAAAATGAATATGTTAGTTGTTTACTAAAGATTGGCAAAAATATTATAAGCAAATTTCGATAAAATAAATGTTTTTACTAAAAAAACGAATTTAATTTTCTTTAAAATTATCAAACCTTATTTTACGAATTGTAAATTAAACATCTAGAACAACTAAAAATGAACTGGGAGAGAAAAAGACGAACTTTTTTTTTACATTTTTTTTATTAATAGTCTGCTTTTATCTTTAAACTGCGAGTCATGTAATGCAATTATTTACTTAATTCCCCAATATTTTACTATATTAATAAAAGATAAAAGCTATAAAAATATTTTAAAAAATGAGCAACAATAAAACAATGTTTAGTCATCTTAGATTTTCTCAGTTTTTCTTCTATCTTTTACTCTTTTTTTTAAGTGCCATTAACTTACTGACAAAGTATCTCAGATATTAAATAATGATTTTTAAAAAGGCACTGAAAGAGTTCTTTGTTAACTGAAAAATTATGTATTTCCCTTACAAATATCGATCTCAATAGTCACTTGAAGCTTTTTTTTAACTTTTAGAAACCTATCAAAAAATTTTATTTTTATTTTCTAATTAGATATAGTTACTTTCCATGGCTGAATAAGAGAGCGTTAGAGAGATGATTAAAATACACATAGTATGGGTTCATAAATATTGACTTTTCGATTTTTTATTTTAGCAGAAATGATGTCATCCGTCTTTATTTAGAGTTTATTTAAATTTCTTGATTCTTTACCATATCTTTACTTAATAAATTCATATTCAGAATAGTAAATATTTTTAAGTGATCTAGGGATACGAGTAGGATTTTGATTTTATTATCAGTTAAGCTGAAATATAAATTTTGAGACATTTGTCTTAATCTTATTTGATACTAAAAACACTCTAATTGAAATTATTTATAAAATAATATAATATAAATTCCGTTTGTTTCAAGGAAAATAACTGTAGATCTTTAAATTCAATAACTGTAACATTTATTTCGCACTTTTTGAAGCATACAATAGTATCTATTTAAAGTTTGAGGTATAATAGAAAAAGAAGGAGGAAAACACATGTAAACTATATCTTTAAAAAAGCATTTTGAATCTACAATACATTAATTTCTTTAATATATAAAACTACTTTAAAAAATTGTCAGTTATACTTTTAAATATTTCAATAAAAAATCTTTAAGTACTCTAAATCTTGATTAAAATATGCTTCCCATTTTGAAAAATTTAATTGATTTCGTTTGCGGCAGCTAAATAAAAGATCAGAAATATCTGTTGTGACTATAAAATCTTTGTGCAATTAATTGGAAATCTTATTTAATTTTGTAATCGGTCCCTATTTCTCTCACCTCATTAACTCAACAAAAGATATTTTTAAAACATGGTTTTAAAATGCCTAAGCAATTTCAAAGCATTTCCTTTTGATACAAAAACGTTTGAAAAAAAATATTAGAATTTCCATACTTTATAGAGAAATTTAAATATTAATAAATCTATAACAAAACAATCAATGTAAAATTAGATGTCAAAACTATATTACATTATGTAATTCATTTTTTAAATACGGAATAAGGCTTGGAAATTTTCCACAAATCTCTTGACACATGTAAGAACGTATATACTTTAAGGATGGAAGTATATCTGGAACTGACCGATGAAGAAAAATAATTTTGATTTAATATTTGATTGAATAAAGTGGCGATCACTTTAAATGTTAGAAACTTGTTATCAAAGGCAATTAGTATGCTTTTTATTAAGTTAGGAAAATAATTGCATTTTAAAGAATTATCATTCAAAATTTCATTTAGATTGAATTGTAAACCTTATATATATATATATATATATATATATAGAGAGGGGTGTAAATACATTATTATTTGGTTTTTTAAAAGATACATATATGTGTGTGTGTATATTTATGAACACATACATATTTATTTCATAAACCTAAATAATATGTTTTACAAAACAATCAGGGAATACCGGGTTCGAGTCGCGGTTTGTTCCTTTTTTTTCTGCTGTGTGTTAACGGTGAGATGTGTGATTGTGCCCACCTCCCTTTAAAAAGAGGTTTCCAAGCAAATGTTGGGAGTGTGAAGCTCTTGGCTATAGTTGGCATTACATCAAAAACAAGAGACGCTGCTTTTGGCTTAAATCTGCTTCTGCATCAGCGGGGGGGGGGCTTGTACATAGACAGGTGCCATAAATAACAACAGCAAAATAATCAGGAACTACATTTCTGACAAAACAAATATCTATTTTTTAAAAACTTAAGGTAATTAATTTTCTTATGAATAATAGCAAATGCAAATAAGTTTGTTCCTTTTAAACATGAAATAATTTAAACACAGAAGCATAACCCCACAGAAGAAATTTCCAACTCCTTTTTACACCAGAATTCTCACCGGGATTGAAAGAAACAGAATTTATATTCTGCGTACGGAAGAATGCTTGAAATCGAAATTGAATGGTAATTTCTAATCAGAGATTTCTGTTAACATAATGAAAAAATGTACTTTATCTTGATAACTTTTTTTTTCAATCTTTTTCTTTTTGCTAAATTATCCCCTTTATCCTTATCTCATTAATACATAAAACAAATTCGTGGAAATAATTAATCTAGATAGTTTTCAATATTAAATACAAAAACTTTTTATAACTATCATAAATGCTACTCGTGAATAAGAAATCAAGTTGGACAGAAAAACTATATACCATCTAATGTTACTGAATCTTTCAAAGCATCAATAACAGCAAATTTAGAAGTGATTAAAGGTATCTTAACTCTTTACTTAAAAGAATCACGAGAAATCATCTACATCAATGCTCGCAGAGTAATTGAATTCGAAGAGAGTTTGAAAAAAATTAATCAATATCTACAATTAATTCTTTAAAATAGAAAGCGAAGGCTCAATAATAGAATCCATCGAGGAGAATAAAATTCCTCAGAGATTTCGCAAAGGCAGTTCGGACACAAATGTGAGAACAAAATGATCATATTATGGATTTAAAAACGGTATAAAATCTTCTAATGGAGAATATATTTATAAAAAAATCCATTAAATATGTCAGACTGAACTCTTTAGTATGATTAAAGCAATTAGCATGAAATTAAAGAAAAAAGGGAAATATGGTTAGATAGACTCTCGTTTTTTTTACTGTACAAACTCCCCATATACATTATTAACTTGTCGGAGTCATTCAGTTTCTTCACATTCAAATTCCTAATATCATCTTAAATGGTTAAACTCATATGTGTTGTTGTTACTATTGGCCCTTGAAATGGACTGGAAGCGCCCTGACGGCCGTCAGAGAATTTCAGCCGAATGATCTTCTATTATTTTTGAAGTAGAGCCAAATAGGACCAAGAGTACGATATAGCAACTCAGTCATCACATTCTCTTACACAGCTACTTTATTACAGAGGGCACATTCATGCAATTCACAGATAGTACACAGACGTGCAACCATGCCCTAAACGGGACGCCTAGATCACGAGAAAGATGCACTACCTCTACCCAGGACACCAACAACGTATATGTTGGTAGTAAGACTCAAGATGATGAAACCCTTTTAAAGAAGTCATAATCAAAGACATGTAAGTTGGAATTTTAAATCTAGTTTGAAACCGCTTATAAGAAACATTTTTAAAGAAAAGTCAGAACCTTTGAGACAGTGAAAACGATCTCTTATCTATTTATATAGTCATCGAAACAATAACATTATGCGCACTCACCTGAGATAATAAATATATCCTTTTTGCCTCTCGAAATTATCCATTTCCTTTTTTCTTTCCCGGTTTTTATTTACAATCTGGTTATTTCTTCTATTCTGGAAAAATTGGGACCCCATCCATTTTGCTAAATATTAGTCCTTGTTTTTTTTTTTTTTTTTTTTTTTTTTTGTGGAAACTTATAAAGCATTCATTTTCACTATAAAGTCTTTGATACGAAATAATTCTTAGCATATCATCAAATTATTTTATATCTGATAAAATTCTTGATTGATAGTGAGCAATTACTTTGACTAGAGTAATTATATCACATTTTTTCAGAGTAATATTTTAGTACGCCTCTAATTTTATTCTTATCACTTCCTTAACCCGTTTATAAAAATCCATTTTATATAATTACTTTAAATTTTTATTTATATTGATAACCACGCCAATTATTTTTTATTACAGTCTAAACAATGCCCCTTTTAGTTTTTATCATTATTATCATTTTTATATATATTTAATCGTAATTTCGTCATTTGTATGTCTCTTTCTATTGATTGTAAAGTAATAAGTTTTCTGTTGATTGTAAAGTAAGTATAAATATAAATTTTTCTA
>JAOUZG010040955.1:1225102-1239636 GCA_026289955.1 Argiope argentata | reverse complement strand
TAAGTTTTCTGTTGATTGTAAAGTAAGTATAAATATAAATTTTTCTATTTAAAAAATCATCTGTAAAATTTATCTATATAAAATACAATTTTTCTATATTTTTATAAAATTTATCTATATCTATACTAAATCAGATAGGGAGTCCATGAGTTTTAGAAATGGAGATGTAGTGTTAAGATGCTGAGATATAGCTTATAAATACAAATTAGCATTGCTCAATTTTAAGGGTATAAATATATGTTTTCTTTATGAAACTTTTATTCCATTATTCTCAAATAAAAAGAATCCTTCACTTTAATTGCGAGTAAATAATCATGCAAAGAAATAAAGTTAGAATAAATGAATTTGAAATAAATTAAAATGCACATGTAGATAGCAGGTAATTAATTTTAATGCTTAACATTCTTCTAACAATAAGTTGTTAACATTCTTCTAACAATGAATTGTAATTATAAGTATTTATTAAAATTCAGATTTAAGTATCAAATATCAAAAGTTTTTATTTTCTTAACCAAACGTGCCAATAATATTATGTTGTTTTTTTAGAAATAAATAACTAAGATAAGCTTTCTTAAAGTATATAGGATAATATATATATAAAGTATAAAGTAAATAGAACAGTTTTAATAGATTATTTTAATGATTATTATATAGCAATAATTATATGCATATATAAGATAAAAAGAACTATTTTTATTATTCAAAAAAAATTCACATTTTTTTCGATGTAAAATTAAAATTGTCATTGAATTTGGATTGTAAATTATGAATGTATATTACGAAATATTTAAACTACGAACGTAGAAGATTATTTAAAAAGGACTTGTTAAGTTGTCTTTCTTTGCATGATTAATTTAAAAGAGCATTATAATATACAATATGCATAGCTTCAATAAAACTTAACTATCCGCATGAAACATCTAATATTAAATAGGGAAAACAAGATTCATTCGTGCCTATTTTCGTTAATATAGTAAATTTAACACCCAAATAAGCAAAGTAAAATCGTGTATTTTTGATAATACTAAGACTTCAAAAACATACGTACAAATAACATTAGCGAATAAAGACACATTGAATTTTAAGACAAATAATGCTAAAGGTTTATATGAATCGTAAGAGAAATAAAGTGCATGGAAGAAAAGAGCCCTAAGAAATAAATATTCTACAAATTTGGTATCATTGATAACATGACCACTTTAAGATATCAAATATGTTCAATTACATTTCAATTAAATTCATTCCCGCTTTTTTTATACCATTACAATACAAGTATTTTTCCTAGCAAAACCAAAGCATATTTGATTTACAATTGAATAATGAATAGAATTTCAGAAGTGCTTACCACATAAACACAAAAGGAACTCCCCCAATTAACTTCTCCAAATAATGAGATACACTGGAAAAGCAATCTGAATCGATTCGAAAAGAGCGTGAGAAAAACAGGAGCAATTTACTCCGAAGAAACTTGCTCCTAATTTGTACCCCACTTGTCCTCATCCTTCCCCAGAGAGCGTAATATTGAAATAATTAGCCGGGAGAATTCAATTATAAAATCAGGAAGCCTCCTTTGCCTAATTAAAAGAGGCAGAGATTGCAATCCGCAGGTGTTAGAAAAGCCGAAAACGAAATTTAACGATGTGTCTTCGTAACAAGCATTCTCTAAGGATAAAAGAAATCTGGATTTCCTCTTTCTTTGCATCTTTTTTATTCCAAATCTATTTTTCTTCTTTTCTTAAAACTTCCGACATTTGATTGACCTGATGGCAAATAATTCCCGAATTTAAAGACAATAGAGTCTATTTAAAATTTCCATTTTAGAGACTATGCAATTGCACATTTTCTAGTTAGTTTAAAATGCAGTATGTTAGATTTGATATCAGGATAATTTAAATTATTAAAAAAATTAAAATGAAATCTGCTATGCATATTTCAATGCATCATACAAAAACATCATCTCTTGAACGGCCAAGCATCACGTGGTCATGAAAGTTAAATAATATTTTATTCACTTCCATTGTTTTCTTGAATGAGTCACTTTGGTATTGCAAACAATACAAAAAAAAGCTTTGTCTCGCATTTATTGTTTAAAAAAATACTTACGTTTCCTATTTATTTCATTTCACATATTCATGTGCTCAAAATGCAATTTTGAGGTTTTATTTGCGGCAGTCATTAATTTATTTTTTTTAAAAAAAATTAGAACTTTTGTAAGTGCAATGACATAGCGTTTTTAAAAGCTTACTTTTATAGATGCTCATGCAGATAAGCAAATGTTTATTTTTCGCTTACACATTTTTGTTCACGGCAAAAACCTCATCCCCAAAACAACAGCATGTTCTGACATGATAATAATAACAATAAAAAAACCACCTTTCTTCGTTAATTTGCTTTCTTGTGTAACATGCTTTTCTCGTATATTTTTGTAGCTAATTGCCATTCGGGTTATGTCCAGAAATATTTTTGGAATTTTGTTGGTCATAATCCTTTATTTCATTTTGTATTATCTTAATGTTTATTGTAGACTGAATTTGAAAACATCACAGATCAATAACAAGCAGTCTTTATAATGGTTATAACATAGTATAGACGTTTAATTTTTAAAGTCACTTCTCTAATAAAACACTGATGTGAACTGATTGAAAAATGACTTATGTAAGTTGTTTATTTTGTATCAAATATTTGCTTTAGAAAATATTCTTAGAAAAAAATTAAGCGAATTACTCATTTAACATCTTTTTTAGCAAAACTATTCGACTTTTATTCTATTACGATATTATTCAATTTCAATTTCATCTTTTTAATAATTTATAAAAATTCAATAATTTGAGAAATAGTTTTTATAGCAGAAAAACATGAACGAACTGAAGGTTAACGTATCATCATCTAGAAACTCATTAAACAAATTTTCTATTTAACTTGTCCTGAAATGTCTCAGATTTCTTCAAAAGCAAATATAAGTTATTAATTTAAATGTGTACTTTGTTGTATTTTACATTTATTCATGATTTTTTATACTTCTATTCAGATGACTGGTTATCTATTTACAAACTAATATTTCAACCAGAGATCAGAGGAAATTTTATCTTATGAAATTTTGAGTTCATTGATTTGAATTTGCTCAAACATAAAAGAAAAACCAACTCACCTTTATAAACCATTTAAAAAAAGAAGAACCAATATTTGATTTTGATCAAAGACATATCTCCTCATCTTTCAATTTATTAATTCAATTTTTTATACATGAAACTTTATTGCTTATTCTATATATAAGTTAATTTCGTTATGCTAAAATTTCACTCGAATTTATAATAGATATATACGGATTTAATAAAACCTCGAATAAATTCTTTAATATTTTTTATTGTGATTCTGTCATTTTCATCAAATTGTACCATAGCGCTATAGAATAAAAGTCGAACAGCTCATCAACAAAATTTGTTAAATGAGAAATCAAATTAAAGTTTTTTTTTAAATTTTTCTAAGATTTTAATCCCTTATAAGGTACTTCGAAATGAGGATGGGATGCTTCCGGAATTTTGATTGGATCTCCCCATCCTAGGAGGGTACATTAAGAGGTGGAGGTTAGACTCCTCCCATCGATGACGGGACGCAATTCCTAGGGGGAGGATTGTATCGTGCTCGGTGATAGTCATTCAGTCTCAAGCACAGTTCCCGCCAATTTTGCTGTTTTTGTCGGTCTAACAATTCAGTTTTATTGTTTTAGTCGATTTATTTTTGTGGCGGGGTGGAGAGTACAGATATAACTTTCCCAAGGTTTCATTTCATCAAACCCTTCCCTTAACTTTCCTTCTTTGCGCTGTGAAAAAAATGTTGCAACGTAAATAAATTACAAATATATTTACATAAAAATGGCTATATATATTAATACACACATAAAACACCTATTTTTGTCCTTGCAACTGTCACCATCTGGTTATTTTAACAGTGTAATGAGCATGAAGTGGAAGATATAATGAAATACGGTCCTGTTCTATGCACTCCTGTGACTGTTGTTCGACGTCTCACATTTAATGATTAAAATTTGGTAGGGGATTTTAATACTGAATAAAAGGAAGTCAAAAACAGTGAACTGTTTGAAAATTAAAGGACAAGTTGTTTTGTCTTATTAAGTTAACTATTAAAGAGAAACTGAAGACTTATGCTGATTCCCATAAACAGGCTTATAATTTGTTTGTGATAACAACATTCTGAAAACGTATTGTAGAATTACAAAAAAAAAAGAAAAATTAGGGACAAGGACATAATCAATAAAAAAAGAACACCCCCCAAAATGCAAATAAACGCTACGAACAAACACAAAAATAACAGAAAATAAAGATATTGATTTGCAGAGCTACTCTTGTGAATATTGTTCTTGAAATCAAAAAAAAAAAATCCTGATTTTTTTCGATATGACGAATTATTCTTTGAATGTTCGTCCTGGATCCTTGGGAAGAAGCAACATTACGGACCAAGCGTGTTTTAGTTCAGGAGTTGGTTTCGTCCTATGGAAGGAGGAAGTCAGCATACATTCTGTAGCGTAGTGGATCGGCGTAGCATCGAGATTTCCGCAAGGACACGATGGATTAGGGATCAGGTTAAAACGGCGGAGATATGAAGGGAATGATCCTTAAAATGTAAAGAAAAGAATATCTTCTCTTACATTTATTAGATTGTAGTGCCTCCACAAAAAAAATTTAAAAAAATTAATTAGATTTAATCATAAAATTGATATTAAGAGACTGAGTGTCCAAACATATATAATCTGTATAATCATTAATATTTGAGTGAGATATATTTAAAGGCATATTGAATTTACTTTAGTAAGAAAGGACATGTACATTCAAATCTATACAGTGTGTATTTAAAAAAATGTTTATGTACTTGATAATTTTTGTTTCCTTTTTTCTTAAGTAACATACAGTGGCATTTTACAGAAATTAAAATTTGTTTAAAAATCAAAATCTGAAATGATGATAAAAATATTTTTTTTCATACTTACGTATTAGACCGTCTTCACCAACGATGACCAAAAATTTAGTTACTCATTGGCGATGGATTTAAATTTGGCGATAAAGACCAATGGATTATGTCAATGCCGGATTGCCATAATTGGCGGTTTAGTAACTCTTTGGCGATTACTTCAAATTTGGCGATAAAGTTGGACTGTCTAATACGTAAGTACCTTTTTTTATTTCAGAGTGATTACGGATGATACCTCTTGGATCTAAATAAGATAAAAAATTAAACTAGAGTTGAACTCCATTTCTGCCTTAAAAGAATTCCGTCGTAGGGAGTAGATGCGGAGTGGTTCAATATCAATCACCATGTTCTGTACTCAAGGTGATGAGAAATTTGAACCAATTAAAACTTGTTTTTCGCTGTAGATCGGAATCGAAAGCAAGTACCTTCCTCTTGCGTCAAAAATATAGCAACATCCGTTGATGAACCACCTGTCAATCACCTCTTGTCAGTTTGAGTGCACTACTTGTTTCTGGATATAGGAACTAACGAAAAATCTTACTGATGATGATGATGTATCCTCTTTACAACGGAAGGAGGGGTGCAGTAGATGATGGTAGTAGTAGATTCTGAGGGTACCCAAGGGCAGAAATTTTACTTCTATCCCATATGAAGATGGCACACAGTTATCATCTTCACCTTCAGAGCCCCTTTTTACAGGCTGGCACATTCACTCACCTCACAGAGCACAGAACAACTATGCCCTAGCCGGACTCGAATACTGGACGCCCAGATAACGAGGAAGTTGCGCTACGTCTGTGTCAGGACACCGGCAACCTGACTGATGGCTCTATTAAAAAGCCTTAAGGCGACAAAGGACCTTTAAAATGACTTTTTGCAATTTCTACCTTAGCAGTTTGAAATTTTACAGGCACTAAGAGTATTGCTATAGGAGATAACATACGAAATTTTAAAGCATGGTATAAATTTATTCATGAGTTAGGGGGTTTAATATAATATAATATTAGTGATAAATAATGCTAATGAAAAATGTTCCAAGCACTCCAAATTTGTTTTAAAGAGCTAGCTCCAATTTTTATTATTACAAACTCCAACCATTTTGAAGAAAAAAGTTGGGATTAATCTTGAAGTTTGAGTTCGAAATATCAAAATTAATCAATGTAATAACTTTAAACTACTTAAATATTTTTTTTAAAAAAATCAGTAGTTTAAAGTTATTATGCTGTTTAATTTTGATATTTCGCATTCAAACTCCAAGATTAATCTCAACTTTTGTTTCAAGAGGGTTAGAGTTAGTAATAATAAAAATTGGAGCGCCTGGAGCATTTTTCATTGACGCTTTTTATCTCTAATATTATATTATATTAACCCCCCTAACTCATAAATAAATTAATATAATGCTGTAAAATTTTGTGTGTCATCTACTATAGTAATACTCTTATGCCTGTAAAATTTCAAGTTTTTTAGGTGAAAATTACAATAAGTCATTGTAAATGTCCCTGGTGGTCTTAATGATGATTTTGTAATTTTATCAATATAAATCAAAATTTTAGTATTGCAGAACAGGGCATAGGATATTCGTAAATCTATCTAATTCCTTGATTTCATCCCACTTCAGTTCTTTGTTGGAATAGTGATTAACGTCACCTGATCATGGGAAATATTGAAAACTAACTAAGTTCACTTTTACCTGAATAGGGAAATTCTTACACCAATTGTTGAATTTGTTTATCGAAAAAAATGGTTACGGAAGCCTTGCTTTCCGAAAAAAATTATTCTATATTGAGATTATGTGAATACGTGATCCGAAAGTTATTCAGCTACCTGATCTGGAGGAATATCGGTTCCCGATATTCCAGCAGGCTTAATCTGGTGAGATATTGTAAATATGTTTCGGCGATTAGACCATATATAACTGTGATTCGGTGATTTGTATTTTATTGTTTGGTTGGTGTCGTGTCCATTTGAAGTTAAATCAAATTACTCCATATGCCAGAATAACAGCCTAGGCAATGTTCACAATCCTGTCTTTTAAGAAGTCTCCCCGAAAGGTAAATTCACCAATGACCTGTAAGCTTCTTCTAATGACCGGGCAAGAAAAGATGAATTCCGGGGGTAAGTTTCTCCTCTGGGCAGTTCCTAATTAATTTGTCGGTTATGGTGCTGTCTTTATTAATGGTCATTCCACAGAAGTGTTGGATTCTAAGTCTTGAGATAGTTTTGGTAATAATCATGTCTACATTAAGGACAAATAATTGATGTTCCTCCCGCGTGTTTCAGAGGTATTTACCACCAGAAACTTTTGCATCTCCTTTCCATTATAAAGTGGAAGCATCATCATCAGTAAACATTAACGTTTTTAAGATATCTAAAATAAAAAAATCAAGATAAGAAAATACAGAAAGTGATTTAATTCTAGAAACTAAGAAATCTATTTTTTGTTATGTTTCCATAAAAATAATTCACCTTTTTAAATTAATAGAAAAGTCCTATTCCTTAAGAAGAGTCATTTTCCTTTTCTTTCATTGCCGATTTCAACTTTCTTAAATGGAAGAATAAAATTCCATCAATAATTCCAAGCATAAACTATCTTAATGCAAGAATAAACTTTGCTCAGTTTTCCCAGCCAAAAAAAAACATTCACCAATTCTACCCTCTTCCAGAAATAAATTGTTTACTGAAAAATAGAATTTAAAAGCAATTGAGGGAACGTTTATGTTTAAAGGAGAAAAATAAAAGAAAAAGATGTTTAAATGAAACAAGGCGTCTTTCGGCTTCCCTTCACAAATCTCACTTTTAAAACGTTTAGAGCGCTAGTGTCCACAAAAGCCATCATAATCGTTCTTTTAAATGATCTCTGCAAATCGCAGTCTCGTGAAATAAATAAAAGCATCGGAAACTCTCTTTTGGATTTTCTTTTAATCCAACAAAATAAACTATCTTTCTTTTTAACATGAGATTATTTTGATTTGATTTTTCTTTGTCTTTTCACTTAAAATGTTAAAAATAAGTTAAGAGAAATGCCATATGGAAGCGAAAAGTTAACAAAGGCAAACCGTTTTGATTTTTATATTTCAATATAAAATTAGTGTGTATCATTTATTGAAATATTTAGTTTTTATCAAATTAAATGGTTTAGAGAAGCACAAGAAAAAAATAAGGGTTAAGGTTTTAATATTTGTCTGAAAACGATTTGTAACGCCTATTTTCAGTCATGAATTTAAGGATATGCTAATCTTAATAGAAACGGAGACTCGTTCAAAATCATTAAAACAGTTCAAAATCTGAAACGTAAAATGATACTCAGATTGAGGTTAAATAGCTGACTCTACTATAATATTATATAAAGTATCAATTCTGCATATTTCTGAAATATTTATTTGCGAAATTTAGAGACACTTCATACTTGTTTGAAACCAATCATAAATAAGTCCACTAAAAATATCTTAATATTTTATGAAATAAATTTGAGCAAAAAAAATTTAAATTAAAATATCTTATCTTATTTATTTCTAAATTATATACACTTCAACAACGATTTGATACCGCTTTTTTTAGTTTGTTACATCCGAAGGCAATTGAAAATAATACATTTTTATCATTTATATAAAAAAACAGTAGACTTAATTGTTGTAACTTAAAAATGACTCCGTTTGTAATACGAATCACTATTTTCTACAGTTTACAAGCTGCTTTTAATTTAAATCTTGAATTTTTCTTTGCTATACTCCAGATCGAATGAGAAAATAACTCCCCGTACTTTTTCTATCCCTCTTTAATGTCTCTACACATCATTTCACTCACAGTTGTCTTTTCCTCTTATATTTCGTCTTTCTACAATAGAAAGCAGGGGTCAACTTTAGACCAAAGAAAGCGAGATGACAGATGGGTGAAAGTGTTCCATTCCAAGCTACCCCGCTATGCGTTTCCAGAGAACCGATTCCCCATCTATTTCGGCAAAGAGAGAGAGAGAGAGAGAAGGAAGCAAAATTTCTAGAAGGAAGTTCTCTAAAGAAATATGACTCGTTTTATTTCGTGGGTGGCAGATAATATATATGTATTTCAATGTTTGACAATGTGTTAGAATTTTTACCTATTTCTCTTTAAGTAGCGATTCAAATAAAAACTATTTGGCTGAAAGAATCTTCAAAATCGGCAATTTATTTATTTGCTGATTTGTTCAAGCAATAAAATAAACATAAGATACATTTTCATTACATTTTTATTTAAAAGTTACTGAATTCCTTTCAGCACTGTGTATGTAAAGCTAGTTTCACAAACCAGATAACATCTACGATACTGAAGTATTCTTTTAGTATTGTGGTCATGTTACTCGGCTACTGGCCCCAATGTAACAGCTCCGTACCACGACCTTCATCTACCACATTGGTGACCTTGATAATATAGCCTTCTGATTTGTTGTAGCACCATCTACGATCAAACAAAAATCGTCAGTCCCACTGGACGAAACAACGTACTCAAACGCTCGTCGTAACATTTTGTGCTATAAAAATCGTTCGTCTTTCTGCCGATTCACTGTTGGGGGAGTACTGTGACGCTAGCTTCATAAGCCAGATAACATATACGATACTGAAGTATTCTTTTAATATTGTGCTTATGTTATTCGGCTATAGGCCCAAGCGTCATGACTTCGTACTACGACCTTCACATGCTACAAGTGATTGATTGAAAAATATTACTGATACATAATCGTTGTTTCAATCAATATCTCGATACTGAGAAGAATTCACAATTTTTTTTTAAAAAAAATTAAATGAATCCCATTCCTATGCATTCCAGATTCAATTACTTTGTCTCCATTTTTGAAAAATATTTTCAATTAATTTTTATTTTTATTTATTAATTATATTTTATTATTATTTTTCTATTTAATAAAAGGTTATTTTTGGCTGATTTAACAATTAAGTTGAATGTTTTTATAATTTTAATTAATTAAATATAGCAATGAAGGTCCAATGATAATGTCAATTAAACATTTGCGCATAGAGATTCTCAAAAAGTACGATTCTATGAAAATATTGACTCAATTTTAATCTGTGTACTTCCTTTCTTAAATAGCCTCTTAATTCTCTTTCTAAAATGATTAATGAATATCGGAAACAGAGCATATTAAGATGAAGCTAGTCCAAAATAATATTTCCTTAGAGGAAAAGTAACAAAATATTCAAAATCAAAATCAGTCGATCTTGTTGAGCAGGAAAAACTCGTCGCAGAAGGTCAGGCATATTTATTAATATGAACATATCTGTTTGGAACATTTAGTTAAGAGCATATGAATTAGATACAAAGTGTTCGTCAACCAATCCCTGTGCCAAGTTAGTGCTATTTATTAATATCAGACCTCTGATAACATGCCAAAGTTTCACAGATAATAAGAAAAAAAAACAAAAGCAGGGTCATTTAATATAATATGTTAACAATTCAAGAGTGAAAATTCTTGAAACAGATTATACTAAAAAAATATAAGTTCCATTTTGAAGAAAACCATGCCATTTTATCATAAATTTAATATTTCAGTTAGTCAACACAAATAGCTTCAGATGCAATGATTTTTAAATATTTTTTCATCTTTAAACTAAAGTTTTAAACACGTGTTTATCATTGATTTCAGTTTCAAAGGGAAACCCATAGGCATAATAATATAAATAGAAAAAGTATTTAAAATATCTAATATCTTAAGTAATTTTTCACCTGGAGAATAGTTCTTTCCTCATAAAATATTGACCGAGAAGTTATTTTTTGATAAATGATAATTTTATGAAATGATATTAGTATGATATTAACATTGACATAATAATCGTTTTCACAAAAACATAGATACTTTTCAAATTTATTAGACGATTTCTAATTGATACATGCACTTAAAGACTGAGAGATGAACTGAAGAAAATAATAAAGAGAATTTTTATAATATATTTTTGATACATTATACTTACTTTAACTTTTTAAACTATTAGTGCTACAAAATTCATTATTTATCCATATTTAAGTTAAAAAAATTGAATTTGAAAATCTTTTTAAAAAATGTACAGCAATAAATAAATCTTAATCATCTTAGCCATTCTAAGTTTTTCATTCCACTTTTGCTCTTTTTAAGTGCCATTAACTTACTGACAAAGTATCTCATATATTAAATAATGATTTTAAAACAGGAACTTAAAGAGTTCTTTGTTAACTGAAAATTATGTATTTCCCTTACAAATATCGATCTCAATAGTCACTTGGAGCCTTTTTCTACCTTTTAGTAACCTACCAAAAAAATTTCTTTTTTATTTTCTGGTTAGATATAGTTACTTTTCGTTGCTGAATAAGAAAGCATGAGAGAGAAGATTAAAAGACACATTTGATGGGTTCATAAATATCGACTACAGGAGTATTCATTTTAGCAGAAATGACGTCATCTCTCTTCATTCACAGTTTATTTAAGTTTTTTTTTTCTTTTCTGTATCTTTACTTTATGAATCCATATTCAGAATTGTTAATATTATATGTTAACTAGGAACGTAAGGGTCTGTTTTTTTATTGTGATGTGAAATATTTTAAGACTTTTTTTTAGTATTTTTGATTTTTAAGACACACTAATTTATTTCATTTATAAAAGAATTTGATATAAGTTCCAGTACTACTATCTTTTTTTGTTCAACGAAAATATTTGTTCATATTCGTATTTGGTATTTGTAATGTCTATTCCGTACATTTTGAAGAAATTTATATTTTTAATGTGTGATATATAACTGAGAAAATAAGAAAAATACATTTAAAATTGACAAATCTTTGAAAAAAATTATCGACATTGCAATTATTTCCTTAATATATAAAATTACGTAAAAGAACTCAGAAGTTATTTATTTTAGTTTCTTTTACGGAGATCTTGTGTCTAAATATTCTAAAATTTCATTATTTTAATTTGCCTATTTTGAAAGCTTTAATAACCTACTCTTGGTGATAGCTCTATAACAGTAAAAGACTTAAAAAATACGTATGATAAAGAAGGTTATGAAATTGATATTTATGTAATAATTTTTTTTAAAAAAATGTAACTAATTTTGAAATAATGTTTGACAACCCCAAGAGATAATTAACTCAACAAAAATGCTAGCAGCTTTTTAGTATGATGATTATAAAAATTCATGAAATGTATTTCTTCTGCAACAAAAATATTTGATTTTGGTAATACGTTTTCATTACTATTCTGGAGAAGTATAAATAAAAATAATCTGTAACGGAAAACTCAAAGTAAAATTAGGAATCAAAAATATATTTCATTATATAGTTCATTTTAAAAATTCAAAATAATAGATAGGTATTTCCCCAAATCCAGTAAGAAACACCAGAATATGTATAATACGGATGCCTTTTATATCTACAACTGATAGTAGGAGACAAAAATTTGTAAGTGAAATTAAAATTTGTAAGTGAAAATTTGTAAGTGAATTTGATTATGAAAGCCAATTAATATACATTTTATTGAAGTAAAAAAAAAATATTTTAATAAATATTATCATTGAATAAAATTGTTTTTATTACATCATACAAATTCAGGAACAGTTATATTTTACTACAATAAAATACGAAATGCTTTCTTTATCCTTTGAGTAACATATTTGTTAATAATTGAGTTATTATTTCTCAAGAAAAATATGTTTTCTCGCAAATGTAAAGAAAATTAGATTTGTAAAGGAATTAGGAACTCAATTTCCGGAGGGCTTACCACATAAATATAAAAGAAGATCCCACAATTAACTTCCTGAATAACAGTGGAACAGCAATCTGAATCGATTTGAAGAAAGCGTGAGAAAAACAGGAGCAATTTAATTCGAAGAAACTTGCTCCTAATTTGTATCCCTCTTGTCCTCACCCTTCTTCAAAGAGCGTAATATTGAAATAATTAGCCGGGGGAATTCAATTATAAAGTCAGGAAGCCTCCTTTGCCTAATTAAAGGAGACAGAGATTGCAATCCGCAGATGGTAGAAAAGCCGAAAACGAAATTTAAAGATGCGTCTTCGTAACAAACATTCTCTAAAGATAAAAGAAATCTGGATTTCCTCTTTTTTGCATCTTTTTTTCTACTCTGTTTTTCTTCTTTTCTTAAAACTTCTGATTGACTTGATAGGGAAACATTTTGAAGTTAGTGTCAAGAGAGGTAATTGAAAATATTTTCAACTTTTATAAGGATATAACTGTTTTTTTTTGTTGTTGTTTTCGTTCATTGAAGATTTTTTCTTATTCTGTAAAGACTAATTTTTTTAGGTATTCCAAGTTGCCACATCTCCAAACCAGTCATCATATTTGCTCCAAATCACCTCATAAAGATATTAAACTGCATTCGTAAATTCATACATCATAATATCATGACGTATGTAACTTCCTATATTTAATATAAAATATAAAACACAGAAAGTTTTATTAATACTATAACAAAATGTACATTCCTGGGGTTTCACTAATTTTAGAGATTCTTAATAGAAATTTAAAATAATTACGTTATTTACAAAAAAAGAAAGAAAAAAGTTTTTCTTTAAAATATACATGCAAGCATAAATGAAGTAAATTTTAACACCGACTGAATGCATTTATTTCTCTTTTCAACCATTTCATTTAACAAACTTTAAAATTAATGAATTCAACTGTGCTTTCCAGTTAAGTTAAACCGTCTAATTTTCATGGAAATAGTTAATTCTCATGAAAATTATAACGGTAATAGTTTATGAAAACAAGAATTAGAAAAAATCTAAAAAATCTTTCTCACTTTCAAGTTGATTCATTTCTTAGCTAGAAATAATTTTCTCTTTCTCCGTGTAATATTTTATTCTGTATTTCACGCAAATTCTTTTTTGCTCTGTTCAAAGTTAAAACCGAGAAATATTTTTAATATATTAAATAATTAATGACAAGAAGAGTTTTCATTAGCTAATATTTTTTAATTAAATTTTATGCTTATTTTTATAAAATAAATTTATATGAATTGGTCGCGGATGAATTCTCAGGCAAAAGAAATTAAAAAGATATATAATATTAAAAAGTCTAATGAAAGTCATGAGGGAATTTTATTTTATGGTTTGAAGTATTTTTTCAGTTACTATGATAGGACGTAAAAGATTGCAGATTGTTAAGTTGCCACATTACTTGACAAAATACTTCAATGAAGCTTCGGGAAAAAAAATTCTATAAAATTATCATGTGAGTCGAAATTATATTATTAATTATATTAACTGATGAAATTAAAGTAGTGATAGCAGACGATAAATTTTGTTCAACTAGATTTCTATTTTAAATTTAGCGTAACGAGAAAGAATTTTATGTAATAAAAATAGAATTAAAGAAATTTTTTCTCAACTTCGGTTTCTCGAGAAACGACTTTTAATGAAAATTTAATTATTTTTACTCTCTACCCATGAATTTTAAAATTAGAACATGAAAAAAGAATGTCATTCCTATCTGTGAGATATAACATCATTAAAATATGAAAAAAAAAAAAAAACTTACCAAATAAAGAAAACTAGAATGCCCGAAAACAATAAATACA
>JAOUZG010040955.1:1213000-1224702 GCA_026289955.1 Argiope argentata | reverse complement strand
CTGTATAGCAATCTTGAACAACGGTGAGATGATGAACACTGACTGATGAATATAGTAATTTTGAACAGCTGTCAAGTGATGAACACTTATTGATGAATATAGTAATTTCGAACAACGGTAAAATGATAAACACTCACTGATGATCATAGCAACTTTAAACACATTTCAAATGATGAACACTCACTGATGAATACAGTAATTTTGAACAACAGTTCAAATGATGAACACTCACTGATGAGTATCGTAATTTTGAACAACGGTCAACTGATGAATATAGTATTTTTCAATGACGATCAAATGATGAACACTCACTGAAGAGTATAATATATATTTTCTATAACTAACTTATGCATCTTACCTGTGCCCTTAAGAAATTGATCGCACATCGAATTTTTTGAGAAGTAATTACTTGAATTTTTTCCCTTTAAGTAGAATCTTCAAAATTTTTAAATGTTTCGCATTTTATAAGGATGATTTTTTAAAAAAAATGAAAAAAAATTACTAATAAAATCGGTAATTTTGCCTTCTGAAACATTTAGCAATTTTTTTGTGAGTTCATTGGATTGAGATAAGATTAAGCATTGTAAAACATTTGCTATACAGATTTGCAAAGTTCTGCCAGCCCTTAGAGAAGGTGACTTTCTTTCTTTCTAAACATATAAAAAATATGTATATATGATGGACTAAGTAATTGATAAATAATTCATATCCAATTAAATCGTCACACTAAATCTTTTAAACAATAGTATAAAATAGAAGATAGAATTCAAACTTGATGTCCCTGATAAATCTTTACTTTTTCAAAAGTATTGAAAACAATGTCGATATATTTTATTTATAGCCTTAATTTTAAGTATAAAATCTAAGCTAGAAAATAAACTAATGAAAGATTAATTAAATAATATGATTTATATTTGCTGGGCGTATTATTCCAATTATTCGATTTTAAAACTCAAAAACTCAGCCCGTCAGCATGCTAGCAAATTATCAAACATAACATGATTCTTCCCATACAAGTATGCCATGAGTTTTACAAAATTTAAATAAAATGCCCCAAAAGGTTTAAACATTTAAATTATGCACTAACTGGGCAAGAATAACAAAAGTATCCATCCTTTTAACATATAAGATAAGAGATAAGAGAAAACCGGAAACCAGGCAATAGAGACTCTACAAATTTGTCTTGGAAATCAGACCTCGGATTAGCGTGCAAGCTACAGTGTAGAATGATGTGCTCTACATTTTCCACACCTTCGCTTCAGCCAAAATTACTGTTTGACAAAATACCAAATAGGGTTAAGTAGCATTGAAAATTCCCTTGACCAGTTAATTTTTGAGTTAAATTAAAATCAGTAGAGAAATAAATGTACTTTAAACGATGAAAACCTTTCGGAAAAAATATACTTTTAATTATTTTTTTTCTTATTTGAGTTCGTATGTGTAAATTACAAACGATAGGAACTTGTAAATGCTTTCGAATATACAAGCATTACAATATTTTTAATAGATATACCGACACTTTATAAAAATATCTTATTCTTATAAATTTTAGTAAGCAATTACTGATGAAAAAAATAAGTTAGTATTTTTCTTTAAAAGTGTAAATAAATAATCCTTTGGTGATTTAACATGACTCAATTTTTATTGTTCTTTTAACATCTTTTGTTCAGTCCGCAAAAAGCATTAAAATTAGGTTCCGGGAATCTGATATTTATAAATCAGATTTCAATGATTTTTTCAAAAGAATAAAAATTAATGAGATTTTTTTTGAAATATTTTATTAGTTGAATTTTAATCTCATTTTGGTTTCGACAGAATCTTGCGTTGAAGTTATTCTTTCAGTCTTATATGTATAAATATCTCAAAAAAGCAATAAATACACACATTTTTAAACTGACATTTTTATCAATTCAGTTTAATGTAGTTGGACTTTAGAAAGCAAAGTTCTTTAGAGCATTTTGGCATGCTTTTTTTCTCCTACTAAATTGGATGAAAATTGATGATTTATTCATTAAAAATTAAATAATTGCAAGAATATAATATATTTTTAAGAGTGTTTTAATATTTCATTTACAAGGGTTATACAATCCAAATTTAAGTAATTAAACTTTTATTTAATTAAAAATTCGAAGCAAAAGTTTGAATGTTTATTCACAGTCTTTCATTTAGAGTTATAAATATATAATGACTGAGAATTTCTTATATCACTTAAAACGATTTTTATATTATATATTCGCTTAAAAGATTCTAAAAATAGCGACCATTTTTAAAAAATGCGAAAAAAGCATTAAAAAATTAATATCATAAATTTCAATTCTTTTTATTTTAAGTTTTTCAAAAATTAAATTTCAAGAAAATCACTCAAATTATTGATTTGTTAAGAATTGTAATTATTCATTGTTTGAGATGTAAAAGTTAATTTTATTGAACTTTTACACATTTTTTTATTTAATGCCAATTTTGAGATTTAAACATTGTTTTTCATATTTCTGTAAACACAAGACCCGGGTTATAACAGTTGATGAAATTCTTATTAAAATATATTTGATTTTTTTTCTTTAAATATACATTTTAGTTTTAATACAAAGTAGGAAAATGTGATTTTAAAAAAAAGTCTGGATGAGTCGAATTATAAAATCCAAAAACAATTCAAAACTTAATAGAAAATCCATATAGGGGATGAAATTTATGATATTTCAGCGCGATAAAATTAATCTATAAAAAGATTCAGCAAAATTAAATAGCAACTAAATTAAATGGAATTATATTAAAATTTCCTTTTGATCAAAATCAGGCATTGATATTTTCTTTTTAAAAATCATTTATCAAAGTGAATGATGTCTTCTTTGATGCCTGCGTAAATTCTAGATAATTAAATTTGAATTTTCTTTATGTAAAATCTTCCTTTGATCTCAAGTTTAAAAACTTCTTTGTAAATAGGAAAGTATTTTTCTATGTAGAATTAAAAATAATAAATAGTATATATATAAAAACCATTTTATTTTTTAAATTCAATAAAATACTCATTACATTTCATATTTCATGTTTATTTTAAACAAATTTGAGAAATTTTGAAATAAAATAAGTACGAAATCTATTTAATATAAAATAAAAAGCTATTATAAATGCTATGTAAAGCTATTTATAAAATATAAAGCTAAAGCAGAAATATCCATTTTACTTATATTTTCCTCCTAGAAAGTAAATTACCAGTTTAATAATATTTTTCACAAATAATTAAAAATATTAAATTGAAATTGCATCATCTGGTTATAGAATAAACGTCGAACAGTTTCTCTAAAAAACGGTGTTCATTGAGAAACTCCTTCAAAAACTTTTATTTTTGTTTTTCAAAGAACATTTTTGAGAGCAAACATTTGATGTAAAATAAACTGATTACATAAATCAGTTTTCAATTAATTCACTTCAGAAGTTTTTATAAAAGTGACTTTCGAAATTAAACGCAATTTTTATCCTATTACATTTATCTTTCATAATTTTTTTAAAAAAATATTTGATGAACAAAAGTAAGCCGTTTTTTTTTGGTAATAAATTATAAGTTTCTTTACTTTTTTTAGCAAAAATGAGATAGTTTTTCTGAAACTGGGAACATTACAGAAATAAAATTTGAATGTGTAGTTATGTAGCCGGCTTCTAATTGAACCGTGTTGATTTCAAGTTTACACAACAATAAACGTAACGATAATAAAGAAAAAGAAAGTGAGGATAAAGAATAATAAACTCCCAAACTATCTATCTATCTATCTATCTATCTATCTATCTATCTAGTGGTCTCAGTTTGAATTTTTTCGCACTCAAGTTCCAATGTAGATCTTGTTCATCATGATATGACAGATCAGCAAGTTAAGTTTGTAAACGACCTTTTGGGACACCCTGTGTTTTTAAATATATTTTCATCATTTGCCCCTTGTTCAAAATTACAATTCACTATCCTAGAATTGTTCTTTTGATCCTTTAAAGCTGAACTCTTAAACAATCTGATATTTTTTTTTAATTAGTTTTAGCAATACTTTTTATGATTTTATTTCATTTATTTGCAGGTAATTATTTTGGGTCCATATTTAATATAGTTTCTATATGCTCGTTGTTGTTATTATTAAAAATATAAATTTGCATATAAGGCAAATATAGAGGAATAAATCCCATAAATATTATTTCAGACTAGAGAAATACAAGTCTGCATAAATTCTTGTTTACATTCAAATTTTACAAAATAATCCTACACGTCTGTGAAATCTGCAATCCCTTTTTTTTTTCCTCTTTTATAGGATCGCATTAAATTAAATATTTTTTATTTAGCAAATGTAAATAATTTTTTATATCATTCACACCGTATTGTTAGTTTTTCATAAAATCCTGCTATAGTATTAAAGCAAACACCATAATTCATCAGCAAATATATTTAGACATTCTTCACTTAAAAATAGATGTAGAATAAAAATCAACCATACATTCTGTAAAGAAAAATAATGAACCGAATATTAATAAAGTTATCAGTGATCTTCGGCAAGTATTGATATAGAGTTAAAATACATTTACATGTACATTTTCAAACATTGTTTTATAAATAAACAAAATATTTCAAATTGCATAGAGAAGATAGTCAAACTAAAAATTAACTTTAAAAAAGTAACAATTTTTATTAATTCTTTGAAATTCTTCTTTGAAAAAGCTAATAATTAGGCCATTGGAAAAGGTTATGAATAACATTTAATTTAATAATTTTTAATTGTGTTTAGCTCAATAATTTTTGATTAATTATTTTAAAAGTATTCATCAGTTTGCAATATATTTCTGATATATTTTTCTTGTAATTAGCAATTAATTTTTTTTCTGCAATTTTAAGGTAGATTTTGTTGATAAAAGTACAAAAACAATTTATGTATATTTTTTGACAATCTATTTATATTTAAACTATTTTTAAACAACCTATAAGCCATAAAAATGATAGTAGTAAACAAAAAAAACTTATTGTTCAAAGACATGTATAAAAACTCTTAATTTTAAAAATATGATCTCATCGAGCATTCAGTTATTTGTCATTCTGCGTTCAAGGATTGTGATTCTCTCTTTAAAGAATGCTTTAAATAGTTTTTCAATTCAATAAAAGATAGAAACCACCCAGCTGATGAAATCACGTTTTTAATGAAGCGAGACATGAACCGAACGCAAGATCTTAACCGACGAACTTCAAAGGTTTTGATAAAAAGAGTAAATCTTATCGTGTCAAATTAGGTATCTAAGGATAATGCGATTGTTGAAACTCAATATTCAAAAACACTCAAATAATCAATTAGAATTTCCACAAGTATTCTTTCACTTTTTATTTTAAAGATAGATACAAACTATTTTTTCTACATTGAAATTATTTTAATTATTTGTCATTATTAAAGTATAAAAATTTAAATACTATATAGATCGAAATGTTCAACATTTTTTTATCCAATAACATTTAATTAATTTTCTATTTTTATTACTCGTTGTAAGACCCGATCTTCCACTTCCAACGATGACGATAGCAAACCTGCCGGGAGGCTAATGGTCACGTGGTACCAAAGGGGGAAACCAAGGGAGAGTCCTGGAAGAAATGAAGGGAACATAGAAGGACGAGCGGGAGCGAACGACGATTGTGTGATTCTCCATGAACGGGAGAGACTTATTTTACTTTAATCGGCTGTGAATATGTTATATATTAATCTAGAATAAGATCGTCTCCTGCATTATTTTCAACAGGCCGGGATGGCCTGGTTGGTACAGCGTTGGACTCGTACTCCTTAGGTTACGCGTTCGCAACTCATCGGCCAATATATTCCCCGAGTGTGTGGCGATTGGCGCTCGTTAAATCTGCTCGTGGTCGCAAAGTCCTCCATATCGATAGTAATATCACTGGGGGTACTGGGTCAGAGGTGATCGTTCTCTGTTCCAGGCCTAAATTACGATCTGAGATGTATCAATGAATTTGCATGAATGTAGTCCGCCCCCTAAAAAGGGTTGTGACGTATGTGTAGCTAAGTCGTACTCTTGGCCCTAGATGGCGCTACTTGTAAAACAAGAGACGTATATATCAGGCTTAAAATTTGCTGATGTATCAGCGGGGCTTGTCCATGGCAAGTGCCATAAGTAACAACAACAATTATTTTCAACACAATCATCACGATTGAACTTGTCCACGACCGAGATTGAGCCAGATTTAAAAGCACCATTCAGGCCTAGATATATAACCAAGCTCAGACGTCTAAAAGTGCAGCTGGAACCACACGTGGAAAAGACGGAGAAATTTTACTTTCGTGAACAAAAAAAAGAAAGTAAGTAAGGTGAAATTAATATTATCATAAAAAAATCCGTATTAGAGATTTTGAAAAATTTCTGATTTAGACCTAACATGAATTTTTGTAATTACTTTGCCTGTCCATCCATTTCAAACACATTAGTTCAATAACTCCTAAATGTGACGTATAAATCTTGATATATGATTGCTACATCAAAATCTTAAATTTTTATTAAACATTCAATGAAATCTTTGAATTCAATGAAAAATACAAATATCTATTCAGAGGAAATCCGTTTGACTGGATGTATGAATATATATTAACCCTATAACTACGAAGTGAGCCAATGTCCTGACACAGGGGTAGCGTGTCTCCTCGGAATGTGGATGTCATGAGTTCGAGTCCTTATTCGGGCATGGTTGTTCGTTGTCTGTCATATCTGTTAGATATGTCAATAAGCCCTCCTGTAAAAAAGTGGTTGTGCGAGTGAATGTGATGCGGGAGTAGCTAAGACGTAGCCTTGGCTGCAGTTGGCTCTACTTATTAACAGGAGAAGCACTCTTGGCTTAAAATCGCTGACTGATTAGTCAGATTGTCCATGGTAAATACCATTAGAAAAAAACTGCAACGTAACGAATAAAATTGTATTGATAACATTTAACACATTAAGTTAAAGTACAGGGTGTCCAAAAAGTTCCCGTGCTGATGATTTGTGAATTTAATTTACAAAAACAATAGGTTTAAAAAGAATTATTTTTATGCCAATGATAAAAAGCACTTTTAACATAACTAAGGAAAAAATACTGAACTTACATTTATAATAAATGTTCAAACTGTCCACCCCTTTCTTGGAGACAAAGCTGAACTCGTTTGCGCATGTTTTTGGAAACGCGTTTTAACATGCTAGGAGTGATTTCTTGTATCCTTTGGGTAATTGCGATTTTCAAATCATCTATTGTTTCAGGATCACCTTCATAAATTTTGTCCTTTAAATATCCCCACAGAAAAAAGTCCGAGATGGTCAGATCAGGAGATCGAGGTGGCCAATGATTTTTTGAGATATGTCAATCGCCGAAAAAAGCTTCAAGCATGTCCATGATTTCATTACTCGTATGGCAAAATTTAATGTACTTGAAAAAAAATCATGGAAAATGATTTTTTAAATTTGGAGTACGGGAACATTTTGGACACTCGGTATATTGTGTTGGTATAAAATTAGAAACTATTTCTGTCAACTTGATACCGTTATTTTGTATTTTCAAAAGCATGCAAGTGTGATCGCTTAAATCAGCAATGAATTACAAACATGCCAATTGGCAATTTATTTTTGTACTATCATTTCAGTTTTGAGCCAAAATACGGTTTTAAATGTTCATAAAGAAGTGTGTAAAGGTTTTGTTCTGTGCCCTAAAACTTAAGTATCGACCACATCAATACGTTTAAACGTCAAAATTAAATTATGGTTTTCCGATATAAAAAATTACATATTATACAAGTTTATTGATGTTTTAAGATAATTTATTAGATATTATGCCAGTAAGTAATGTAGAGAAAACGTCCACTGGTTATAAAAAATCCCCTAAAACACTCATTCGATATTGTTATGCTTATGTATAAACTATAGCTTTGCGATTAATCCCCAAAATAGCATTCTAATGGATTATTTCGCTACTTTTATTAGTCAATGCATAATTTTAATAATACACATACATATTATACAGGTATATAGGGATTGAAAGAGCATTTATTCGATGGTATGTGAGAAAGTTTCTGAAAGACCATTCCCGTTACATGTTGTATATGAATGCAGAATCTGTAGTGGATGCATTTGATGTTAATACAGTTTTTTTTAATACTAATTCATTAAAATCTTTATTAATTAATTAAAAACTAACTTTTTGGACAAAAATATTTTTTCCCGTCCCCATATAAGTAACGAATTCAATTTGTTTTTCCCCACGCTAATGAGGTTAGGCTTAACAAGTTTTTGACTGATTATTTCAAACAATTCTGTTTATTTTCAGAATGTTTAAAATAAAACATTGTTAATTAATCATTTGTCCCGATTTATTTTGATGTACTGTAGAATTAAAATAATACAAAAAAATTAGGAACTTTTAATCTGCATTACGATACTTCAGCTGGTGTTTAAAATTCATGCATTTTACATTACAAAAAATGTCTTTGAATCCTCCATTGGTGTTGAAAATACTTTGCAAGTATAATTTGGTGATCAATTATTTATAATAATTGTAATTGTTAGGCAGGGATGGCATGGTTAAAATTTGCCGTGGTCGCAAAGTCCTCCATGTCGAGAGTAATACCACTGATGGTTCTGAGTCAGAGGTGATCTTTATTTGTTTTCGCTCCTTCCGTAGTAAAGCGGAACAAGGGAACAACAATTGTATTTATTTAATAAAAAGTAACTAAAATAAATTTTTTCTTAATAATATAAGTAGGAATTGATTTAAAAAACTTTTTTTATATTACTCGTTAAAAGAAAAACTTAAAAACTTAATGTTTCGAAGCATTTAAACTTACATAAAGGTGAAAATGCTTAAAGAAGACTTTCATCTCATTCAATCAAGGTAGAAAATCAAATCATTTGTTCTATTTTCAAACAAAGATTTGTTTTGTAAATAAATTTTTGAAATTTTTTTCTTTTGATGAAAATAAAGCTTCCAGTGAAAAGCTACTGAATTATTTTGATTGTTTTCATATGAAAAGGAATACTCGAGTTTGTAACTTTTGTAAAACAATAAAGTAAACATATTTAAGATTAGAATTACTTCGAATGATGAAAGGATTTTTATTATTTACTTTAAAATACATTTCAACATATAAATCATTGATTTTAAATTAATAATTTTAGTCACATTTTCTTAAAACTTGATATGTAACATTATAAAATTTATAATAAGCATATTATTATGTGCTAATACAAAGTAACATTAAAGGAAAAAAAATAATAGCATTTAAGGAAATGAGAGATGATGTTCCACTTAAATATTCTTCTTAATTTGCTATTCTTCAGTCAATGATAATAAATAAAGAACTAAATACTTCAAATAAAGAAAGAACTAAAAATATATATTATTTTTATTTCATAAATTTTAAACATTTCTTAATTGTTTAAATTTTTTACATACGATTATATACAATTTTATAAATCAATAAAAAAGACGTAATTAAAATAATTTAAGATTTTTTTCAACAAAAACTCCTTTTTTTATTTGTTTTCTATTAAAGTTATTTATTTTTTTGTGTGGATATGTTCGAATTTTTTTTATGTTTAAAAAATAACCAAACTAACAAATCTCGTTTATTAGGTTTATGTTAGAATATTAAAAAAATAGTTTGTTAATTCTTTACTCTCATGAATTCTAGTACGAAATTTATAAACATTTAGCGTTTTGACATCTTTTTCATGATCTAAAAAACGCATCGCAGTTTCAAGAATCACAAATCAAAACTCAAAAAGTCTATTTAAGTGAATGATCTCTGGTTCTAAAACCAGAACAAATCACCAAAATTTGGACAATTCGTATAAACAACTAGAAAACAAAACATAATAAAATAATCCTTTTATATTTAACGAACGGATCAATGCATTAAAAAGGATAGCAAAATTTTGCTATATATTGATATGAAATAAGAAATGATGGTTATTGTTGTTGTTGTTTCTCACCCCCGTGACTAGCTAAGCTAGATCAAGTCCATGAACGCATTCACCCTGAGAAAGTCCAGTACCAAAAGGGATCGTTAACCAGGTCCTGCTTGGTAAGACCCAGACAAGATAATATGTGGCCATGAGAGGCCCGTGCAAAAGAACATTTAGTGCAGAGTTCGAACTGTTTAGCACCTCTTACAAAAGTTATTGATAACAGTTGACCACTAAGGTAACGGGTAAGAGCAGTTTGATCTCGTCTACTACTACCCCTAACCAGGGAGCCACCAGGGCGATTACTCCGATACCATGAGTGCATCGGCTTGATCATCTAAATGACCTTATTCGTAACCTTGAGAAAAGCAACAAGCGTAGTGATCTCAAAGATAAATCTTTAGTGATATGTAGTGATCTTTAGCCAAAAAGTATTATATTTGGTGCAGCAATAGATAGAGGAAGGCGTATTAAACACAGTGCCATCCATTAACATGAGTTAGAGTTAAAATTTCAATTGCAATTAACCAAAAGGAGAAACATTAGAAAAGTGAAGTATTAATGCTGCACTTTTGTAGAATTAAATTAGAATTAAAAGAATTGGCAATCGTAGTGGTCTCGCCAGCACTTGATCTAGCCAAACTGTCAGCAATTTCATTTCCAGAAACGTTGACGTGAGGCAGAATGCACTGTAAGTGGATCCGATGAGAAAGGGAAAGATGTTTTTGGTTCTTGAGTATCTTTGCACTAGTACTGTCCCTTACATTGTGGCAATCGGTCGATTGGCCATCACTCAACTATTCATTAATTTTAAATTTCAGGATTGTCATTCTCTTCTTCCCATTTTTTGACTACCTTCAAAAGAGGGAAATCAATAGGACGTAACGCAATAAACTGAAAGTATATTTTGGGTGAATAAAATAGCTTTACTAACGACTCTCTTTATTTGATGAGGATACAATTTACGAGGATCATTTAAGAGGGTGATTATGATCCCGTTTGTGGACTACTGGGCGCGGGATTTCTCTACTAAACGTGAGAGGCGTTGATGGTGAAGAAAGTGCTTGCAGTTTCTTTTAAACACTTTCCTCTTTTATTCTCTTCCTTTTCATTCACTTTATTTTTTTAAAATACCTTTTAAATCTGCTTTATGGTTGAAAAGATTATTGATTGAAAAATATAGAATAAATAAATATTGTATAGATGGAAATAAATTGAAATCTTAAAATAATTTTAAATTTCTCTTTGTAGTTTGAAATAGGTGAAGCATTTTGAAACATTCATAGATTCAATATTTCTTCTGTTTATAATAAATAAATAAATAATATTTTGTTGGAAAAAATGTTATGTGACATTTTCCATTATTATTTCAACTGTCAGATTTTTTTCTTCATTTATGTTTTTAATGTTATTAACCGAATAAATAATAAATGCTGCAGAAAAAGTAATAATGCTTAATAAAAGGTTAGGAAAAAAATACTTAAAAAAATCCTTAAAATTTATGCAACTGGAAGAGTTGTATCTATTTTTTTTATGTAAATGTAGCTTAAAAGAAAATGGGGCCCATTTATGCGTACTATTTACATAAAACATTTGAAGAAATGAGGTTTTTCTAAGAAAAGATATAAGAACTAATACATTTAAAACAAAGTAGTTGTAGTGATCACAAAGAAAATTTTCTCACATCTTCTTTAATAAAACTATTCTTTGAATTATATTTTTGAAGATATAAAAAATTGTGTAAATATACA
>JAOUZG010040955.1:1191542-1203000 GCA_026289955.1 Argiope argentata | reverse complement strand
AGATAGATAGACAGAGATATAGATATAGATAGATGTGTGTGTGTATGCATGTGTGTGTGTGTGTGTGTCAGAAAACAACTAAAATAGAAAATTGAGCTATAACAAATTAGCTCACAATTCTACATTGATTCTACAGATAATTATAAAATCGTGAGACGCATAAATTGCAGAGCTAGTTTGAGAAAACGATAAATACTCAGAAACGCACATTCAAACTATCGATCAAATGCTACATAAAATACTTATTAATGCCTGAAAGCTAAGCAGCGCCTGTCTTTCAAATGAAATCATTCATAAATATTTATGTGCAAGACGAAAGCTCCTCCTAATATCCACTTACTTAAATGGCGAAAGCGGAACACAATGTATCTATGCCCTGTTTCTGTTCAATTATTATTCTGTTTTAAATGTTTCTGTTCAATTATTCGTTAAGTGCATTCGCGTTTTGAATAAGTGTGAAAACATGTTTCCAAGGATAATTGTAATATTGATAATTGTTTCCATGTATTATGTCGTACTGATTTTGATAAGCCTTAATTTTTTTTAAATTACACTCATTCATTCTTTAATAATTGGTAATGTTTTTTTATGGTGTGAAATGGAAATGAAATATGAATTATTTGTTAATTTATATTAATTATTTTTATCATATCAGAACATGATATTATTTTGTGAATGAGAGAATTGGGGCAACAAAAATCCGTAGGTGAAAAAAAATTATTATCTGCACGAGCATCTCAAAAAATCAGCTTTTAATAACTTGTTGCCATTGAATTTACAAAAACTCTGATTAAAAAATAATAAGTTAATTACTATAGCATATAAAAACTAGAAAATATCATTTTGAGCACGTGATTGTATGAAAGGAAATTAATAGGAAATGTGATATTTTTTTTAAACAATGAATGTGAGACAAAGTTATTTGGATCGCTTGCAATACTAAAGGGACTCAGTCATTTAAGCAATTAAAATGAACAAAAATATAATTTCCCTTGCACAAGCAAGTGGTGCTTGGCCTCTCAAGAAATTATGTTCTTATATGATACATTAAATTATGCATTGCAGATTTCAATTTAATCTTTTTATCAATTAGTTTTCGTTGGTATTCCTGAGATTTTAACAGCAAAATGTGGTTTTCAATGTCAATTCTACAGGTAATTCATTAATATTTCTCCTACTTATAAATAAATTGTTCATTTACTTATATTTGGCAGATAGAAGAAATATGTTCATGGCAGAAATGAGAGTAAATACTTATACTATTTTCAAAGTTATAATGATATAATTTTCAAAGTTATGCAAGGTAGCCATAAAATAACCGTCCTTCTTGAGTGACATCAGCAACTAGAACGAATGAACTAAATGAAACCGCATTTCATATGAAGATTGTGGAATGCTTAGGAAGAAGAATTAACTAAATGAAAAAAATAATGCCAAAAATTATCCATAGGTGGAATATTGGTTTTCAAGTTCCTTACAAACAAAGAAATTTGCATATCGAGATGAATTATGTAAAATTTCTGTCTACGTGGCAGAAGCGCCAGACTAGAAGTTCGTTCTGGATTGCTGAATGTGATCATGACTGGTATTCGTGATTGATTGTTAAGATACTGTTTAATTTTGGCCCTGCTTTATCTCAGTTTACTTTGCTAGTACAGCTGGCATACAATAGGCAGTGCAATGCCGTAGCTGTTTATAAGCAGACCTGCATGCCTTATGTGCAGAAAATGAGAATGGCTGTTATGAATATTGATACTCATAATTTACACTCATCAGTAGAAAACACCGAATCAATATGTTGCACACAGAGAAAGTCAGAGTATTTTAAATGTTTCACGGCACTCAGGAGATCTTAATATTGATGAATAAAAGAGTATTTTCTATAATTTCCTGAATTTATTCATAATTGTATTTCCACAAAGCAAGTTTATTTGAGAAGGGTTTTTTTTTGTATATGTAATGTGGTTTAATTTTTCTCATTTGTTTCAGATACAGCTATCACCTAACAAGGAAAGTTATTTTATTTCTGACTTGTTCCTCCCCAGGGGGTACATCGAAATGAGGATGGAAGGCTTCTGATATGGTGTGTGGATCTCGCTTCCCTGGTGGGTACATCAATAGGTGTTGGTAGACTCCTTCCATTGATGATGGGACGCACTTCCAATGGGAAGGGTTGTACCATGGCCGGTGATGGGCATTAGGACTCAACCACAGTTCCCGCCAGTGTCGCTGTTGCGGCGATCTGATCATTCAGTTTTATGGTATAAATCCGTGTTCCTTCGTGGCTTGTCGGAGAGCCCGGTATGACTTATGACAGACATGTGTTTCTCGAATGTCAATAACGATTATGAATATTTTAAAAGCTTTAAATTTTTCCTTCATTTCGATTCTTATTGGGCTTCACAAGCCCTGATCACGGGGAAGACACACTACTCCTATGCCAGGTTGCTGGCTAAGCAGGTGTTTTTCATAGTATAGTTATGGGGCATGAAACATGCGAAATTGTTAAGGAGAATATAAAAAATAATATAAAAAATGTATTCCTACTTAGATTAACAAAGATAATTTTTATTTTAAGTACTTTTTATTAATTAAATACAAATAGTATAAATAATTTGACAGATAATTACTGATTTTTGCTAGAATTCAACTCGCATTATTCTCCATGTAAAAAAAATGTTAAAATCCTTGAATTTTACCGATTGAGCTACTGTTGATTTCAATTTCTATTACAAACTGCTAAGTCTCTATTTCAAGTATTAAAAATCAATTAAATTTAATCGGTGAGTTTATATTTGAAATAAGACGGATGTAGCCCGGTTGGTAGAGCGTTAGACTCTTACTCCTTTTGGTTGCGAGTTTGAAACTCGCCGACCGAAGACATTCTGAGTGTCTGAGACTGGTCCTCGTTGAATCTGTCGTGGTCGCAAGATCCTCTTGGTCGAGAGTAATAACCATTGGGGATACTGGGTCAGAAGAGATCGCTCACTGTTACAGATATAAATTACCATCTGGGGATGAATGAAATACTCTCTGTAATAAAGGTTTGGGACGAGTGTGAACTAAAAGTCAGAATTCTGCCTTCGGGTCCTCAGGGGTGAATCCCTTCAGAATCTACTGAACCCCTCCTTCCGTTTTAAAGTGGAACACGCCGTCAATCACAATATTTGAAAATTCTGTATTAACATTCAACTATCATCAACTACAAATTTAAAAGAATGTATGTGAACTGGAGTATTTGATTTAAATGTTTGATTGTCGTGGTGTATAAATGATTAAAATCAGAACAAGAAATACAAATAGAGAAAACGTGAATTAATAGTAGGGTTTCGAAAATAAATAGCAATCAACAAAAAAAATAATGATTGAGAATCGCGAGTACTCAGGAAAGCAGGAACATTATTTTAGTCCAATAAAAAAATTAAAACTGGGACCAATGCACATATTCAATTAACTTTAGCTTATATATCAAATTTCGATTTTTTAAAAAAAATTCTGAATTGATAAAATTAATACGGTTACGCACCCAAATAAGACAATAACTTTAGTGATGTAATTATGTAAAATTTAATTTATATAAAACAAAGAAAAATTGGCTTGCATCTTTGTAATGCTAATACATACATGTAAAAAAAGAGAATAGGAGAAAAAAATATTGGCTTATTAAAGAACACAATTTTATTAAATGTTCGGAAAACACAATGAAAAACTTATTTTATTAAAATTTATTTATAATTTGACTCAGAAGCCTTCGAAATCGTGCAATAAATCTATTTAATTCGTATCACATATCATTTAATAGTAATTCGTATCTCATACCATATTATAGTAATTCAGATCACATACCATATAATAGTAATTCGGATCACATACCATATAATAGTAATAAGTAATGCCACAGTGCTTAACGTATCATATAGTAGTGGATAGTAATTTGAATTGAAACATTAATATTTCTTTATACTACCTGAAAAATACCTGCCTGATTGCCCTCAAACACTAATTCAGATGAAAGAAAAAAGAAAACCATAAAGGAGCTGCCACCGACGGTATCGGAATCGTCCAGAATCTGCGAAGTGGAAAATTAGCGAATCAACCGCGAAAGAGCGCCGCAAGTCTGAATCACCAGATGGGGCTTCCAGGAAAACCCTTCTGGCCGGGATAAAAGTCACTCGAAAAGTGGTTCGGTGTTTTCTCCGGACTGTTGAGCTGAGCCCATATGTCTCGACATTCGGGTGGATGGTTTATTGTTCTTTCCTTTTGCTTTGTGCTCTGTGGTTGCAACATTCAGATGGCCTCTTCTATTTTCTTCGCCAGATAAATAGTGCCGAGATGTTGGGAAGGAGGTAATGTACACTAGGGTGGTGTGAAAAACTTAATTTTTGACTATAAATGTGTCACATTGTGGCAAAGTTGATTTTTGGTTTAGGTAAAATAAATTACAAGACAGCTTACAAATAAAAAAAGGAAATCAGTTATTTCGAATTTCATGTTATCATGTAGGAATATTATTTTTAAGGTATTGCTTGTCCTTATTAATTTAAACCCTTAACCAATTTAAAAAAGGTTTGAAATAATCTTGTGATATCAGAATACGCATGCGTAGATGTTTCGAGAATCGGGTACATTCGTGTCAAGTTAAAAAATTTTTATTGGTGATAAGTCGCCAAATGCGACATTGATCATTTTCCAGAAAACCTAGAAAGTGGAAAATTGAGGCTTTTAAGACAAAAATTGCTAATTTCCTGCCCCTTTATTTTTGGCTTTAAAAACCTCAAACAAATAAAACATCGATTTCAACGACAAAGGAATGTAATAAAATTTCCATTGATTTAAACTTTTGATTTACAAATAAAATTTCTGTCTTGAAAAAAATTTTTTTGGCTAAAAATCAAAAAAAATGTGACAATTTTCCACATTATTTTATGAAAATCCTCAAAGTGAAAAAATGATACTTCGAAAGCGATAAATCGACAATTTGTTGCCTTACTCATTTTGAGGTATCAGAAACCTCAAACCGATACGACATCATGTTCTCACGTGATAATAAATACGAAAAAATATTGGAGTATGTCTTGAGGTGCCGCAAAAACGATACAGTTTCAAAAAAAATTGAAAATTTTCAATCCATTTATTTCGTAATGAAAACAATAAAACATATAGTGATCATTAATATCATTCATGTGTATTATTTACTTTCCGGAAGTAGGTTTCGTATCTGTCGATTTCAATATATATTCATAAATAATAGAGAAGCGAGACAAATAACCATTTTACTAGAACCTCGATCATTTATTACAATTTACGGAATAGAAGGCTTTAGTGAACTCTTTTCAAACATATTCATTCATTCATTTCCGGATAATTAATTTGCTTCATAGACGGTAAGAGTATTTTTAAATACAGAGAAAAGCTTCTAGACTTTCATGCATTCGAATATATAAATTTCTGTTCTAATACAAGCATTTGAATGGAAATGTTAAAGGCTTTGTGGGCATTTTATAGTCATGAAACAAAGGACAATAAGTAGATTTTAACAAAGGAATTAATGCTTGAAAAGAGTTACCTATTTATAAATTTTAATTTATCATTCACATGAAAATTTTTACTTTTATAAAAATATATTTTAATTTGTATTTGCATTTAATTCAATTTGTAATTTAAATGTTAGTATCTTTTTAATATTAGCATGTTGAAATTTTTTCTTCAAATAGCATAAATGTTTAAAGTAGGCGTAATGTGAAATTTAATTATATTGTTTTGAATACTGTGTGAATTACATGTAAATAATGTAAATATTTATAAATTGATGCGTAAATATTGTAAATATTTGTAAATAGTTTTATTCTATAGAATTGTAATGTAACAACAGGAGATTGCCATATCTGACCAAATTGGCAGTATAGATGAGTTGGCGACATAATGAGGTCTCTAACGGTTTTATTACGTGTAGTAAAAGCTAAGAAATAACAATTTGTTATTTAAAAACATTGGAGAAATTTCTAGACATGCCTGGAACGAGCGAGCACTTTCCCCAGTTGCCACGCCTACTTCAGTCAGAAGCGATTTAAGACTCGCATTGAAGGCAGGAAGTCAGTTGAGTTCGGAGGACAAGTTACATGATTAGCTGAGCTTGAGACACAGTCTTTTCTCTTGCTACCGTGCAAATTCTATAGCTTTGCCTTTTTTTGAAATTAATCGATTAGGTAGAGGTAATTGTTGTGGATTGATAGTTTGTGTGGAGTATGTTTAATACGCGTTTTGATATGCAATAAAGTTAGCATTTTCCTATCACTTTTGTGCGAGAATTATTTTCGTAACATTATGTTTATCTTAAAAGTTAGGCTTATTGCAAAGGCTGTTTATATTGATGGACAAAATTTACATAGATATAAAGATTAATGAATAAATTTATTAAGTATAAACCTTTGAATGCTATTGATAAATGAATACATTTGATGAAGTTTTAGAAATCATAAACTTCTTTTTCTGGAGCTCATAAAACCCCAAAATAATATCTAATCCAGTAATTTGTTACAACGAAGAAAAATATGTTATTATAAGTAAGTTTTTTCTTCATCGTTTATCTTTCTAATTTGTATTATTAAATCTAAAAGCAGTTAAAATATTATTATTCAGGAAAAGTATTTCAAATAAAATTCATTTAATTTACTAAGCTGGGATTAAATTTTCCAAGTTTGTATCTAAGCTTTACAAACAAATAAATATAAATAAAAGCAAGTAAGGTAAGAATCAAAAAAATTCTTATTACTTAATTTTTCAAAAATGTTATAGCTCATAACATTAAAAAGCTTTTCCACTTCTTACAATTAGTACACACTCTCCCTATACATAAATATATTTTTTAAATTTTCAATTGCTAATGAACTTTTCATTCATCAACTCAAGTTCAAGGAATTTTTTTAAATTTTTAGTGGATGGCATTTGATGTTAATACAGTTTTTTAAATATTAACTCATTAATTTTTATTAATTAATTAAAAACTAACTTTTAACCTAAAACTAACTTTTTAAATCTTCATTTCCACATCGCCAAATAAGTAACGAATTTAGTATGTTTCTTTACCACACCAAATAAGTTAGACAACATATTTTCGACCGATTATTTCAAGTAATTCTGTTTATTTTCATAATGTTTGATGCATTAAAAACCGAGCATTGTTAATTGATCACTTTTTAGGATTCATTTTGATGTTCTAATGAATTAAAATAATACAGATTAAGGACAATGAAAAATTTCTCATCTGCATTGCGTTTTCCCTACTGGTGTATAAGATTCATGCATTTTGCGTTGCCTGAATTGGCCATGATTCCTAAATTGACATTGATGATTATTATAACTTTTTGATCAATTATTTATAGTATGGGCAATTATTAGGACGAGATAGACTGGTTGTTAGGACGTTGGATTCGAATCACTTGTGTAGCGAGTATGAAACCACCTGCGAATGGATGTGTGTGTGGTGGAAGCGAAATCTGTCGTGGTCCTCCATGCCGAGAGTATTATCTCTTCGGGTACTGTGTCAGAGATGATCGTTCTCTATTTAATTTCTAAATTATGATCTGTAGATGAATTAAGGAAATTCTTGGATTAAGTCCGCTTCATATAAAGGGTTTGTAAAGTGTGTAAACTTGAAGTCAGAATTCTAATAATTTAAAAAAAAAAATACTTTGTTGACTGTAGTAGGAATTGGCTTAAAAAATACTTTTATATTACTTGTTTTTAAGCAATTACAAGTATTCAAATCTTATTCTTAAAAAAAAACATCTTAAAGTATTATCAAAATATATAAAAAATATCTGTTAAATTTGATTTTTATCTATTCTACGGATGGCATCCTTCAATTTCATATTAGCATAAGTGCGATTTAAAATTGAATCAATGATTTTTATCATTATAACAATGACCTTTATTTTCTTTTCATATTATTTAATTACTCTATTGTTTATATTATGCTCTCATCTATATTTCACCAATTTTATTGCATGATTTTGTACCATTTTCCTCAAATAATTTAGAGCGATAAACCTCCTCAGACATTACCTTTTTTTGACGTACTTTAAAGATTATTTCAGGATATATCTTCCTGTCCTAATAATGGATTAACTTCAGAATTCATATCTTTGATAATATAATATCAAAAGCCGGCTTGCTGGCACCGAGGTAGCGCGTCTTCCTCGTGTTCTGGAAGTCCCGGGTTCGAGTCCCGGTTCGGGCATGGTTGTTATTCTGTGTGCTATCTGTGAGATGTGTGAATATGCCCCCCTGTAAAAAGGGGCTGTGCAAGAGTATGTGTGTGTGTGTTTCATCTTCATTTGAGCTAGAAGTTAGACTTCTGCCCTCGGGTGCTCAGGGGCTCATACCCTCAGAAGTTACTGCACCCATCTTTCCGTGGTAAAACGTGGACACGACATCATCATCATATCAAAATTCATTTCCCAAGGTATTAGGGATACTGGAATAGTTTGGGGGATTCACTAGTCTCCTAAAGTTATTATTCTAGATCCTGCTCAATTATAATCTCATAGTTTAATGAAAACCTAAGGATTCCTGTTCTTTTCTTTTTAAATTCACATGACGAATAACGCTTCGATTTTAATATGATTTCTAAATAGCTTATTATAAATCTAAAATGGAATGGTTAGTAAAATGTATCCATATTCATTTTAAACTTAATTTTAAAAAACGGAGAGTAATAAGTCAATTCAGGTTTATACTGTGTTATTTCTTTTGAGGTTTAAAAGATTCATATTATCTGCGGAGTGCTTTATAAATAGCTTTCCAATCTTATTATTCCATACAACATTTATGATCACATAAGTAATTTTTCATGGGTTTATAGATAGAGTAGAGAAATACAAGGTTTGAACCTAATCAAAGAATATTTTTCTTAACATTGAAGAGAAAGTGGCTTATGGGCTGTAGAAAAATGCACATTCATTTCCTGATAATTTAAGAAACAATATAATAAATAAATAAATGATCATTATTCAAATCTCTCTGCAATAGGGAGAGTAATCTTAATGGAAGCATTTAAATTTGAAAATTTGTCATTTATTGAGTATAAGACTCTTAATATAAAAACTTTAAAAAATATGTATGTTAAATTATTTCTATTAAAATAAAGATCACACAAAATGCTCTACATATAAGAGAATAATTGTACCTTAATCATAAAAGTTTGGCAAGTAATTAATTCTTGCTAGTAAGGTTTCGGAATAATATTTGAAACCTTAATTTAAGTAAAATTAATCATCATTAAATTATACTAATTAATTTTAAACTATTATAATTTAACATTTTGTAGTTTTAAAAAATATATTAAAAATATTTAAAATTAATTTATTAATTAATTGATTTTAAATTTAATTAATTTATTTAGTTATAAAAGTTATTAAAAGTAAATTAAATTAATTATTAAATAATGAATTAAAATAATTAATTTAAATAATTAATTTTTAATTAATTCTTTAAATTAATTAAAACATAATTATTATTACTTATTTAATTTTAAATAATTTAAAATAATTTTTTATTTAAAATTAATTACATTTTATTTATTTACTTCAATATCTGAGGAACATTTTCCCATTCCAAAATTTTCAAACTTTGTTAATATTCAAAGCGCATTAATATAGTTATACAACTTTTTTTCTATAAATAGTTTTTATATTTTTAGAAATTTCTTGGACCTTGCTGGCAGCACAATAAAGTCTTGACTTATTCACGGAACCTGATTCATGATTCCACAGAATAATTATTTTTAAAGAGAATCTGGTGCAGATTAAATCCATGAGGACCGTTGGCGGAATTTGAAAATGTTTTGGGAAGAAGAAAATGTCAGTCCTACATTTTCCACATGAATGAATGAACCTCATTTTTTGAGTAATAGTAAAGAACAATGAGGGCCATTTGAAATAAATTCTAGGTTGTTTTTAAACGGAACATTAACGCAACTAAATTAATCTAGCAGGACGGTTTTATCGTTTTATTATAATATATTTATATGAAACCATGTTATGGAATCATAAAAAAAATATTTTGATGCTCAAACTATTATTACTAAAAAAATAAATATTTGCAAATAAAAAAATATAAAAAATCAAGACTATAAAACATAATTTCTGACAAGGGATTTGAATTCGCATAATTTTTTGTTTATTATTTAGTAGTTTTTATAAAATAAGCTTACCCATCTATGAAAACTATAGATTTTTTTGTTCTGTCTTTTGAGAATAATATTAAATTTGCCTTGTTTTTCGCAAACGTAAATATTTGTGTGCTAGATAAAATCCCTCTATTTTTTTCAATTCAGATACTCGAAAAATGGTACAATAGCGCTAAAATAAACAATATATTTCATCAGTAGAGATATCCTGGAATTGTTTACCTAAAAGGAAATACGAAATGAAAAATCCGTTTAAATTTTAAAAAGCAGATCAGACTCCGACAGTTAAAAAATTAATACCAATTTTTTGGTAGGCATTTTTAAACACACAATAAAAATATTTACGCATATTTTCAAATATATTCTTATAAAGGAGTTATATGTTTTAAAAAGTAATGTTTAAACAATGGTTATAAATTCATTTATTTAAAACAATCTGGGGTAAATAAAACAACAATTTTTAGTCATTGTAATTTTGATTTCAAATTTTAAAAAATGAATCATCACGATTCAAATATGAAATTTTATTTCTTCTGTAAAAGGAAACAAAACATTCCTGTAATTATAAATCTTCTAAACATCAATAATGATTCTTTTTTAAATTAATAATCGTTTTCATTAAAAATGTAATATTTGGTGTTATTTCAATGCATAACATTCCTTCAAAAATGAAAAAAAAATGTTGAAATTAAAATATAATTAATAGCAAAACATATATTCAAATAGGCTAGCTTTATTAAACAACTATGTATTAACATCATACTATATTATACAGATACAGATCATACTATATTATACAGATTCAGTCATTTATCGATCAAAGGTATCAATCCTTTTTTCGTTGCTATCAGTTATATGAAATGCCTCTTAACGTTCCGTTAAAGCTTCTTCTTTATTCAATAATAAGTTTACTTAGTTTTTTTTAAATTAAAATATTTGTTATTTGGTTATATTTGTTTAGTTTAGTTTGTTTAGCTTATTTAGTTTAAGAATAAAGTATGTAGCAATAAAATTGAAATATTTACCCTACCCAATTCAAAGTTGCTTGCCTAGTAAGCTCATTGACCTGCATCCTCTTCTGCTTCTTGGGAATTATATTAATAGCTGATAGAAAATCTGCACGAATTGACTGGAATTCTTCCATTTCGTCATCTAGAATGAGACTCCAGCCGTGCAAGCTTTCTCTGTGACCCTGAAATGCAAAATTAAGGCCAGTCTTCAAACTAATGATTAGAACTTCAACAGGATTTTAAAATTCATCTCACACCA
>JAOUZG010040955.1:1175661-1191142 GCA_026289955.1 Argiope argentata | reverse complement strand
ATATATATATATATATATATATATTCAGACTTCATTATCTTGGAAAACGTGTATTAAATATATGCAACACAAGCTGCAAATTCAAAGCGAATTAATTATACTTAATCTTCTAATTTCAAATAGCAGTGAAGCTATAGATCGCACTATAACGAATGAAAAGACGCTCTTGTCCGAACTGCACTGATGCCCACCTTCTAGGTGCGCCTTAAATGCTGTTCCACTAAATTGGACAAAACAACCATGGAAAATACTCTTTCGTTTCAGACAAGTTTAGAAACTTCTCCACTATTTTTTAAGAACAAATCTTTATTTCTTAGCTTTTTCTACAAATTTTTGCGTGTTGCAAAAATCGTTAGTGACCTCAATACTCACCAACACGCCTACATCTCTAAATTAGTCAAATATGGTGATCTTCTGTTGTAAATCTTACGAGCGATACCATTTGGAATGGTGCCAATGGTATGATACCATTAGAATGATACACCTTACGAGTAATACTAATATAATTAAGTTCATACAATTAAAATATTTACAAATATTTACACAAAAATTCATAGATTATAATATTTACGTCTATTATACGCAGAATTAATAACAATATGTATATTTATTTGTTACATTTTGTTTTATCGAAGATACTATTTGTAAAATTCTTTTAATAAAAAGGTATAGGACACATTCCTACGTAATTATTTAAGATTCAGTTTGGTGAATCGATAAACTAACTGATTCGTATTAACATTCAATAAAATTTTCAGAAATAACTTTTTCATAACAAAAATAAAGGTTTATATCACTAAATTCAAGGAGTTCCCTTGAGGATATATATTTATGAAAGCCTCGAACCAGCACGTTAACGTTAGCTATCGAATAACGGAAAAGACAAAAACAACGATTAGTGAGTAAAAGCAATCGATCTGTTTCCGCGCGGGGAACTTATTAATGCCAGAAAAGCTAGAATGGTCAGTCTTTCAGTAAAAGCGATCATAAATATTCATTCGCAGAAAGAAGATCCTTGTAATAAGATTGACATAATGCATAAGTAGAATGCTTCTGTACATATGTCACTCAATTATTTATTAGATGTTATGGGAATATTTTTGATATAAGGGATATCGTTGCACTGCTTGTTTCGAAGATCTTTTTACAATTTTTTTTAGATAAGAGAAATCCAATTGATTAAAGTTGGTTTACCTTTATTTTATTTTTTATTTGGTTGATTCATATCATGATTTTGGAATGTTGAGAAAACATGCGTGGAAAACGCTATTTTTTATTCAATTTTAATTTGTTTTTATCATGTCAGTAGATGATGTCATTTTAGGTGGTTTTAAATAATTGAAGACAACGAATAATTGAAGCCTAAAATCGCATAGGCAGTGAAGAAAGCATTAATTATAATATTCATCAAAATCGTTTAATCTCGCGTCTTTTTTTTACTGCATTTACCAGTATTGCATTTTTATTATGTATGCTTTCTTTGAAAGCAGATGTGGTTTTAAAAGGTCTACCTTGCTTTTAACAATATGGCTTTACTGTTACGTATACTTCTTTAGAATCAGATATGTTTTTAAAAGGTTATAGCTCAATTATAGCATCGGAGATGTTATTTCATCTCAAAATCGGTCGAACTCCAAAACTTTTTTTATCAGCTAAAAAAAAAGGAAAATTAAAGGTTGAAAACTTATTATTATATATACTTATATAAAAAGAGAAATGAGTGATTCAGAAGTCTCTTTATTGTTTCTAATTGGTATCAACTGGTTAATGACTAAATTAATTTAGACAAATTAATTAAATTAATTTAGACAAACGATGAATTAAAAATAATAATGTTCTCACATGATAATTTGAATTTCGCTATTGTAGATTTTATTTTCTTTTATTTTTAACATATTTGTATGTAATTATTCAAACAGATTTTAAGGCTTTTTTCTTTTTAATTATAAATTGTGCTTTTGTGTGTAATTGTGTATTTAATTAAAATGGGAATGATTAGAAATGAAAGATTAATAATAATTACTTATTTGAGTCAATTACCGTAGGATTTTAAAACACATCTTTTCAACATGCTTAAAATTCCAAGTTCAGACGTCATACCTGAAAAGATAATTCGATGCGATTTTGTCATACTGCATACTTTCAATGAAAAAAAAAAGATAATCACAAAAATAAATAAATCACACAAGATAGAATGACGTAAATTATGTATATGTTATATATAAATATATCACTCAAGAAAAAAAAATTAAATAAAAAAAAAACAATATATTAAGTTTTTGAAGAAATTTTTGGACCATGAAATTAGTGAGTAAATATTCATTTGAATGATATTAATTTATAAATATTCCAAAATTCTAGACACATTTTTGTGTCCTCATTCAAATAGAAAAGTTTCCTCAGTGTTCCATTTCAGACAAAGAATGTCCAAATGTAAAAATTGGACTATGCTGGAATCAAATATGCAAATAAAATGAAGAGGAAAGTGAGGACAAAAATGACAAAACAATGTGCATGTCAGAATCAAGGTATTTCCAGATTCCGAAAATATTTCCAAGGTATTTCCAAATTCCGAAAAGTAATTTGGTGTGTCTACCGAATTGTTGAGCTAGCCTATTTCGGATTGCTGCTTCTTAAGGAACATTTTGGCATGCTTCGTTTTCTCTCGTTTAGACATTCGCATTTTGTTTTCCTATTTGCTTTCTTGGTAAATAATCTAAACGCGTTGCAAGTAAGCAGTCTATAGAATAATTGCCTCAGTATTTTGGTTTTATTTCATTATTTACAATCGCAATGCTTTTGTAATTACATTTGAGAAGTCATATCAGACTCTCTAAACTGTTACGAAGTCACACGGATTTAACCATAAGGCTTAAGACCGAAACGCAGCAACAGTAATACTGTCGAAAACTGTGGTTGAGCCCTGATGGCCATCACCGACCTCAGTACAACCATTCCCATAAGAAGTACATTTCATGATCGAGGGGAGGACCCTACACCCCACCCATTAGTGTATACCCCAGGGTGGCAGGATCCAACCACTATACCGTATGAATTTCATCTTCAATTACGAGGTGCCCAAGGGGTATTTCTTATAGGAAACTCTCAAAAATGTAACAATTCCACAATAAAGAGCATTAAATAAAATTTTAAAAGATGTTGCATATTAATAAAGACAATTATCAGGTAATATTTGACAAACTGAGGGGGAAACGAAAGCTTTATATTTGTTATGATCTTCCTCACATATATTGTGACGAATATGCGATAAAATCTATGTAAAATTTGAATTAATCTAATTTAATAATTTTACGGAATGTATTAACATAAATAATTATTTCACTTTGAATTCGAATGCAGTATATTCTATTTAACTCCATATTGTATGATAAATTCACAATGTTATTCTATATTCTAATTTCCAATCGTTATCGCGAACATGTAATAATTGTTTAGTATTTCGCAGTAGTAATAGAGCTTTATAGTCACAGTTCACAAAACTTAATGAATATGGAATAATGAAAGCGTGATGTAAATGGAAAGAATCCCTAAGGAGTGAAAAGTTTTTTTTTTTTCTTTGTATAAAAAATCAATATTACTATCAACCCAAAATTTATGATAATCTTAAAAGAATATAAATTCTAAACAAGCAACTTTCATTGCAAATAACATAAAGTAAGTATTTGAATCTATTAAAATGATACTTTCAGTAAAAATATGGGAATCAATAAAACAAATAAAATGTGTAAGTAGTGAAATAAAACGACCATAGGAGCTTTGATGTGTGCGTATTCAATAATCTTAAGCCCACAATGCTTGTGATAGCATCTTATTCAGCAGGTAACTGTCCATCCAGTTTTAACCATCCAGCTTTTCCAGATTATTAACAATTAATTTACTTTCTTTCCCTTTTGATATAAGGCTTTCAACAAAACTTTGTAAGTTTTTGAAACTATAAAGAATAAAGCTGTCGAAATTTTGTACTTTGTAATGGTCTGTACTCATTGGTCGAATCACTATCATTAGAGTTATTTTCATTAGAAAAACATTTACATTATGCAATTCTATTTCATGTGATTCTAAGTCGATAAAATTTAAAATATGAAGACGTATATATTCTATTCATGTCATTTTATCTGTAGAAATGCATGAAATTTTCCAGATATTTAAAGCTAGAACTTTTAGAGTGAAACTCCTAAAGTCAAAATGTGAATTGCCGTATGGATGCAAAAGATAAATGAATAGTTGTTAACTTTGCACACAAATTGCTCATCATCCTAAACGTAAAAAATTAGCTGACGAAATATTTGTTACAAATTATTAATATAAAATTGAAAAATAGTTAAATATACGCCCAATTAATTTTTGGTATAAAAAATATAAAAATAGAGGATGAATTGGAGATTCGATAATGCTCGAGCACGCTTTTCTATACTAGTTTAAGATAAATATATAAGTGATATTGACAGTTATAATTTAAAATAGAACTGATAAAATATAAGTTCTTATGTATTTGGAATATTGATTTTGTGTAGTTTTAATAATATCTCGATGAACTGAGATTGACAATCAGTTTTTAGGTAAGTGACTTTCATATGATGGCAACGATTTGGCAGATTTGTAAACAAAAATAAACATTCTCTACATTACTCAAATTATGGCAATATCATTATTGTAATTGAGATATAGGGATTCGTCTGGAAAATTCCATACTCTGTATAGGAATGCAAACGAGAATCATCCCACAAAGATCGACTTATCTTTCTGAAACTATATTTAAGGAACGAACTGTTTCAGCGTAATCTGAACATTATTAGTGGTGAAAATTCGGAAGATTTGTAAACCAAAATAAAAATCTCGAAATTACTCGAATTAGGGCAACATCTTTATTGAAACTTAGATCTAAAGATACGTCAGTTAAATTCCACACTCTATATATGCATGCAAACGAGAACCATCCCTTTAAGATCGACTTATCTTTCTGAAGCTATATTTAATAATCGAACTGTTTTAGCGTAATCTGAACTTCATTAGTGTCGACAATTCGGCAGATTTGTAAACAAAAATAAACAACCTCGATATTACTCTAATTATGGGAATATCTTTATTATAACCGAGATCTAAAGATATGTTTAGCAAGTTCCTTACTCTGTATAGATTACTTCTTAAGAAGTTAATTTCTACAACTGTTACTTTGCTATTTGTAACACCTTTATTGCTTTCTTTATACATTTAGTGGACTCAAACGCTTTTAACCATTATTAAGTTTGTTAGATCGTATACTCACTCGATGATTTCAGTAATAATACCATACTATAACTGTTTATTAACTAAATATTAATGAACCTTTTTATAATCTAGCTGCAGGGAAATGAATTTTCATAGTTCATTCACAGCTCGTAATGACTTCCAGAATATTATATGACAAATAAAAAACATATATGAACCCTTTCTTCCTGCAGTATATAGTTAAAACTTAAAAATAACTTTTCTTCTAACCAATGCATATAATTACAGTCTCCAAAATTCTTTTATACATAAATGTTTATAAAAGTATAAGGCCTCTAAGTCAGAAATTTAATAGAATAAAATGACAAAAATATACAGTAGCGAACACAAGAAAAATATACAGCAACGAACACAAGCCATCGATTTGTTAAATTTGAGATACCTTATTAAATTTGAGATACCAAGATTGAATTTAAGTTTTAGCTATGATCTACTGATCAAAAATTCTCTAAAACTGAATTTATTTTTAAAAAAATCATATAGTAGAGTTATTTCTTGATCCAAGTAATTATTTTCACATGCGGCTTCAGAAGATATTTGCAGCACGGATTATTTTTAAAGCGCATAAAGCATTGTAGTGTTTTATATTATTAAACTGCACTCAATAAATTTCTTTAAGAATCGATCAAAGAGTATCAATTTTCTAATATTAATTTAGTAACGGAAAATGGTGTGTCTAATAAATGTCAAAATTTATACACTGCTAGATTTGATTTTAATCATTGGATCAGAAAACCCATCTAATGTCCTTAATACCAAATATTAAAATATCAAAAATAATTTATTCCTTTTAATATTTTATTTTGGGAACGTACAAAGAAAAGTGATGAAAAAAAAACAACATCAGTAATCCAGAAATGGTCTAAGAACAATAATCCATCACATCATGATCCTTCTCAGCCATTAATCTCCAACAATTCTATAATCCCTCAAGCACCTAAACCTGATAAAAAAACCTTATTTCTTGATTTTTACGAACACCCAACACATTTGTTAAATGAATGATGAAGTGAAACAAAATCCTGCACATCATCAGTAAAAATAACGAAAGCCGTGCAGTCTAAGAATATTAGCGCTTCCCAGATCTGGACATTTTATTTTCTTCCTTTTTCCTTTCATTTTCTTCTAGAGCGAACCGTGAAAAGAGCGAAATCAATTGGACGTAACATCATGAAAGGAAAGTATATTTCAGCTGATTAAAAGAGCTTTGGTGATGGCTTTATTTATTTGATGGGGTTAAGACTTACGGAGATCATTTAGAAAGACGATTATGATCGCATTGTGGACCGTTCAGTAAGAAAGTTTCAAAAGTAAGGCGAGAGTTTGTGAAGGTGGATAAATAGATCGTTGTTTTGTTTAAGAAATTTTATTTTTTCTCCATCTATTTCAAAAGTTTCTTAAATTGCCTTTTAAATCGGTTTTATGGGGTAAAGGGATTATTTCGGGGAACGGACAGAGTTAAGGGATCTTGTATCGATTCAATTAAATAGCTACCTCGATGGCTTTTTTAATAGTGAAACTGTCTACAAATGTTTGGGTAATTGGCTATCTGTGGAAGTAGGTGATTGTTTTTACCAGTGTAATTGATTTGGGAAACTACAACTGGGTACTTAATATATATTAATTGTCTATTAAGGTACAACCGTTGAAATAATAATATTTTTTCTTGCTGTTTCGTCACTGATAATTTAACTATACAATCTTTTGCACAGAGTTTGATATGTCTCTGTGGCCACGATACTGACCTTTTTTTTATTCTATAAATAGAGTTAATGTAAAAAATGAGTATTTTTTACAATAAATAATCTTAAAAAATGTGTACGTTTTTGCAATAAGTAATCTAAGATAACAGCAATGTAAAAAATAATAAATTTCTTCATGTTTATTTGTATCTGCATTAACTATAATATTCTTTTGTTTGGGTATTAGTATAGTATTGCGTTTTATATAGGTTATTTATCATTATTCAATAAAATCCTGTTGCAAAAAAATGTTTATTTTTTTTTACAATAAATTATGTTAGAGTAGAGTACAAAACAATTCCAAAGTGTTCAGCAACAAATTCCGATAGAGCCACGTTATTCCATATCCTAATGTGTATTCGCGCCAAATTGATTAGAATTAGATCAAATACTATGTAATAGATAATTGCCTAAGCAAAGCACAAAAGCCTGTTTTAAGTGAAATACAATACCCTTATTTATATATATAGTACAGATATAAATAAACTTTGGAAATTGTTAAAAAATATGTAAGAGTAAGTTTTTTATATTATTCTCTTGCATTATTAGTGTAATAGTAATGTTTTTAATTGACAATTCTTGGAAATGATAGAATGCCAAAATTATTTATCATTAAATGTGAGCTTTTAATTTTATAATTTTGGGTATTTTGTAATGCTAGTGTTATTTGTAAAAATTTTATTAATATTTTTTATGAGCTAGAAAATTAGTTTTTATCTTTATATTAATTTTTAATCATTTTTTTTAATTCTAAATATATTAATAACAAATTTTCTTCAAATGGCGAAAATCATGGAATGGAATTTATTATTTTTTCCATATAATCTTTTCAAAATTAAATCTCAATCTCCCTATATTTCCTCAAAGATTGTACAAAATATTTATAAAACTACAACCCAATAATTAATGCAATTAATGTACTGAAAGTATACATTTATTTTTCTTTAAAATTTTTATCACCATGTTTTATCTAGCTGTTACGTTGTTAATAGTATTCGTTCAACCAAAAAGTTATTTGGAATAAAGTAAACATGAAAAAGAAACTATTTAAAAAATGACAATTAAAAATATCGTTAAAGAACATTATGTGCATATATTGCTGTAATATTATGTCCAGTAATATTAGGGTTGTAATAATCGGTACATCAATTTGAAGTAATAGAAAAATTAGGATTAAAATGAGATATTTCCAGAGAGAGATTCTAAGCAAGAACCCATAGGTTATACCTGTGAACATAGGTATAACTATAGGTATCATATGGAAATTGTTGTTCCTCAATGATAATAATTCGATCTAACGATTTCAAGTTTCAATGATTTCGATTCATGGATTTTAGATTTAAAAACTCTAAAATTCTTAAAAGCTTTTAAGATATCCTAAATAATTCTATTTACATCGAGAATCATTGGCTCTTTAAAAATTCAAAGCTCTATTAAGTAAGAAAATAAGAGGAAAGTCAATGATAAAATTCTTTTTTTATTGGCCTGAATGGTGTCGAATAAAATCATTTAAAAATAGCCAATTTCGGCATCAATTTTTTTAAAAATCTATTATGGCATGAAAACAATCTGAAGTGGCTACAGCGTTTTCAAATTAAGAGCCAAAAGTAGAAACAAAAGGTTTATTTTTAAAAAAAACTTTAAGCCTTAATAAGACAAAAATGTTCTAGAAGCTTGGTGTCAGGGATTTTGAAATTGTAAGCGCCAGCTTTTTACCAAGGAGAAAGGTGTTGCTAAAAGCTTTACAAAAGCTTGAAACACAAAATTATATAAATGATTCTCAAACCCGCCACACTCGGTAAAATCGACTTGGATAAACTGAAAATTGAATGACCGAACATTCGCAACAGAAACTGTGGTTGAGTCCTAAAGGCCATCATAAACCACGGTACAACTCTTTTGGCAGTTATCTAAAATCCAAGGAATATCGTTTAAAATATGATAGAAAATACTGATTTCGATATAAAGAGCACAGATTGAATTTCATCCTTTGTTAAATTATCATGACAATAAATATTCACAATGTATCACTAATCCTTCGAAGGCGCAATGAAAAAACACTGAATGGCCAGATCGTCACTATAGCAATACTGAAAAGGACTGTGGTTGAGTCCTAAGAACCATCACTGGCCACGGTACAGCCCTTCCCATAGGAAGTACGTCCCATCATTGATGGGAGAAGACAAATCCCTATATATCTGTGTGTCCTCCATAAAGTCGAAATCAAACCATCATGACGGAAGTATCTCATCCCCATTTCTGGGTGCCCTCCCTGGAAAATGTTTGAAACACAAAAATAGACAAAAACTTTGTGGAACCACACTTTATTCTTTTAAAAATCAAAATCCTTTCATACTTACTCCATAAACTATCGCAACTGGCGTCCTGATCTAGTGGTAGAGCATCTTCTTCATAATCTGAGCGTCACGATAAGGGTATGGTTGTTCTCCCACTGTGTTCTATCTGTGAGGTGTGTGAAAAGGTCCCTCCCCTTGTAAAAAGAGGTTGTGCAAGCGAGTGTGTGATTATCACTTTCATTTGAAATTAAGTCGAATCACTGCCTGGGGACGTTCAGGGGTCTTTACCCTCAAAAGCTTCTGCACCCCTTTTTCCCGGATAAGGACAAGATTTGAATTGATATCCAATCGAAAGGGGGTATCATAAATTAATTCTTTAATATTAGTTAAAATAAAAGATTACAAAGAAAGTTAATTTCAAAATGACTGGCAAGCCTTTCTTATTTCTGTTTATTATTTTTATTTTTAAAAAAGGTCTACATTTATGCCAAAAATGAATAAAACACCTTTTGTTATTATATTTCAAAAACTAAAGGACTTGTTGTCAAAGATTCTCTTTACGCAGCCATAAATAGTGTTAAGATTACATTTCATTTTTTGTTTGAATAAAAGACAAAGCTTTTTGAAACATTTGTCTTTTCGTTGCCAAAATTAATTACCACTGAAATCAGAGATTTCCCATTTAAGAGATGACAAATTAGTCTTTCAAAGTGCACAAGTAATTTGCGTTTAGAAGTAAGGAAAATTAATTTTGCTTTCATTTTGATGTTTATATTACCTGTATTTAATTATTTAACAGTTAAGAAATGCATTTTTTGCACGCAGAATGTGCATTAGGGTTTTTTGCCTTTAAAATCCGTGTTCTCTCAACACAAACTAAGTGGTGCGCCAAATTAAAATATCACAAACATAATGTATTTAGGTAGGCTTATTACTTTTATTTTGAATAAATTAGAATAAAACTTCATTCCTGTATTTTTAATTCCTTACCAGATAATTAAAAACATTTTTAAGTACTTTACTCACTATATATGTATTTAGAATTGTTAATGATCCCATAATTCCGGAGGATATTTTCTTTGGTTCGTATGTCTACATTTTTTACAAGGAGAAGGGCATACTTACTCTTATAGCCATATAAAACAGTTCTACAAGACAGAATTTTAATTATCATGTCAAAACATGATATTGTTTTAGTAATTGAGGCACTCTGGCGTCAACAAAAACCTGTAGGGGAGAAAAAAATTCCGTAGCGAAAAATAAAAAAAAAATTATTATCTGCTCGAGCATCTGAAAAAATTGTCTTTTACTAACGCGTTACAATCAAATTTACAAAAGTTCTAATTTAAAAAATAATTAGTTAATGATTATAAAAAATAAAACCCAGAAAAGTGTCCTTTTCAGCACCTGATTTATATTAAATGACATAAATAGGATTTATATTAAATGACATTTGTTCTGACATGATACACTGAAATATGCATGGCAGATTTCATTTTAGTCTTTTTTTAAAATTTAATGATATATTATTCCGGGACGTATATTATTTTTGTGCGAAGGTCTAATATTTTTACGAGGACAAATGAACATCTGTTTATTTTTATTAATGTTTTATATATCCTGTTAAAATCATATAAACAAGTCCTTCTAATATTTAGTTTTATTTTAGATATCAATGGGAAAAAAATCCGTCTAGAAGTTTTTCTAGAAATTCAGGATTTATTCTCTTTTTTTTCATTTAAGAGATAATGTAACATTTTCTTTTACCATCATTATCTTAGAGAATTTGAGTGCGATTGTACTTTTTGTATTGCCATATATCTCTATGACTGCAAACGTAGGATGGCAAAATATATGCCTAAAACAGGTGAGAGCTTTACATCATGTAAATAACTTTATGTAACTCTATTTTTTCTACCATCTATATCCCTTTTCCTCTGTCAATATGAGAGATCTTTACATCATGCAAATAACTTAATGGTGTATGTTTGTGTATGTAACTCTATTTCTTCTACCATCTATCTCCCTTTTCTTCTTTCAAAAATTTAATCAGTATGTATATCTAGATGATAAGCAAAATTAAAACACCTCTACTCTGAGCTCTCTATATAACGAACCTACTCAGTATAAAGACTCCAAAATTGATGAATCAAGGCATTAAGAGATGAAATGGGCAAAAAAAATGTACTAGAAACAGCTAGAGATGACGCTGTACAACAAAAATAGGCTGAAAAGATTGAAATCGTGCATTTAATACATTTAATTTGAACGTATCAAATATCACAAGGAATTTATCGAAGTTTACCAGATTGTTCAACTTTCGATCATGACTGGTCGATTAAGATGCTTCTCACATGCAGACATATAACGTCTTTCAAATAACAAATAGCGTCTTTTAAAATAAGAGATTACGTCTTCAAATAACAGATAACGTCTGTTCAAATAACAGATAATGTTTTCAATTAACAAATAACGTCTGGCACATGGGTAGCGCATCTGCCCCATGATTTGGGCGTCCCGGGTTCGAATCCCGGTTCAGTCATCGTTGTTCTTCCTCTGTTTCTTCTGTGAGGAGTGAATGTGCCTCTCTGAAGAAAGGGACTCTATCTCGAGCTGCTTAAAAAGACAAGAGAAAGAACTTCGGTTTAAAACGGTTAACTACGTCAGGAGTTTGTCTATGGCAAGTGCCATTAGAAACATCAACACCAAATCCGTCAAGGTCACTAGATGTCCACGATAAACAACATTCCTAAAGAAAAAAAATCGCAGGGATTAATATGTGTAGACAGAGATAGTTTTGTTGCTGTCAAAGCACGATTAATTGCTCTGTCATTAGTAAAATACTGCTGAAGAAACTTCTCTACACAGAATTCAATGTGTGAATTCAATGTGTGATGGTACAGAATTCAATGTTCAATGTACCATCTTGCAAGAAGGTAACTGAATGAAGACATTGGCACTGTTGCAATTGGGGTACAGTAAAAATTTCAAATATATTTTGGTACTTGCTGATCCTTTGCATAAATTCTCAAGTCGATAAAATTCTCGAAGCCTATCTACAGCATTTTATTTAAACTATTTCACAATCAAAGCTATAAGACTCCGCTAATAAGAATGATATTTTCCCATTTTTGTCTGTTGCATGTCTAGAAAAATAGCAGCAAAAGAAGAATTATTCCAAATGTTTTCTGCTTACAGCTCGAAATTGCCAATACAATGTTATTCTTAGTTTCTTTACTTTTTTCTCAGTTCAGCAATATAAAATATAAAAGAAAAATTGCATACCATGTGTAATCTGTTAGGTGTTTATTTATATCTTTTAAACACGTTTTCTGTTGTACAGTGCAATCTATCTGTATTTCTGGATTTATTTTTCGCTCAGTCCGTTTTTCCATGTCTTTAATATTATGTTTACCAATTATTGAGCCTATACAGTGAATAGTTCGTTGTGCAGAAAGCTCAGAGCACAGATGTTTTAATTTTGATCCTTTTGTACATTCATTTATGGGGCTCATTATGTTTATCCCCTTATGATTGTTTTTTGCGTTCGCTCCTTTGATTTGTATTCTTTTTCTTCTTCTTACTTTTTTCATATTTTCAACTGAAATTCGTATTTTGATCAGCAAAGGAAAATATGTTATCTAGAATCAGAACGATTTGCTGGTAGAATTAGTTGCGAATAATTAGAAGAGGAATATATGCACTAGTTTTGATATTATCTTCAACGGGTACAAATTATAGACTAGAATCACTATTTCATTATTTTGTGTCAAAGAACCAAAAAGTTAAGGGCTAAAAGCACTATTTCAATATTTTTTGTGAAAGAACCAAAATACATTGGAAAACTAATAGTTTAAAAATTCAAAGAAATATATGTAAAAGATCAAAACAGAAATAGGAAAATAGTAATTGAAAATTATTTATTTCTTTCCATTTATAAGTTAGCTAGTATATCTTGACTATTATGAGCATATTGTTATTACATTTCTGTTTTTCAATTGCATTGTCAAGGTTTTAAGTTTTTTTTCCTAATATGTTTTTTCCATATTAGGAATTACCTTTAATGCAAAATATCATTTTATATTTGTCGATACTTTTTCATTTTGAATGCAGCTTTCGTGAAATGTACTTTTTGCATCCATTTCACGGGAAAAATATTAAGCATAATTTTTTTTACGAAACCGAAAAAAGAAAAAAAAACATACTATTCGTACATTTAAATGAAGAAGATTCTTATTTAAAAAACGATCTCATAAAATGAGCACAGAATGCTTTACTGTGCTCGAAAAAATATGAATCCGAGTGAATATTTACTATAGGTAAATAAAGATAACCATAAAATTTCAAAGTAAATGTTTTACGAATAGAAACCGACCCTTCCTATTCTCTCTAAAACTTAGAAGATGAGTAATACTCTTTACTTCGGAGAATCTGGAATGCTACATTTTATGCCCATATGTTTCCATATTTGCAAAAATTCTTGGATAAATTCTAATGTCATTGAATGGTTTTATGTTTAGTTTAGAGTTATCATAAAAGTAGATATAAAATATATCGGTGCTTCGTTAGTAGATATAAAATATATCGGTGCTTTTCGCTGAAATATATTTCAAAATTTCCCCCTTTTAAGGGTTATAATATAAATTATTTAAGAAATCATTATTATTTAGGATTCTTTAAACCTTATACCTATATTTTGTGCGAAAAAACTAATTTTAAATTGTGAAATAAAACAATTTATTTTAAAAGAGAAATTTAAGAAAATATAAAAGTATACAGTTGATATAAATATAGTTATTCTCTTAATTAAAATGGAAAACAAAAAAAAAAACATTAAAATCTTTTTTATTTAATTCTGCTTCTATACAAATGAAAAAAAAAAAACTGAAATATATTTTTTTCTACCATTGTGGGTTTCAAAAGTAAAAGATAATCGTGATAGAGACTTATTTCTTATTTTCAAATACTTATGTGAAAAGCTCGAAATAAAGCAGTTAAAGAAATTTCATTATTTCCCATTATTTTTGATGAAACGATAAATGGCTAGCCTTGCCTTTAATAAAACGAAAAGACATATAGCCAAATTTCTTGTTGTTTTTTTTTGTTGTTTTTTACCAAGTGAGAACATAATGTTGTTTTTGTTAGGAGGTTTTGGTGCCTCCGAAATTTAAAGGCAAGAAGTAATCGTTTTTCCATTGTAAAAACGTAATCGTAAAACTCATCTGCATTTTTACAGTGATTTAGGTTGTTTGAAGGCTACGCCTAAACAGTGATTTTAAGTTCATCAATGGTGTGAAAATCATTCAATGATAGATATGAACTATGGGAAAGGTGACTCATTTCAGACTCTATTGCTGAGTTGGATATTTATAGTCAAGCGATAGCATGCAAGAGGATGGGAACGGATACAATTTAGAAAGGATTTAAAATCCTTCCAGAGAGTCATTTCAAGATACCGCTAACTATTCATAGAGGAGTATTCAGTAATAGTAAATGAAGGACGAAGAGTGACAGCATTAGAAGGCTAGTGCCGAATCGTATTACTGGCGGGGAATGTGTGAATACGTTGCCGTTTCCGCTTACTGGTGACAAAATCAAAAAATTGGCACCGACTTTCTCATTAATCATCATTCGAAAATTAAAAAAAAAATGATTACAGCCATCATTGTGACCCTACATTGTCTTCTAGTTCGTAATTCATTGATTATCCGTAGCAATGTTTGCTAAAAAATAAACATAAATAAGTAAATGAATTATATTTTTATTAATAAATATAGTTGTGACATGTGAAATGGACCAATAGCCGAGTGACATAACCAATTTACAAAAGTATACTTCAGTATCGTAGATATTATATTGCTTATGAAGGTATCGCCACAGTACTCCACCACCAGAGAGCCGGCGGAGAGACGAACGATTTTGATAGCGCCAAACGTTACGGTGAGCGTGTGAATGCGTTGATGCGTCAAGTGAGTCTTACGACTTTGGTTGCTGCGTCAAATGTGCCCAGAGTGCTTTGCTTTTATTGTTGCGTCAAGTGAACCTGATGAATTTTGCTGCGATTGGATGGCGCTATGACAGTTACACGAGATTGCGTTGTCAAGGTCAAAAATGTGGCAAGTGAAGGTCATGGTTAAAAGCCAGAAGCGGAGT
>JAOUZG010040955.1:1157776-1168312 GCA_026289955.1 Argiope argentata | reverse complement strand
ATGTATACCTTGAATGCCGGGAATATGCACCTCGGAGCCCGTTTTTTTGAATTTTTAATTAAAATTTTAATTAATTAAAAAATAAGTCAAATTTTAATGTTTTTTCGCCATAACTTCTGAAAATATTACAGCACAAAATTGATTTTTGCATCACATTAAAGCTAAAAAAATTAGCTTTTCAATGATACTAATGTTTTGACATACGACTTAAAACTCTAATTTTAATGAATTTTTTAACATGTAATTTAATCGGGTTTTTTTTCAACTACTTATTTCGCAAAAATAAAATAAAAATAAAATTTTATCTTCTTGAGGTTCTCAAAAAAAATCAGCTTTTAATAAAATGTTGCCATCACAATTTCAGAAGTTCTTATTTTAAAAAAAGTTAATTACTATTTCTACCAAAAATAAAACAGAAAAATACCATTTTCATCACGTGATTATATCAAATGAAACAAATAGGAAATGTAATATTTTTTAAACAATAAATGCAAGAGAAAATATTTCTTGATCGTTTGCTATATCAAAATTAACAATTCCATTAAAGAAATAAAGTAAATAAAAATACAAATTAAAAATATATTACAAAAGTGCGACAGTTAAAACTGAAATAGAATTTTTAGAAAAGTACCAAACGATAATCTTCTGAGAGCGAGATTAATTATTTAAAAGCGAGAAATCTTAGACGAACTTTGAAAATGAGGTCATTTCAAAGAAACGACGAAGAAAAAGCAATTGATAATGAGTAGTAGTAAAATATTTTTGAATTCTTTTTTTTTTAATTTTTAAAACAATAAGGCATGTTTTGAATTGCTACTTTTGCTTATGTGAAGAAGATATTTTGTTCAAATCAAAGAATTCGCCTTCTTGATTGTAAATTATCTCCGCATTTTAATGAATCATGTGAAATAAAAACGTATATTCTTTCAACGAAGTAACGTAATAATAAAGCTGTACTGGTAAAAGTAGGTCAGCTATTTGAAAACGCATCTTCTTTCAAACAAGCATACGTAATAATTAACAATGCAAAATTTGTTAAAGCATATAAAACTATTTTTACCCACATTTTTCGGCGACATCAATACTTTCTACCAAAACAATATCATGTTCTCTCACGAGAAAAAAAATCAACTATCATTCCAAATTAAACATATGAAATTGTCATTTTCGACATGTGTCTGTATAAAATGAAACAAATTTGAAACATGAAATTTTTGGAAAATAAATGGATGCAAACATTTTCTATGATATTTTACTATACATATATTACTAATCCATTTAAACAATTTTATTTAAGGCAAATATAACTTAACATCTACAAGGCACCTTTCCCTGATCGGAGCCCAACATCTAATTTCTTAATTTTTTGGGGAGGGACACACTCTCTTAACAAATTGTCTAAGTGAAATATATAATTAGTAGTTTAAGAGAAAAAATGCTGATGATTCAATTTTTTACATACATCATCCGCTCTGTGAATCATATTTAACAAAATATTCTTGAGACAATAAGTCCTTAAATAAAAAAGTGGCATTCCAATCAACTAAATCAATCATCGAAGCTGATCGATCTATGAAAATTTCAACATAACTATTCGATATAAACTGGCGATGTTAGATCACTTTATCAAGATATCAAAGAAGCCAATCAGAGTTACTATTGAATAATTGGTCTAGATTATGAAAATGCTGATTGTTCTAAACTTGCAATAATCAGAACTGAATAAATCAGCCAGATTTGAAGAAGATATAATTGCTTATTTATTTATTTAGAAGTTGAAATATTAAAAATATTTTACAAATATGAATCTATAAGACCATAATTTAAACCATAATTTTTTGAAATATATTTGTAAACCTAAATTTTTTTATTATTGAGAGCATTTATATACATCTAAAAATAACATTAAAAACTGAAGGTTTCAATTAACCTGTGCATTTTTTGCTGAATAATTCCTTGAGATCTCATAAATTATTAAAAAAAATTATGATGTTTCAATTTCTGTATTGAACATAAACTTCAATGTCGGACTACTCTGCTTTCAGCTCTTAGTTTTATTTAAAGGCATGCTTGGATTGAGTAAAGAGGTCTTTATATAAATTGCACTTCCATCATTTTCAATTTAATTTAAAAGTGAATTTTACGTGCACTGATAGAAAATCAGAGAGAGATGCGGAGTTCAAAGATTGGACTGCTTAAGGCCTACATAATAGCATAAGTGAATTATATGACTGTCGAAATTTGAAGCTTAAAAATGTTTTGCTGAAAAACTTATTATGAAACCAAGTTATATAAAAAAAGATTTTACCCTTTAGTCGGCATTAATATTGGCGAACCGACTGGTCGCCAAAGGCGGCTAGTTATAAAATATGTAAGCAATTGAACCATTTTATATTTTATAAGTATATTAAATTATAATAATTAAGGTGCTAAAAAGATATATATAAGCATGAGATTCACAAGTTAACATTAAATAAAAGCAATAATTCTGTTTTTTACCCATATACGCCGTTTCTTCCTTAAACGCTAATACTGTTAATTAAACGGTGATAATTATTAAAAAAGATTAGTTCAGAATGTTCTTACAAGTTTAGAGGTTTTATTTATGTAAAATATATTATCCACATATATAATATTTTCAAGAAAAATAGTAAATATGTTAAAGAATTTTATTAACCGACAAAAATCTCTCCAAAGTAGATTTTAAAGGTCTCAAATGAGAAATAATAGGTTGAATGTTGCATTAAAGTTTATATTACCATTACTATTATGCAAAATCTTATCGAGGCAACAAAGTTCGTGTTTCGTTTAATTTGAAATTACGATACAAAGCATTTAATATTTTTTTAATTACTTCTTTCATAAAATTGTATTTAAAAAATATCATCAAATAATTTTCTTTTAATTTTTTTAAACAGTGAAAATTATTTTTTAGAAATATACAAGGCCTAAGAAAAAAAACGATTAATCAAGACGTATTCGGAAGGATAAAAGAAACTTCTGGCTCGAATTAAAATTACATTCAGCTAAAAATTCAATAAAAAAAATCTCTTCGAGATGGAAAGATAAATAACATATTTCTTTTATTTTTCAGAACTAATATAAAATAATAATATTAGCAAAAATAAAATGGAGAGTAACTACTGGTCATAGTCAACTACTGACTACGACCTCACTTTTCAAGAGATCTTCTCAGTAAAGAAAACTTAAGATAGTCAAATTTGGCTCACTCCTCTCGTCCATCTCTTTTTTTGAAGGAAAAACCCCTGGAGCTTTCTAAAATTTAAGGAGGACAGAACTAATCAAAGAATCTTAAGACTGATCAGTGGACATAGCAGGTCGCAAAGTCTTTCCGACATGCAGTCAGTGCTACCTAGAGCTGGTTTCTCCCAAATATATCCTTGATTGCTTGTTGTTCTGCCTTTAGGATGTTCATTCCGATCCTCTTTTGGTGCTTGCCTTCGCCAGGGTTCATGGGCTCATGGATATAATCTAGTAACAACAATACAAAAATAAAATATTTGCTGTGATACTTTCTAAGTATTTGAAAGCTGAATACCTGTACTATCAGAAAAATTCAATATTTCTTTTGTTGTATATATGCAGTAAAAATATTCAATGAAATTTACAGCATATTTTGAAAATGGTATGATGACAATTTTGAGTAAAATATAATAACTTCCTTCTATCGTCCACGTTAATCCTATATTAATATATCATGATCTAGATAAAAATCCTACAAAATCATGACATTTATGAGACCTTGATTATTATTTTTGTAGAAAATTAGTGATACTTGATGATATTATTTTTGTATTGGCCAAATCAATATCTTACTTCTTAGATGTACGAAGCCAATTTGAAAACAGATAATGAAATGACACAAGCCTTAGACTATGCCTAAATTTTCTTATATCCCAATTAAGCAGGTGAAAATTCATTTAATATTTAAAGTATTTCAATTCCATGTATTCCACATCTTATAGTGTTTGATTTGATTACATTTGCAACAGTTTTTAAACAATATTAAGACTGTTGAAGAACGAAACTAAATAAATTATCATAGACAGGAAAGTGATCACCTTTTCACGAGCTAAAGATAGACTTTTTATACATTTTATGCGCTGCAAATTCATATTCACTAAAGCTTTTTGGGATAATCAAAAGTTAAACTTAGATTTTTTAGAGGTCATAAACTAAAGATTTTATGTGCCTTATCCACTACTATCGTTCTTATTATAAGCAAAAGGATTTCTTAGAGGTCATAAACTAAAGATTTTTTAGAGTTCATAAACTAAAGATTTTAAGTGCCTTATCCACTACTATCGTTCCTATTATAAGCAAAAGGATTTCTTAGAGGTTATAAACTAAAGATTTTTTAGAGTTCATAAACTAAAGATTTTACGTGCCTTATCCACTACTATCGTTCCTATTATACGCAAAAGGATTTCTTTAAAATTTGGTCTGAAAACAAGTTCAGCCTTTCAAGACACAAAACTAAGGACCAAAATTTAGTGCCCTCAAATTTCTTCTGAGATAAAATGACTAAATATCATCTTAAAAATAGGAAGGGCAGAAGAGAAAAAAATCAATAAAATTATCAGCCGTCTAGTAAAGAGCTCAAGGGCCGACTTAGCCGAACTGGGGCCCAGAGCAAAATTTTCTGTGAGTCTCCCCCCCCCCACCTATTTTACTACTTTAGCAATGAAAAATAGAATTTCATTATTGTAGAAAAAGAAAACATAAAATAAGTTTTTTATTTGATTTTGGAACCCCATTTGATGTGGGGACCCGGGACAACTGTCCAGCATGCCCTTGCCCTAGTTAGGCTCTGAATGAGTGAGTTGAAATCTCTTGAAAAGAATCACGAGGAGATTAAGTTGAAAATTCTTTTACGGAAATTTTATTATGAACATTCTTTTATGGAAATTATATTAGGACATTTTTTTAAGGAATTTCGATTATGAGAATTTGTTTAAGGAAATTCGATTAGGGGAATTTTTTTAAGGAAATTCGATTATGGGAATTCTTTTATGGAAATTCTATTATGAATAAGAAGTACCTTTGAGATAATGCTTCATACATTTCTCTTTCACTAAAAATAATTTCAGCATTATAATACTTTTTCATTTTGATTGCTGTTTTTTAATTATTTCAAAATCTCTAAACAAGGCTTGCCAAAATACACACAAAAAAGCAAAAAAATCAATTACCGAAGGAAGCATTCTGGTATTTCCGAGCCAGATAGCTAGAATAATCTAAGGAAGATCCACAAATGAAACCTACACATAAGAAATATCAGATAGGGGCATCTTAGAAATCATTTCTCTAAAAAAAGAGAGAAGGGAGTCTAAAACACGAAGTCCCGAAACTATTTAATTGTTTTCTTCGACTTATTGGACTAAGCCCAGATCTCTCGAAGGAACAGATTTGTTATTTTTGGTCCAACTCTTCATCTATTTATATAGCTGAAATTTGTCTGGAACCTACCTGTTCAATAAATATTATAGACACGTCAATAGGATAGTATTTGTTAGTTTTTCGGAATATTCAGGTGGCATCCTTAGGTGGATACGCTTTTTTGTGATTTTGACATAACAGGAGAAATTTTATTTGTAAAAAATTATGTGGGATTAATTAATATATTCCTTTTATTTCCCCATATAAAAATTTAAAGATTTTAATTTTAAAGTATCAAAAAAGAGTTGAGGGAAACATTAGAAAATATATAAATTTTTCTAAACTTCACCTGTATGTTGCGCTACTGAATAATAATTATTACTGAGAACATCTCTATATGTTGGACTATATATACATAAAAAATGTGTCTAACATATTTAATTTGGCATGAGGAATCTAGAAATTAATTTTCTTGAAAATATTTTTTTATTGGCTAAAATTTTATTATTAAAAGTGAATGATTTTTTAAAAATTTTACACTAGATAAATATCTTTTTTTTACAACAAATCTTTTTTTTTTCTGTCTTTTAAACAATGGTTAGCGTACATGAGTGCAAGTAGGTTTGTACTAATGATATTTGTATTGAAGAAATAAATATATTCTCTCATGATTAACTGAAATACAGACCTTTCACGCTATTCTAGAGGAATTCAAACTACATCTAGATGAACATCATTTTTGATGATATAATTAACAAATAAGCCTGTATATGATAAAGAACTACAAAAGAATCTGTTCCAGTTCAAGATTTTATCTTTTTTAGCTTTGGCTGCTAGAAAAAAAGTTTTAAATAAAACAAAAACAAGTAACGCGAATATTTTTTATAAATCAATTCCTACTTAGGTAATAAGCAAAAATTTTGGAAAATAACGAAGAAAATTTCTAATTATAGTTATTTTTTATTGAATAATTATAATTTTGTACTTGTGTTCCGCTTTACAACTGAAGGAGGAGCTCTGTAGCTTTTGAGGGTATGGACATGTGATCACCCGAGGACAGAATTCTGGCTTCTAGCTCACATACGTCACAAACCCTTTTTACTGGTCGGACTTGCTTTTTTTTCATTCATCAACAAATCGTATTTTAGTTCTGAGAGAATAGTCACCTCTTACCCAGTACCCCAATAGTATTATTCTTCACATGACTAACTTTGTGTCCACGACAAATTTAACGTCCACCAGAGATGGGGAGTCCTCAATTGGCAAGTTCGACCTTGCAGCCCAAAAGAAAAGGATCCAACCCCCTACCACTCAGGCTGGCCAGGACTAACAATTAAAATTACTATACATAATTGATCAACAAATTTTAATAGCATTGTAATTTAAATGTCAATTGAAGATTCAAAACCAATTGCAATGCATGGATTTTCTACGTAAAATGCATGGATTTTCTACGCCAGTTGGGGCAAAGCAATGTAGAACAAAAATTTCTGATATTCTTTATTCTGTGTTCTTTTAATTCGAAAGTACTTCAGATTGAAACGAAAAAAAATCGATTAATTAACTTTGTTTCATTTTAAATAATTCAAACGTTATGAAAATAAACAGAATCGTTTAAAATAATCAGTCGAAAAAACGGTACGATTAGCCTTATTAGTGTGAGTAAAGAAATGAATTCGTTATTTATTTTGCGAAGGGAAAATGAATGAGGGGTAACAAAAATTTAGTTTTTAATTAAGAAATAAAAAATAATAATATTTTTAAAAAAAACTGTATTAACATCAACAGTCATCTACTACAATTTAAAAAAATTACTTTAGCTTGGTATATATATATATATATATATATATATATATATATATATATATAGCAATATGCAAATATACAGATGGCAGTTGTCTTGCAGCGAAAAAGTATAAATGCGCAGTTCGTTTTCCAGAGCTTTCATTTGTGTTCAAGTTATTCTTGTGAACAGGTTTTTCATGATTTATAGTGGCACGACCAGAATTAACAGACTTTGAACGTGGAATGTTAGTTGGAGATAGAAGCATGGGTCATTCCATTGCAGATATCGTTAGTTCCATGATCCACAATATCAAGAGTGTGCCGAGAGTTTGAAATTTCAGGCATCATATCCCATCATCGACAGCGCAGTGGGCGACCACCTGCACTTAAAGACCGAGATCGCCAACGTCTGTGTAGAATGGTCACTGTTAATAGACACGCAACACTTCGTCAATTAACTGCAGTAATCAATGTGGGACGTAAGATGGGCGTGTTCGATAAGACTGTGCGGCGAAATTTGTCTTCCTTGGGCTATGACAGCAGAAGACCGACTCGAGTGCCTTTACTGACAGTACGACATCGCCTGCAGCGACTCTCCTGGACTCGTGAGCTAATCGGCTATTCCCTAGACCAGTGGAAAACCGTGGCATCGTCAGAAGAGTCACGATTTCAGTTGTTACGAGCTGATGGTAGAGTTCGAGTGTGGCGCAGACCCCACGAAGCCATGGACTCAAACTGTCACAAAGACACTGTTCAAGCTGGTGGTGGCTGTATAACGGTGTGGGCTGTTTTTACATGGCATGGACTCGGTCTTCTGGTGCAACTGAACCGATCATTGACTGGAAACGGTTATGTTCAGCTTTTTGCAGATCACCTGCAGCCATTCATGGATTTCACGTACCCCACACAACTATGGGATTTTTATGGATGACAATGCGCCATGTCACCGGGCCAGAACTGTTCGCGATTGGTTTGAATAACATTCCGGACAAATCAAGCGCATGATCTGGTTACCTAGATCGCCCGATATGAATCCCATCGAGCATTTATGGGATATCATCGAAAGGTCCGTTCGTGCCCAAACTCCTGCACCATCCCCACTTTCACAATTACGGACGTCTATACAGACAGCATAGCTCAATATTTCTGCAGAGGTCTTCCAACGACTTGTGGACTCCATGACACGTCAAGTTGTTGCACTTCGCCGGGCAAAGGGAGGACCGACACGATATTAACAGTCATCCCAAGACTTTTGTCACTTCAGTGTATATATATATATATATATATATATAATGTTTGAAAATCATGGATTATCGACGATTATGAAATTATTAAAGATAATTAACACATTGAATTCATTAACACCGCTTGATTCATATCTGTGACACCTATATATTATTTACCTAAGGGACCAATGATGAATTCTTTCAAATAGATAACTGAGAGAAAATAATCTGATTAGATCGAAGATTGCAATATGGTTGCGAATTATGGCAGTGCACGTGTTAACTAGCTAACACTTAACAATCATTTACTTGTAATATTTAAAATGCACAAAATATGCATACCTCAAGTGTAGTTAATCAAACATTGTTCTATTTCGTAGCAACAAAATGCATTTTAACTGCGAGTTTTAATTTGAGACGTTACAATCGTTTTATGGATTAAATTCCTGATGTCATCCGACTTCAGAATTAAAATGCTGAATAAAACACAAAGCTGATAGACTCTACACGATTCATTCATTCATTCATTTCTACTTCATGAAGCAGATGTTTATCATCTCGGTTGCTCCAATCGGCAAAATTCCATTCAGTTCCGGATAATTAATTTCCTCGACAGACAAGTCAAATCTTTTTGAGCGCTGAGAGGGCTTCGCAATTGGAAGAGCATTCAGAAGCAATCGGGCATTAGAATCACTCTTTTGGTATATATTTCTGTATCTATTCAAATGCAGATTCTGAGGATAATGAATTAATTGAAACAATGCGATTAATGTTTGCTGAAGAGTTAAGTATTCATGGATTTTAAAGGACATTATTAATTAAATGGAGTTAAATATTTTAATAGGTCTTCTGTTTAATCTTACTTCAGAATTCGTGTCCGTCTGCAATTTGTAATTTAGAATGCTTTGACGGGAACTTAATGAAATATTTAATTATCTGGACATCTTAAACTTTATATGTACTGTTATTGTACTCTTCATTATCGTACCGTAATGAGTATATTTCTAACTCATGTTCGTCAGCACATGACAGCATGCATCTAAAGTTTTAACCTCCTAACACTTTTTTTCTATTAGTTTCACATTCTCTCTCTCTCTCTCTCTCTCTCTGTACATAATAACATGCTTTTTATTCATGCAATCAAGCTCAAGTAAAGTTTTTTAAAACTTGTAGTGGATGACATTTCATGTCAATACAGTTTTTTCAAATATTAAGTATTTAATTTTTTTAATTATTTAATTAAAAACTAAGCTTCTCATCAAAAAATCTTCATTTTCCAGCCTCCAATTAAATAATGAACTCAGTTTGTTTTTTCTCCATGCTAATGAGGTTAGATAAAATACATTTTCGGCAGATTATTTAAAATGATTCTCTTCATTTTCATAATGTTTGACGCCTTTAAAATTAAGCATTGTTAATGAATCGATTTTTTTCGATTAATTTTGAAGTTAGTTAAAATTGAAATAATACAGAATAAGGAAAATTAAAAAAAAATTAATATATATTTTGTTACCTCAACTGGTGTAGAAAATTCACGTATTTTGCCTTTCCCTAATTGGCTTTGAATCTTCAATGTCACCAAGCAAAACGAATGGCAAAACAATGAATGGAATTCTACATTATTTGGCGATTTCTCGCTTGCACTAAAATAACGGATAAGTACGAGCTAAAGCAAATATATATTTTGAACGACTTTTTCCAACCAAATAAAGCCAAGATTAAATACGAAACAATAATGAAATATCCCTAACGAAATTTCAATAGTATAAGTCATTGCTTTATGAGATGTTCGACTCACATGTATACTGAAATACAGAACGTTAAATCATGAGTCGTGATTTGGTTCAAAGGTTGATACAAATCTAGATATATCAGATTCTGAGTATCAGGTTTTATCCTTTTAACGCTTTACATTTGGTACTTATTGAATTTATTGTTACTAGAACAAAAAGAACCTGAATATAAAATCATAGAAATCTACACATTTTTCTATAAATAAATATATCCAATTTCAATTGTCATTTTTGAGTTACGCTGTAAACAAACAGATTTGTAGCAAGTGAAGGTCGCGGTACGAACCTGCGACGTTTGAGCCAGTAGCCGAGCGATATACCGTTCGAGCAAA
>JAOUZG010040955.1:1144983-1156569 GCA_026289955.1 Argiope argentata | reverse complement strand
ATAATAAATTAAACAAGTGATGTGATTCCCACATTTGCCAATAAAAAAAAACTACATGCGTTTTTTATATTATTACCACCGATATTTATATCATTATTTCTAACAATTTTTCATATTATTATTACGAATATTTATATCAATATTATATTGTGCTCCATTGTTAATTAGTTTGTAATGATTTGCTAACTATTGTTAATTTCTGCAGTTTTAATTTTTTGTAAAGGTTTCGCCTACGTTTTAGTACCCATGCTCATCGTCTTCTTTTGGAATAAAAGTCATTATATGTTATCATGTATATTTAGTTTTCAAACTTAAAATAAAAGTAGAAAAAAAGGAGCATAAAATGTGGCGAGATATTTTAACTTTTACATGATTAAAAATTAAAAATATCTTAATAAAGAGAATTAAAGTATACTGCAATTAAACACCAAAATTTAAAAAAGACAAAATAATGATTCAATTAATAACAAACAATTTCCCAAAGTTGGAGCGCATATATATATATATATATATATATATATATATATATATAACATAATTATGTAAGAACAGACACATGATAGGTATTGTCTCGTGGATAAATTAATCTAATGTTAAACTTGAAGGAGTAATTTGATGGACTGTCTACGTTTTTGGCCAGAGGCATTTTATAGTATAGACAGACAACGATATTGGATTATGAAATAGTCAATGCCGCAAGCGCTTTAGGCTTTCGTAAAGCATAACACAGAATAGGAACTTCAGAGAGTATTGTTGCCAGTCAAGGAAGAAGGGGTAAGGATGAATTATTTTCCATATTATGGTCAGATCGATCGTTTATTTAGAGAATCTGGATATTAGAAACTATTTTCTTTTCTGAAATAATTTTATATCCTTTTATACGCCCCCGTATGTGATTTATAGAAAAAGAATTGCAATAATCAAAAATTGCAAAATGCAGGTTTTGGCGAATCTCCAAAATATATTTGTTTCTGAATACGATAACTGAAAAATATTTTGTACTAAATAGTTAGAATCTGATAAAGGGAATCCAGACAAAACTTTTAGATTTTTGTCAAATATCGAACGAAATCAGTTTACAGGAAATCTGATCGGTAGTTTGTTCCGATAGATTTGACATCGATGTACACAAAAAGCAAAGACTTAAGTTAAATAGATTTGAATGCGCATGTATAGCAACTGAAATGTTGATACTTGCCAAATTTTTATTAATAAGTTGAATGTCTAACGGGCGTTACCTTCCAATACATATAATGTTCATAAATGCACCGATTTAAAGCCATGAAATTTGTTATTTTCGTTTGTAACTCAATTGAAGTTCCGCATCAAATTTTGGGATCATTTATTTGACAAAAATCAGTCCAACCTGCATATTCTTGTAATAGATTCATTAAGAATAATAAATTCACTTCAAAAATTTACATTCTGTAACTATTGTAAAGATTCTTTCCCTGGCTAAGAGACACCTGTTTGACTGTTACAACATCCGGCCATCTGTGAGTTGAATTGTACAATCCTCTCACTTTGTAAATGCTCCAGAAGGGGGATTCCCTCCTCCTAATAATATAATTTGGACTTTGAGCCCTGATAATGAACCATGCGTGCTTTTTCCATCCTTCCAAAGAAGGAAATTGTATTTTCAAAGAAGAGGAGTGGCAAAATCTTCGGATGTAAATCTTTTCTTTGATGTGGAGGGTCAGCTACGAGGGTGGATGATTAACAAACATTTTCATGATCAACTGGAGACTGCTGTTGATATTTCTGAATAACTATTCGCTAACCGGGATCTAGAGTGCACCAATGTGAAAATGAGAGGCGGAATTTCAACAGTAGATAAAATTCAAGATTTTGGTGGAGACAAGAAAGGAGACAGAGCTGTTGGAGAGTTCTAGGGGGACTTCATAGTTTCGAGGTTTTCGAAGGATCGGCGTTCTGAAGATATGATAGAAGCTTTGTGTTAATCGAGCTTCTGATTTAAGATCCATCCTATAATTATCGGTGGATCCTTTGAGCTACCCATGTAGTATTCCGATGCGCTAACAGCCTGTAAGTTTTTCTTCTGAGGCTGTTTTTGCGAATTTAATAGAAGAAATATTCATGTATACTGTTAATTGAGGTGTAAATATTATCAATCCTATTAATTTAGCTGAGAAATATTTGTTTTTATGTTTATAAGGCTGTCAATAAATAGTTTGTCTTTAAACGCTACCTTCTAATTTGATCGGACAGGATCAAATAATTAAACTATTGTTCAAATATGCCTTGCAAGTTATTCGCAGATTTACAAAAAATGAACAGAATTACGTGGGATGAAAGGGGGATGAAACAATTATTGAGATGTATAGATGAAATTTTCTGGGAGACTACTACCACTGGAATTCTGAATAACAGCAGTAAGACACTACATTGTGTCATAAAACTATTATTAGTTCATTTGATTTGAAGATATATATAATAATTTATGTTCGCTTGCATGTTTAATGTTAGGAAGTGAGTCCAAAATCTTTCGGAATTATTGTATTTCTTCATTTCTTAAATATGTAGGCAGAACGGTACAGATAAAAAATAATGGTCTCAGAAATTTATTATTCCAGATATATTGAATGAGGAGTTCAGTTGTATTAACGTTGCTAGTTTAAAGCAGCTCTAGGGCTATTACAAAAAGGATCACGTAATTCTGAACCACTTGTAGATGGCGCAAATAACACCTGAGCTGGTACTATCTCTCCTAAATTCTACATTACACTTTGAGGAGGACTGTCGACCCTATTGGATTTAGTGTGCACCAGGCACTTTTACATGATACCGTTTTAGAATCGGATTTTAAAAATGAAGTTGGTTTTAATTTATCATTATTGTTGTTTAAACAAAAAACTACACAGCTGTAAAGTATCCAACTAATCTTGGAATCATTGAGTATCCTCATCTATTAGTCTAGAATAATTATTTGATTATTTATATAATGATATATGGGCCTCCATTGAATATATTCAATGTATTTTGAGATCAGAATACTTAGAAAAAACCGGTGACTAGTAAAAGCTCCGCTATCAGAATTTACAAAATAAAGTCATTTTGAGGAATCATCTTCCAACCGCATTTTTATTTGGACACTTCGTCAATCATCTCACTATTCTAAACAATCTGAGGTATTGTTTATTTTCGAGTTACATTTATTCCTCATTTTATTTGAATAAAGTACTCCGAATTAATTTTCTTTTTCAATTTCAATTGCTGCAACATATCCTTCAATATCATAGATGTATGCGAATTTAAGCTAACAATTCCAATATCAGTACTTTGCTTTTTTTGTTTAATATATGCGATGATTAGACAATTCATACTACCTACCATTACTGACATAAGTTGATACGTAACTGAAAATTAAAAGCTCTGAGTGTGATGATCACGTAATTGGAATAATCGTATTATACCATTGAGGGTAAATAAATCTGAAGTTGAAATCGGCCATAATTTGCAAATCCCTGTTAAAGAACACATTTTTTTGGAAAAAAAGAATCCCCTAATTGATTGGCCCAATATTTACTAAATATACTTTAATTATGTTACTGCATTTATTTAAATAAGTTATGTGATGATTCACATTTCTTTAAAGCATATTTATTAAGTCACTATCTGTCTTCGGCAACCAGTAGCTTTTCAAAGGTTTTTATATTTAAAATAATTGGAAGAACTAAGAAACTCTAAGTCCAGACATATGTATATCGATTAACCAAGTTTTTCATGTGAACAACGAAGACTTATGTATACTTATGCTAATAAAAATTCATCAAAAGACTATAGAATAAAACTATTTCATTGTATTCTTTATATGAAAACACCTTAACAAATGTTAAGTCATGATCATAAAACCTTGTAAACAGTAGTAGTAGTAAAAAACAGGCAAATACAGGCGTGGCCAATTTTTAATTCATACGAAAGATCATATTTTTAACATGCAATAAAAAACTGTGAGTCATTCCTCTCCCTATTTGAGAGAGACTGAAAAATAAAATATAATGGACGTAAAATTTGGCTAATAACCAAAAGTACAATAAAATATATTTATAGAATTTAAAAAAATTATGTTTCTTAGTATTGTTAATTACACTTCCTAATAAGGATAAAGCATTATGAGTGGTTAGCCATACGTTAAAAGTGAGAAGTAGGTAGTTTTGTAGATACTGAGGACTCAATCAAATAGATACTATGAGGACTCTATCAAAAAGATACTGATGACTCAATGAAATAGATACTGATTTTTATATACTGAGGACTCTATCAAATAGATACTGATTTGTAGATAGTGAGGATTATCATATATATATAATGATTTTTAGATACTGAGGACTCTATCAAATAGATACTGATTTGTAGGTACTGAGGATTATCAAATAGATACTGATTTTTAGATACTGAGGACTCTATCAAATAGATACTGATTTGTAGATACTGAGGATTATCAAATAGATACTGATTTGTATATTCTGAGAACTATCAAATAGATATTGATTTGTAACTACTGAGGACTTTATCTTATATTGCTATATATCTAGAAATAGAAAAGCAGGGAGTAGACTACCAAATATGGCTAGCTATTTAAGATCAGTTATGATGTTAGAATTTTGGGAATCAGCTTAATGATTGGTCTAGCTAATTCCGGTATATATTTTGAAATAGAGGTTTATTTATCATTTTTTTTTTCAAAAATGGTAGGTAGTGGAGGACAGAATATGTTTTTTATTATATTTAGAGATCATGTGCATCCATAAGGAAGAAAAAAGTTTTGAAATCTGTCAAATAGTAACTTTTGACTGAATGGCAATGGTTGATCATGATAATTTAAGATATTCCTATACCTGGTCATTTTAAGCAGTATGGATGAAACTTCTAGAATGTTTTTAGAAGTCTTTTTGCTTAATACATTTGACAAAAAGACAAGTTTAGTTTTTGTTTTATATAATTAATTAGAAAATAAAAAATATTTTTGAAGAGAATTTTTTTGAACTCTCTATTAGTTGGTTAAAGATTTAACTTCATTCCAGTTTTTCTAATTGCGTAATTCTGGGTATAAAAACAAACTGAATGCGTACTTCAAAGATTCGACGGATTAATTTCTTAATTGATAAAAAATGAGAGAAAATGGAGAAATTTTCCTTAAAAATTTACGTTTTTGCCATAATTTTAATTACTCGATTTAATAGATGTTTTTTCATGCTCTGCGCTTTTAGGATTTTTTTCTAAAATTTCTAAAAAAATGCTATGATTCAAAAAATTAATTAATACATTAATTAAGCTTAAAAATATTTTGAAGAAAAATACATGTGAGAATTTTTCATTTAGTATTATTCACAAAAATTGAAATATCAAATTATATTTTTGTGATATATTTTTTGAGCTTTTTAAAAGCAAAAATATATAGCTTTAAACTTTTTATAGCAAAATTTTTTTTGTACATATATTTTATAACTGCATGTTTTATAACTTTATAGGTGGAAAATTTAATTAAAATTTAATGCATTATAAAAATTGAAGTTCATTTATTCCTATTTCGAAAAATGCAGCTTTTATTGAGAATATAAAAAAGAAACTAAATTCTTAAAAATAAAAATCTTTTCATTTTTATTCAAGGACTGTTGAAAGATCATCTTTTATCATTTTCCTATCAAGTTAATTTTTTATGCTACTAATACGTTAGGATTTTTTTTTCTTCTGGAAATGCATGTTTTATTTAGGAAATTCAAAACCAGTATTTTATTTACCCGTTTTAAAAAGTAAATAATAAATTGGTAATATTTTTTAAATTCTTTATTAAAGCATAACATTTTATTTATGAAAAATTCGAAACACTGCAAAGCGATACAAATTAAGGCTAATTCTTTTCTTTTCTTTTTTTTTACAAAATTTTCGATTCATTTTCTTACTAAGCTGTAGATTTTATAAAATGGCAAACATGCTTAAATGTGACATCAGCTGTTCAATTTTGATAACTTTATTGAGAATGCATATTATTATAATAAAGAAAAACGAAATATTTTTATTATTTTTCAATTCATGAATTATAAATAGTTCCTCTTTCTAATCCCAGATTGCAGCGTATTCCCCTTGTCCCGTTAGGAAAAAAGATTGTTTGCTTAACAATCAAGAAGAGCTAATGTTCACGTGATGTGAGCGATGAGTAGTTCTCGAGAAAAATAGAGTAAATTTAACTAAACGATCGTGCGGTAATCCATCCAAGGGTTTCTCGAGAAATTAGTAGCTTATGAAGAAAATAATTTTTATTGTCTTGAAAAAAATTATTCGTATTATATTCGTAAAATTATATTCGTATCTGTAAAATTGAATTTTTTATTTTTAAATTAAATTTATTTTTATTATTATTTAATTTTTTAGTTTATGTAAATAGGGAGATTATGAATGAAACATTCATAGAATTGAAATTTGATACATTGATACATAAATATGACTCAATCATTTTTATACTAAAAACCCTTGTTTGTCTTAAAAATTAAAATTGATTTACTAAAAGTACTTCTACTTAAAAACTAAATTAAGTTCATTATCTTTCGAGTACTTAAAAAATTCATTGGAAAAAAGTTTGACTAATCTTTTGCAATCCCTTTATCAATCCAAATTATGGTATATTTTACATGAAGACGAATAATAATGAAGGAGTCGGTCTGGTGAATACGGAGATTGGGTCAACACATTCCATTGAACTGATTCAAAGGTTTCTTCGCTGGTTAAAAACGTACCGACAATCACTAAGATTTGCAAAAAAAATTGTGATATTTTGCTCCCTATTCTAGGCTTATCTTCTTCAGTACTTGGCTAAAATTGATCAAGAGTACCCTGTATCGTTCTGCATTGATACCATTTGGTTTCTAATGGTTCATAATTAATAATAGCATTTTATTTATGGATCTTTTCATGTATACATATAATCAAATTAAATCGCATCGATAATTGTAGATTCGTTTCGTCATAGATATTTTGGAGCAAATCTGGCACTTTTGAACCGCGGTGAGTTGACAAGGCCGACAGATGAGCTAACATCTCCCCTCTCAACACCACCATCATACCAGAGGGATGATATTTAGCAATACCAGATTTTGCGTGCAACAGGCCTCTTTACATGACGGTTTTTCGGTGGAATCGGGTTTCAAACGACGATGAGTTTCATATTACGTGGAAACAACGGTTCCTTTGATATTTGTAATCAATGGAATGATTTCAACATAAATGTCCTGTAGCAATCAATGTGTCTATGTTGCAATTGTCTTTACAATTAATTAAAATAACATGAAAATGTAATATATTCTAATTAATATCAGCAAAAACAATTGTTTTAGTTAGAAAATATTAAAAAAAATCATCCAAAATAATGTGATTCCGTTCATAATTTAAAATAAGAATAAGGGTATCAAAATTTATATAAAGAAACAGGATTTCTCACATACAAACAAACATTTATACATGCATAAATACACCCTATAACAAAAAAAATCAACTCACCAAGAAGAGTTGTCCAAGTGAGACGAAAATTAGAGGAAAGAAAGACAATGTACAAAATAGTAATTGATTAAAATGTCAGAACAAATGAATTATTTATTTCAAAGTTACAGTAACAGGTTCAATACGGTGCCAACCCGCCTCTTGCCTGGATACACGCTGCGACACGACGTGGCACAGACTGATAAAGTTTCCGGATGGTGTTTTCAGTGGTATTTCTTGACAAATTCACTCCAGTTGTCGAACAATTATCTCCAATTGTCGAATGATGTCATCAACATTCCTTGGATGATGCAATAACGTTCTCATCATGACCAGTACATGCTCAATGGGAGATAGATTTGGTGGTTTAGTTGGCTTACAAAGTGTTTGAGAAGCTTGCAGACAGTTCACAGCAACACATGCCGTATTAGGTATGGTATTGTAATGCTGAAAAACTAATCGAGGGTATTGCAAAAGGAACGGTAACAAAACAGGTCTTAGGATTTCGTTAACGTACCTGTGTGCAGTAATTGTAGGTCCAATGATGACCAAAAGGGGGCCGACTATCAAAGTTTAATTGCACCCCAGATCATAATGCCTTGTTGAGGGCCGGCGTGACATGCATTAGTGAAAGCAGGATCTCCCCTCTGCGCTGGATGTCTCCAAACACGTCTTCGATGTTCGTCAGGCTCAAGTTGGAAGTGGGATTCTTCGCTAAAGACTATACGTCTCCAGTCGGCATCATTCCTATCTGATCGAGAAATGTACCTCTGTAATCTGGCTCGGCAGTGTGCAGACGGGACTGGCAGGTGGCGCAACGGTCAGTGCGATCATGGATTTCGCTGTCTCAACTGCTTTTGAAGGGTCATGGTGGACACTGGTGTTTGGGTTGAACGTCTGATGGTTGATAAAGATGAAGAAGGCACTGTGGCAGCTGATCGGACAATCACTCTGTTCTCACGATCTGCTGTGGCCTTAGTCAGTTGTAATCAGTAAGTTGAACCCTGCCATTTCCTACCCCATCCTTCCCAGCATCTTCGAATACATGCATTATTCCGATTTAAACGTCGATTGATTCTCCGATTTGTCCAACCAGTCTTTTTCAATCGAAAGACACGACATCTGTCAAACTCTGACAGCTGCTCGTGATGAGCACGGACCCTGTGACGAGGGATTATTTTAAATTGTTAAAGATTATCTTAATTGCAATCTAACCGAAAGTTTTAACAACCGTTGAAGAACTGCTCATTATATACATCTGCTGGATGCGCAGTTCCTAAGCGCTGGGGATCCAACTATTCCTTCATTGGACACCGAAATATAATCATTTGCATATCTGGTCAAAACATTCATGCATACGGAATTTCAAAGCAATCGAATTTGTGTTTATTCATGATTCCTTCCTTTATTTGTCATAGAATGTGTATGTATACATGCATGTACATACATACATACATACATACATACATACATATATATATATATATATATATATATATATATATATATATATCGATTCACATATTTATAAAATTCAATTAGCTTTGAGATTCATAGTTATAACGCGTAAGGCATACATAATTTATATTTCAACTGATATTGAAAATCTCCCTATATGTCTTTTAGAGATATTTAATTTCTGTCGTGTCCCGCACGTTGAATTAAAATTCCTTCGAACCAAATAAGAAGGCCAGAGATCAATAATTGAGATAAAAATTAAAACTAAGTTAATAAAAGTGAAAAAAAGAAGAAAAATGTATGGTTACAATTAAACCTATATATATATATATATATATATATATATATATATTTTAAATAGTGCAAAAATGCTCATATAAAATCACTAATGTCGATCTTTAAATTTGTAAAAGTAGTTAAATAGTTCCTGCAGGATATTTTAAGTGAAGTTTTTTATCCGTCTTCATTCACTTGTCTTTTAATTTTCTTCTCTTAGACATTCAGAAAATTTAACAATAAATAACTCCATCAAAATGTCTGGTTTCTTATTTTTTCCCATCTCTTAGTCTTCTTGAATGTCATTAAATTTCTGACAAGCTGTCTTGGATAATAGAATACTTATAGATAGCTTTTGCTACCCATGAAATGATATAAATTGCTTGGGAGAATCGATTACAGTATGTTACATAATTTTTTTTAAATTCTTTAAGGCTCACCAAGTTTTCACAGGTTTTTTTAGAGTTATACATAATTATTTTTTTATAAAAAAAGATTGAAAGTTCTAACAAAAGTGATAAGTCATAAATATCGATTTTTTTTTCATTCAAGATATGCTTTTAGAGGCGTTCATTCTAAAATGAATTTGAATTCTTTTTTCACGCTCTTAACTTATATAAAAGAAAATTGCTATTCCACTCAAAAACTATAGGAAATATATATATAAAAAATGTGACAAACATTTTATGGGATATTTAATTTCATTTTATTCCTTTTCCAGAAGATATTTGTCCTGTTTTTTGATAGGCCGTTATTGGAACAATTTGAGATTGTTCATAGTTTTTGGTAACTTTTTTGAATGATTTATAATGTATTGTTCTGGATATGGGATTTAAATAAATATAATAATTTATTTAATAAGAAAAAATAAATATAAAAATGAAAACTGAAATCTTATATCGCAAATTTCATATAATCACTTGAGAATATTATTATTTTAAGGCATTGTTTGTCTTAATTAATTTAGAACATTAGCCAATTTAAACAGGTTTGAAACAATTATGTAACTATCAGAATACGCATGCGTCTATATATCGAGAACTGGATACATGGCGGTTATTCATGCAAGGGTCTTACTTTTTGTTGGTGATCAGTCGCCAAATGTAATATTCTCTAATAAATCTAAAACCAGAAAAAATGATGGCCAAAAAGCGATAAATCGCTAATTTTATGCCCGTTCATTTTGTGACTCTGAAAGCCTTACATACAGCATCATGTTTTTCCATGATAAAAACATTTTAACACCAACAACAAAAAGTAACAATGTTGCCATTTGAATTACATATTAAATGTCTTTCTATTTTTAAATGATTTTTTAGGCGCAAAATTGCTGAAATCGACAACTTTCTAAATTATTTTCTAATAACTCTAAAAGCGAAAAAGTGATGCTTGAAAGGTTATAAATATATTTTTCTTTACTGCTGGAAGCTTCTAAAAACTCAAAACAAAACTCAAATCATGAGACTCCGATTCCATTATGAAAATAAATAAATATTGCGCAAACGTAATTTGATAGTCTCGTGTTTGTTTACCTGTTTAAACTGGTTAATGAATTAAACTAATTAAGAAAAAATCTTAAGAATTCAGAGAATTTATAATTTGGAAACGAAGATATAACTTTTTGCTGCGTTATTTTCTAATAAGCCTAAAAGCAAATATTGATGCATCAAAAGCATCCAACTAAAACAATATCATGCTGTCACATGATAAAATACCCTTTGAAAGATTTATTTTTGAAACTTTCCCTGTATTATCCCTTTTCCTGTCGTGGTTGCGGTAGTCTGTTGTAAAGGTCTCATCTTCAAAACCAGAGGGTTTTAAGCTACAGCCCTGATTTTTCGAAATAATCATCATGTAAGCTGGTGTGTAGCACCTTAAATCAATTGAAACTAGCTATTCCTTTTTTGAATTTTATAGAAAGAATGTCAGCTCTAGTGTCTTCCTCGTCATTTGACTGTGGTTCAAAATTCTGCCTTAAAATAGCCCTAGTGTTTCTTTAAAAATGGACTTTAATATCATTAACATATCCTGTTTCTGTTGTACAAAAAAATTGTAATTTTTTTACAAATTCGTGAATTTTCAGATTTTTTTTGTTCGGAGAGTGTAATGTATAAAAAAACATATATACTTTTTTAGGTACAGTTTTTCAACGAATTGAAATGCAAGTACATCTATAGTAGTAAGATCATATTGCAAATTACATTTATATTTATAAATCTTTATGTTTATGATTTTTACATTTGTATGCATGCGAATGTGAAAATACACAAACTTTCAGTCGCTCAAACAAAATTGAAATAAAATTTTATTTATATAGCTTTTTGCGTCTTATAGCTGTCGTATCCATTGCATTTTGAC
>JAOUZG010040955.1:1111329-1124661 GCA_026289955.1 Argiope argentata | reverse complement strand
TCATTCCCAAAATAACATCATGTTCTGACATGATATTAACAGCCCATAAAGTCTGAAACATTAATGAAACATCTTTTCATCTCTTGAATGTCATCATAATACAATATGATAATACACCCTAACAGTCATCAAACATTAAAGCATAATTTATTGTTAATATTAAACAAATATTTTAAAATTTTGTTTAAATTAACAATAAACATGTTAATTTAACAAACATGTTAGGCAAGAAAATTTCTACATATTTCTCATTTATCTGCGAACTATATCTGAGATCATAGAAACATGCATTCAAGACTCTACTCTGTTCGAAATAATATTTGGAGTATATAAAGCAATATGTAAAGAAGGATATATTTTTACACTAATGTGACGTATAATTTTGGAGATGAAGGTATTATCAAATTTTCAAAATCGTAGTCTATAAACTTTTAATAGAATGAAATAGATAAAAAAAGAAAAGAAAAGGAAAATCAGTTTATTCAATTGCAACTCATTTTTTTTTCAATCTTGAATTAATGCAGTTTGTAATATAAAAATATAAAGTTATCAGATATTTGAAAAGATGCAGCTTCAAGATACTAGAAAAAATATCAACATTTCTAGTGAAAAATACCAGCATTTTCTTAAAATAACAACACGTGAAAAATACAACCTTTTTTAGAATAATGATATATTAAGGAGTATTAAGGAGTATATCTATCTCATGATCATCTTTTGTCAGGACATTAAAAAAATTCATTGCCTTGAAATAATGTAATTTCTTTTCTTATATTTCAGTGCTTGCAATGTAAGCCTCATATGAATAGTTGCTGACTAATATTTATGAAAATTTGCTGCGATGAATGTTTTTTATAGTTCAAAAACTGTGTTTAATATCATTGTCAAATGCAACACATCGCGCAAAATTAAATATCCTTTGAAAAAGATAATATAAGTTTACTTTTATGCCTTTACTCCAAAGAAGGATTTGTATATTGTCTAAGTTATCTATACTACTGTTATAAATGTGAAAGTTTAGATGGATTGATGTGTGTTGTTAGTCAATCACGTTAGAATTGCTGGATGAAACTGGATGAAATTTAGCACGGAGATAGATTATAGTCTAGAATAGAACATAGGCTACTATTTATTCCGGTTAATTGAGGGGTTATTTTTTATTAATTAAAAACTAACTTTTCCATCAAAAATCTACATTCCCCTGCTGCCAAGTGAGTAAGGCTTAACATGTTTTAGAACGATTATTTTGAACAATTCTGTTTATTTTCTTAGTGTACGATGCATTTAAAATTGAACATTGTTACCTAATCGATCTTTTAGATTCATGAAAAACTTTTGAATTAAAATAAAGGTACTTTTCTGTTAACCGAGCTAACGCTAAAAATCACTGTAAGAGATGTGGTGGAATTCCACATTATTTGGCTATTTTTTGCTTGCTCTAGGCTACAGAAAAATACTAAAATAAAACATAATGAAATTAATTAAAAATTTCTAATCCGTATTAACACTACTGGAATAGAAAATATAGTTTGATGACATTTTATACGTCGAACAGACCACCAGTTCTTATACATACACATCAAAATTTCTACACGTACGAAGTCGCGGGTAATAGACAGTACTTAATATCTTAAAAACGTGTATTTAATTTTTTGGTATTGGATTTCCTGTAAAGAGTACAGCCCAATCAATGTTTGTGTAGTTTCATTTCGGTTAAACCTTCATTCCTGGTAACATATCTATTTACCAAATTAACAGTTAACAAAAGATTTTTACTTTTCATTCCCTCGCAAATAATTTATTCTTTTAAATGAAAATATATTATCTGTAATATGATACTTCATGCAGAAATATTTTATTATTTTCTGCCTATTTAAAGATAGCTTTATACTTATAAGTTAGTTAATATATGATTGAATTTTCTTATTATAGATATTAAGATTGATATATTATTACAATTACCAATTCATAATATATAGTTATGTCATTATTAAAAGCATTTTATATAATTTGACAAAGAATAAAAAATCTTCGTTGAAATGAATACTCTTTTTGAGAAAAATCGAACTTATGCAGTCCAAAAAATCCACAGAATGCGGATTGCTTCCTTTTCAACCTCTCGGCACTATTTATCTGGCGAAGAAAATAGAAGAGGCCATCTGAATGTTGCAACCACAGAACACAAAGCAAAAGGAAAGAACAATAAACCATCCACCCGAATGTTGAGACACATGGGCTCAGCTCAACAGTCCGGAGAAAACACCGAACCACTTTTCGGACGTCTTTTATTCCGGCCAGGAGGGTTTTCCTGGAAGCCCCATCTGGTGATTCAGACTTGCGGTGTTCTTTCGCGGTTGATTCGCTCATTTTCCACTTCGCAGATTCCGGACGATTCCGATACCCTCAGTGGCAGCTCCTCCTGATTTTCTCTTTTTCCTTCTTCTGTATTTGTGTTTGAGTGCACTCAGGTAGGTATATTTTCATGGAGGTAAAAGAAATGTAAAGACACCATTCAAATTGCTACTAGGTAATATGATGGGCATTTGAATTGAAATACAAGTTGACACAGAGTTAATGAGTGGTTTCGGAATACTTGTGAGGTATTATATTTATAAAATGTGTGTGCGTGCGTGTGTGCGTGTGCGTGTGTGTGTGTGTGAGAGAGAGAGAGAAATGAAACATTACAAAAGATATTATATTATTTATAAGTGGAGTGGTGGTAATTTTATAGTTTTAAAAGTTCCTTGGATCCATATTTAATTCTGAGATGAAATTGAATTGCATTGATTGTTATTTTAAACCATAATGTTTTAAGCTGATGTATAAAAATTTACTAATTACTTAAACACAATAATTTTTAAACCATTTTTGTTTTACTTTAGTAAATATTGATACCTTACCTTAATACCCTCCTTTACCTTTATCAAATAACCATTCATTGTAAATAGTTACTAATAAATACTTATAAGATAGAAATTTTTGAAAAATTGGACTTTGTAATTTTAGGAAATCCTTGATATTCGAAAAAGATAACAGTTTAATCTTTCCAGTTACTAGGAGTTTATTATAGCTAACTAACGTGAACTTCATAAACTTAATTTATATAAAAATATTCTTATTAATAGCTTAACCATACTATTATACTGACTAGTAGTTTAATTATATTGCAGGGTTAAATACAATTCCAATATTAATATAATAAAAGAATCGACTAATATTGTTGTAGAAAATTTTCCATTTATGTTCCTGGCGTATGGAAGGACATAGAAACAAAATTGTTAAAACATGTTAATCAACAGGTCTCATTAATTAAAATTGATTAATTCTAAAGACCCAGTACAACTAATATACTTCTTGAGTACAGCAGACTACCTAGGCTAATATACTGAACAATTAATACAACTTATATATTGAATATTTTTTGAGAATCTCTCCATTTTGTACGAACTTTCTAAATTTAAGTCTCAATTTTGGCATAAAATATTCATGGACTATTTTTCGAATAAATTAAAATATAAAATAAAAAGTAATGATATTTTTAAGGAAATAAAATTATGGAATTACTAAATAATATCAGACATCTTTACTATGAGATGTACACCGAAGACGCGGCTATTCTATACACTCCTGTGACTGTTGTTCGACATCTGACAATTATTAGTTAAAATTTGTTAAAGGGTGTTAATATTGGATAAAAGAAGGTCAAAAGCAGTAAAATTTAAGCTGTTTGAAATATAAATGGGAAGTGGCTTTGTCTTACTGTCGGCGAAAAGCTGTCGAATTATACTAATTCACATGAACAGACTTATAGTTTGTTTGCTGTTAGAAAATTCTGATAAAGTAATGTGAAAATACAAAAGAAAAATTAGGGACGTGGACAGGAATAATGCTAAAAGAGAACGTCACAAAAATACAATAAAATGCTATGTACAAACGCAAAAATAAATTGGAAAATAAAGATATGGATTTGTAGAGTTACTCTTGTGAAATCTAAGTAAATCTTGGTTTTCTTCTATATGGTGAATCATTATTTGAATATTCAGTCTGAATCCTTGGGAAGATGCAATAATTACCAAGCGTGTCCTAGTTCAGGTGTTAGCTTAGTCATATGGAAGGAGGAAGTCAGCATATATTCTCTTGCGTAGTGGATCGTCGTAGCATCAAGATATCCGCAAGGACAGGATGCATTAGGGATCAGGTTAAAACGTCGGAGATATGAGGGGAATGGTCCGTGAAATGTAAAGAAAAATATATCTTCCCTTTACCAGTTACTCGGTAGAAGTGAGACTTTGGGGAGAATATCGAATGTAGATCGTCCCGTATATACGTCTTCCCAATCTTTTTGCCGATCTTCCATCATTCCATCTTTCCACCATTTTTTGCTTAAAAAATGATTTTAGGTAGGAATTTAGTACTTTAGTGTGGCATTGTTCCATTTTACATGCTGTTTGTATGCTGGGTATGTTGCCAACTAATATTGTGGTATGTTGCGGATGGAGGTTAGTATCATATTCTATGGCTTATAGAAGGACTTGAAGTTCAACTTGATTTACAGTGTTAAAATATTGCATTTTTGTTGACCATCTATGTGCAACATTATGGTTTTACATGATACAGAATGTCACACCAAGCTCAAAGACACAGCGTATCTCCTGTGTCTTTATCATTGGAGGATTTCAAAGTTGCAATTGAAACTGAAGTCAAGGAAATTGAAACAAAAATAACTGCGAACTTCACTTCCAGTCTTCGTCATGCCATTTGTTTAAACGTCAAACGTTTTGAAAATCTATTATATTAAAATTTCTCAATAAATATCTTGACTTTCTTCTCATTTCTTGAAGTTTTCGTAATACAAGCTTCACGCATTTAGTAAGTCATGACGCTATATATTGTTTATTGAAGAAAAAAATATTTCATTTTTGATAAAACCTCTTGAATAAAAGAAAAGTGAGAAAACAAATCCTTTCACTTTCTACCTGGAATTCTTGATTTCTCCATACAGATCGATATTAGAGGAAAAAGATAAACAATTTCAAGAGTCACAAGCTCCGTTCAAAAGTTGACATACGAAACAAATTGGATCCTGAAAAACTGTCAAATTCAGTAAAACTATGACAGCTTTGATCACAAAATTGTATTTTTGAGGAAATGGAACTAGATCGGAAGAGTCTTTAAAAAAACATTTTTTTTTCTACTACTAACCCAGCTAAAGAAATTATTTTATCATGGTTCATGGTATTATTATTTATGATGTCCGCTCTTAGCGTGGCCAATTCTCTAATCAAAATATCGGGTTGTTGTTTTTCTCGTGTTCCACTTCACAAAGAGAGATAGAATAGGAGAGATACAATACCTTCTGAGGGTATAAAATATTAGGCGATATGATAATATAGAACGAGCAAGAAAAATACTTTAAATAAGGTAATTATTATTAATTTATGCTATTTGTCTCAACAAATCAATTTCTGAAAACTTTTCTTCCGATACAGTGATTGTTCTTTAGAGTCATTCTAATGAAAAAAATGTTATCATAAATTGTATTTGATTTTAAAAAAATGAAATTTTTTGTTGGCATTTCACACACTAGCTTACCATTCTGCCGATTGCGATCGATCGCACTTGAGTGAAGATTACCACAGTATTATAATTGCTAATACATATTTTGCACACAATAAAATTTACAAACAAATCGTAGCAAACTGTAAACTTAAATTGCTTCAAATTTTCAAGATCAACAAGCTGCAAGAATCGAATAAAATTATTATGTGCTAGCCGAGAATCCTAAGACCAATATTAGGCATGAATGGAGTCAACTATTCTTAGTGGAAAGTCAATTGGAAAAGGTATGTTAATGCCAAGCATTCCCATTATTCTCATTGACATGTATTTAGATTTCAAACAATTGGCGAAACAACAAGACGGAAAGTTTATCACTTTAAAGTATGAATTGCACCTAAGCAATATGTGTTGTCACATGGCCAAATCATGCTGGATGCTCACGTATATATATATATATATATATATATATATATATATATATATATACAAATAGATGTTTATATATATATATATATATATATAAACAACTTATCGCCAGACAATAGAATCAACTGAAGCTTTTACTTTGCTACTTCTCACTTCTTGGATGAGAATACGGAACTGCTTTATAAAGAAGAAATTGACATATTTTACAAGTACAATGCGTCCTCTACATTCTGGTGTTGATCAAAAGACTAGTTTAAATCCTCTATATTTATTAACATATTTTTCAGTTTCCCAGAATAAAGACCTCTAAAAAAGAAAACTTTATCCGTAATTTTGTACTTTCCACGCTGCTAATTAGAGAAGAGACTATACTCTTTTCTTCACTAAAAACTACCCATTCCCGACATAACTACACAGATTCCATCTAGCCAACTCTCCTTGCTGTAGCTGTGAGGAAATAGAATCCCCAATTCACTTTACCACCGAATGCTTAATGACTTTCTTATGGCCCATGGGAAAGGCAGAAACAAGTCTCGAGAAAGAATGGTCCAGGAGAATCGCATTGGATATACCTTCACGAGGCAAGATTCCATGCATAGTATATCATATTCATGAATACTAAGACTTCTTTAAATCTGCACAATAACTAAGACCAAAATGTCACTTGCCTTTATTCCTTCATAAGTGCAATGCCCTACAGAATCAAGGAAATAAATTCTCAATAAGGAAACCAAAACAACAGAACCATGGTGGGCGATACAGATTTTTGATTTTACAATGTCCATTGTGTTTATAGATATGATATAGATGTTTACAAAGTAATTCATCAATTTATTTCCCTCTTTTACCTTTTCAATAAGTCATTCCCTTTCTCTGTAAGTCCAACCCATTGCTACTATTAGTTTTTTGTTATACCTGCTCCCTGTATTTAGTTATTACTTCGCGAAAACATTAAATACAGTCTTGTAGGATTCGACACCGATGGGATTATCCCTGGGGGTTCCTGGAGGGTTGGTAATCGTTTTCTTTCTTTCTTGTCGCCCCTTTTCCCCCTTCTATATTGTGCACGTAAAACTGGTTAGATAATTCCGCTATAGTATCTAGGAGCACAGGATGACATTGTGTTATGTATTTTGGGACTATTAGCTAGTATAACAAATTCTAAAAAAATGCAACCTTTACTTATATGTTGGTACTAATGCAATCTATTATCCCAAGTACATTTGCTTAGACGCTCTGAATTGCTTTGAAGAATAGAAGTTGTCGCATTTCCCCTACATAGTAAGTAACATTGATTTGACAAATATTGTAACAACATTTATGAAAATAAATACAAATGATACGTAAATAAATAACTTTAAAAATATTGTTTAAAGCTCACATTTTAGAAATGAATTCGTTTATAATACACTGATGTCACTTGAAATCGTTTTGTCTATGTCTGCACAATTAAGTTTGTATCAAAAAACCTTTGATAAAGTATGAGTTGTTATTTATTGGTAATAAAAATATGCATTAATATGGTAATACAATTAAAGTAAACAAATATTTAAAAAAATATTTGACAAAAGGTTTATACACTTAGACAGTGTCCAGTGTTCCAAGCACTATTATATGAAGCAATGAATTAGAAGCACATTGATAAAACATGCAGTATATATTTTGGTAATGAAAGTATGTGGTAACATGGTAGCACAATTATGGTAAACCAATATTAATAAAAATTTAACAGATTTAATACACTGAATGAGGCAAGAGTTCAATGTACTATTTTATGAATCAATGAATTAAGCAGCAAACTGATAAAATATGTATGATATACATTGTTAGTAAAAATAAATGTTAATATGGAGATACAATAAAATTAAAAGAATATTAATAAAGATATAACAAAGATTTGATACACTAAAACACTGAAACAGAAAGAGTTCAGTATACCATGCGCCATTGTATTAAGAATTGAATGAGAAGCACATTAATAAAATAAATATGTATGGTATATATAGTGGTAATAAAAGTAATATGATATATATTTATAATGCAGTAATGATAAACAAATATTAAATGTTTGAGTGTGGCGAAGCGTTATTGCACTTCACTTGCCGTAAAGTAAGTATTCTTCCTCACTCAAACGGTTAATAAAGATTTAACAAAGAGTTAATACACGAATACATTGAAACATGTAGCTGTTCAATGTACTATGCACTATTTTATGAAGCGGTGGTTTAGAAACTCACGTATTCCTTTCTCACACTTTCCCTTCAATCCTTCTGCTGATCATAACTGTTTCATTGCCGCACGGCAGACAATAAAGTGTTGAGTACAGCAGGATTTTAAGTACTTCCGGAAACTAAATGGTCATTCATTGTATATGTGATTTTGAATCACATGCTCTGTCAACCAGCTGCCAAATGGTGATATCAACTTTTTGGAAAGATATTTATTGAAGTACTTGAAATGAGATTTTCTGTACAGAATGTTGCAAATATCTATAGAATTTATGATAGCTTATTAAATAGTAGAATTTATTAAATACCAGAAGGAAACTGTTAGCTGTCATTTATGAAAGCTTATTCATAGAGATGAATGATAGCAATGTATAGAGATTGAAAATACTCTCAGTAGGTTAATTTCATAATTTCACTTATTATACTATACATAGAACTTTTAATTATGTGCGCGATATTTTTTTTATAAAAATAAAACAATTATATATGGTTATCATATTAATAAATTACAAGAAAAATTTTAACGATTTATATACTCATGATTATTCATAGTTCAAAGATTTAAATTAAAATGACAAAAAAAATGAAATTTTTACATGTGATATTTTATTTTTCTATTATTTTGTGACCTTGAACTGACTCTGTGTTTTAACGTTTTGATTATTTTTAAATCGAATAAAATGCAAACAAACCAATCAATAAATAATAAATAAATGGAAAAGAACAAATAATAATCCGAATGCTAAAACATGTTATCAAATTAATTACCCTTTGAAACTTATTTTAGCACTATGGAGACATTCAACTTGTTACTTGTCATTACTGGCACATTTTCATCTTTCCATTCCTGTTACATTTTCATGAATATATCAGATCAAAATAATAGGGGGATTTTTCCTCCAGTGATTTTTTATGAGATTTTGAGAGGGTTATACTTCTCACGCTTTAATTTTGGCATGGAAAATTTTGGCATATTGTAAAATGATTTACAAATGTTAACGACCCCCCCCCCCTATTTCGGTATGTGGAAGCGATAGAGTTAGCAATTGTGTTAAGCGAGTATAAGAAATAATTCAATAAATGATGATATTGAAAGCTCAAAATAAAAAATAAAAGATATTAATTAGGTTTGAAATAAAGATATATCACTACGTATGCGTATTTATTAGTTATTTTTAGCTAGCAGTTGATACGCCAAGAATACTACTTAACGTATAATTTCAATTAAATTTGGTGTAATTGCTCAATATTCCTAGAAAAAAATCCCTTTTTAATCATTAAATTGATTTAATTTGTCATCATATATTAAAGTGGCACTGTTATAATAGTACGCAAATTCTCGTTTTAATTATGTATATTCATTAATTATATTTTGGGTTTATAAAAATTTTGAGTCGAATGCAATGACAATATAGTGCCATTGAAATTGAAGTCTCTGGATAATGCATGCTCTAATGTCTCTTTATTGTTATTCTTGTAATGGAAGCTTTTTTATCTCGAACACGCTGCTTAAATTATAAGTAGAGTTGATTTTTCTCCTCATTCCAAGATGAAAATAAACCGTTACAGATGAAATGATGAAAATGATTTGGATTTTATTGCCATTATATGATATATTTTTGGAAAATTATGCAGATGAATATTTATATTAATGATATTAATGTATTTGTTAGTCAGAATAGATAATACATCAAAGAGTAAATCTATACAATGTTAATACTATTAATAGAAAGTTTATGTCCAATTTTTATTCCGATAAATTGAAGCTACCTCATTTCAACTAACATCAGGTTTGGGTGGCTTCAGATACATGGAGATGCTTTAGCTATGCTAAACCTTCTGGAACTAGTAATAATAAAAACATAGCAGAAGATTTTAGTTTACACGTAACTATAGGAAGCATGCCAGAATCATCATATTTATTTCAAATTCCATTTGCAATTCAAAATTCCTTGCATCTCCACAATACTGTAAAGAATCTTTAATGTTTCTTTTCATCTCGGTTAGTTCAATTACTTCAAAAACAGTTTTAATAACAGCTCTCTCAGGTGCTTATTGGTTGTCAGATCAGTGATCCCCTAGCTTGGCGACCATTTGGCGACTTTAACGACAAAATGGATAATACTAGAATCTCCAATACTTTTCACGATAGAGCCAATAGAAACTGAGATATACTTCGTTGTTCTGGTAACTATAAAAGGTCGGCAGTCCAAGCACAATACAGTTATTTATAGAATAGTTGAGAGGTTTAGAACCTCATGGCGAGTCAACGGCGAATTAGTTGGATCAATTTAACTAAGCGCAAGAAGTGGGTGGAGCTCTAGCGATGTCAGATTGGGCATCGAGGCAAATCATAGAGTTTATTATAGAAGCAGTATCGCGTCGTATTAGGAGTAGTTAGTCTGTGGTAGTAAGTCGGCAGTTGAATACAGCTAGAAGAAAGAGAGGGCTGAATCGGTGGCTTTTCGAGAGACTGTAAAAATATCTATGAAGATTCCTTCCTCCCACTTATTTCTTTCTGTATAGCCATATCTTTGTGTATTATGGTTGTTCTTAGCTACTGTTACTACTGATGAGCTTCTATTTGCTCTAAATTTTAGGACGTGTATTGTCTATGTTCGTCTCGGAAGTATTTTTGTTGTCTTTGCCTTCGCGTTTAATAAAAAATGTCGTTCATGACTAAGACCGGCTACTTGTTTTTACACCATACACCCACTACAAGTGAACCTGGTGAATTTACATACTTAGTGCAATTGAAGCTCTGTAGCAATATTTATGATATTTTATGTATCTAAAATTATTGAGTCGAATTCATGACAATATAATACCGTAAAATTCTTTATATAATCCATTTTCTATTTGTATTTTATCTTTTTTCGTGGCATAGAAACTTATTTTTCCTGAAACTGACAGCTCATAATATAAATAGAATTTTTTTTTTTTTTTTGCATTGAACCGTGAAAACCAAAATATTGTTGCTGAAATGATGAAAACGATTTAAATTTTATTGCCACAAAATAATAGTATAAAATTATGCTGACCAATATTTTTTGTTGTGAAAATGTATCTATGTAACTCAATAGATAATACATACAAGAGTAAATTCAAAAATTGGTAAAAAAATATACACGATGTTTGTATCCATTTTGTGTTACACGGACCCTCAAGCAAGTTTTAATTAAAAGTACATAGCGATACAGAAGCAGACTTAAATAACCTGAAATTAAAATGAGTTCTCATAAAAAGATGCAATGAAGTTACAAGAATTTCATATCTTAAAATTGTGCGTGGCGAAGGTGACGTATATAGCCTATAAATGCTGTCGTTACATTTTATTTCAAATAAAAGAGGGGATTTTTATTTCAATCTATTAACAAAAAAGCATTCAAAAAGCATTTGGGGTTATTCTATAAGCACTCAAGGATTTCACGCAAGTAAAACTACATCCAAATAAACGATAGTATTGTATGTAGAAACGTCGGCCACAACAAATCCTGCCGAAACTGATACCCTCAGTGGTGGCGGGGTGGAACACTGTACAGAAGAATAAAAAGTATTGCATGTAGAAATTTTGAATGATTAGTTCCGTTTTAATGGCATTGGAAAAGTCCATGTATAATCTAAAAATAAGTTTAAAGTTATAAATGAATATAACTTTTAGTATGTTATAATTTTAGTATTTAAAAATATTTTGATCTGGTGCTATGGATAACAAGATATGCCTTAGAAAATCAATGCACTGAAATTAAAAAGAATTACTGAACTGTTATTCCAATGAGCTATTTAATCCGAAAGTCTGTCTACGCCAGATTCAATAAGGTATTCGTAATATATAGAGATAATTTTAAAAAAATTGACTCCAAAAATTTTCATTCACCATAACTTGAATAAATGCACTCTGTATTACACAATGTAATATAAAATAATGTAAAAAGGATATTAACAATTACTTGATCATATGAAATATTTTATAGAAAGTAAGAAACTGACTGCAATTATTAATTAAGTTCAAATGTAATATGAAGAATATATTACTGATTCTTGAATTTAATATTAATCCATGTAAACATGATAACGTGAAAGATCTCCTCCAGATTCATGCCCTGATGAAGCATCGTGTAGGAAAAGTATTATTGAGCTTATTTTGCAGTTTATATGGAGAATCACCAAAAGAGCGAAGACCATTCTGCTTTGTCACCCTTAAGGTATCCGACTGGGTAAAAATCGTCAAATTTTACTAAACCAACGAAAAAAATTTTAATGCATAATATTGAATTCAGTTCTTTTAGCTTTCCAAATCTGTCCTTTTTTTTGTTCTACCTACCTTAGAAATAAAGTTACGGCCGTTTTAAGTTAGCATAGTGTGACAAAAGGGAAACCGGAAATGGCATTTCGAAACCGGAAGTTGATGTAAATATTGCAATCTATCAAGGAATTTCGATGTTAAAAATTATTAAAAATGACTAAAATTATTATTTTATATCTTTTATGCCTGATAATAAGTATATGTAGGTATTATTTCAAAAATTTTTTCATTAAAATTGGCAACAAATGTGCTGTACTGAAGTTCTGTTTGTTTATTTTCTCCACGTTATTGAATACTTCTTGTTAACGATAAGTTAGGCTTCTCTGAGTAGTACCCGAAGTAGAAACCTAGAAAAGGAAGCTGCCCGATTCCTACTATCACAAGATTTTGGTGGTTTCAGATACATGAAAATGCTATAGCTTTTCTAAACCTTCTTAGATCAATAATAGTAACATTGAAGAAGATTTCTCATCGATTCTATTTTACATTTTACTATACTTACTCATACCAAAAACATACTTATTACAAAATCCACTGCAATTACACAAATTTTGCAAAGACCTTGATTCCTAATATCCGTTTTCAATTCAAAGAATTTCTTTCTGCCCCTTTTCCCATAAATCATTCTATAATTCCTTGCCAATTCCCATGCTGACCAATAAGAAATATATGTTTGATATGATTCTCATAAAAGAACTGGTTGACGAAAACCAAATTCCAAAGAAAATTTTTCAATGTTCTGAAAACAAGTGTTTTTTTTTTTAAATATTCACAATCATGATGATTTATTTCAAAATTATTCACAATCATGAT
>JAOUZG010040955.1:1099256-1111319 GCA_026289955.1 Argiope argentata | reverse complement strand
TATTCACAATCATGATGATTTATTTCAAAATTATTCACAATCATGATGAACAAATATACTTAAGAAGCATTGAGCAAGGAAACGAATTGAACTAACGTATTGAAAGCAGATTTATTCCAGCAGTAACGTATTGAAAGCAGTTTTTTTATTTTGAAGAAATTGTTTTATTATTATAAAACAATTTCATCAAAACACGTTTTAAAGTTTAATAAAAAAAATTCTTTGCGATCCATAAAATTGTGGATAAATCTTTAATCTAAACAAATTTAAAAGTTCAATTTTTTGGTTTGGTTATATTTACTATCGTTATTTTACTGTTTAAAAATGAAATAATATTTTTAAAAAGTTATTGATCAAAGTAATAAAATATCTAAGAAAAAAAATAAATTTTCCAAAATAAGACTTCTAATTTATAAATTATATTCCCTAAAAAGTTCTAGTTAAAAACGGCTGAAAATTCCTATATTCTAAGTTAGCAGTTCTCATGAGAAAAATAAATATTATAAAGTTTTCAGAATATATATAAATAATGAAATTTTCTTGAAATTTTTTTAGTGTACAAATAAACTGTGCAGGGTTCCGCTTTACGGAATCTTAATTTGAAAATATTTCAAACCATTATGGTACAATTTTCTTATTCAAATAGAAATTAACATAGAATACATATCAGGACTGAAAGAAATCGAAGTGACTAAAACTGTTTAAGATGTTCAAAAAGTATATTTCCTCATATGCGTCTTTTAAATGAGTGTTTATTAATAGTACAATTACAAAAACTATTTTAAAATAATTGAATAAGTTAAAAATGGATGCATTGAAATACCAAAAGACTTATTCCTAATTTTATTGAAAGCTCTTTGAATTAACTGAATTCTCGAAATCTAAAACTCTTTGAATTTGCTAAATTCAAGATTTTCAATTATATTTGATCAGTTAAAATCCTTTAATGATTGTATTTTAAAATAAAGAGTAAATAAAAAAAACTGTAGAGTGAAATCTTAAAGTATCGAAAGAAATACGACACTTTCAAAAGATAAATAACATTTTTAAAGAAACTTCCTTTGATAAAATTATTGAAATTCTCGGAATCGAATTTAGAAGTTCTTACATTGAAAAAAAATGTACGGAAGGAATTATTCTAAAATATTTCGAATAAAAAATAAGTATTGTAATTCCTATCCGAAAATCAAATATTGCTTCAGGGGATTGATTGAAAAGATGAAAAGAATCACAATTCTCCCAATTCTATCTTTAAAAGATATTCATCAAAAACATTTGAAGATATAACTGTCTCTTTGATATTTATCTAAAAAAATTTCAGTAAAAAATACAAGAAATAAAAATGCAGAATGTAAAACGATTTGATTATAAAGCACTTCAGTCTCTACAAACATGAAATTCAAAGGAGAAATCGTTTTGTCGAAGAATGAAAAGGCAAATTGCAAAAAGAAAAAAAAAGAAATGTCTTAAATTTTTTGAGAACAAAGTATGTGCTTTCTGAAAAAATATTTTTGCTTTTAATTCTTTTTTTTCAAACAAAAGTTGTTGTTTTTTTCATTTCATAAAAGAACAACCTTTACTTGTTAAACCTTTGTTTTATTTAGTAACCTTTATCATATTGTCTCTTCTTTTGGTTTACTTTCATAACAAGAAAACCATTTGTTTAAATTTATTCTTATGAATTAACTAGACTAATTGTCCAATTCTTGTTGTTTGCTTTTTCTTGCCGTAAATACTGCATCATTTTTATCTTATTGTAATACTATTTATGTTTAAACCATATTGTGATCTTTTGCTGCACATATTTATTTGATTCTATTATTTTAAATGCTCATGAATGTTAACATTTCTTTTTTTTTATTTTAACAGCGACTAATGGCTTTTGTCCAAACATATAATTTAAAAAAATGAGTATTGATATTTTATAATAAGTAATTATTTTATTTTGAAAGTCAAAACTTCAGTTTGAGTGGTAAATTTTCAAATTTATTAATGATATATTTTGCTTTCACAATCTTTTTGAATATAAAATATAAGAACATTTTTCTAACACACAAATGCCATCCAATAAATATATAAGCGAAGTTGAAAGTTTTGGGAGAATTTGTTGATTATAATAGTTAAGGCGAATCGAATTAGAAAAATATCTTTCAAACTTTAAAAGGTAATGCAGCTTTAAAATGTATAAGGATGAGAATGACATTTCCAATTGTAAACATATGAATAAAATTTTGACTAGGCAAAAGCCGAAGTAATACAATTTAAAAATTCAGGCAAAATGTTGAATCCTTTTTTTTTTCAACTTTAAAATCATTGAGAGAATTTCATGAATGTAAAGCAGGTGAACAATCCGATAAATAATCAGACAAAAAAAGGAATTCTGAATAGTGATATATCTGCAATTTTTTATAGGTAATTACAGAGTATTTTCCTCATTGTGAAAAATTATTCTAAAAACTTATAATTTAATACATGGTTACTTAGTTATATTATACATATGCTATTTTTAATCGTAGTTTACATTAATAAATTACAGTGTAAGCTCTCTTACTAGCTCTAAGAATATAAAAATGGTATTTAAATTCTCAGTAAATATGGTCCAGTATTCATTTGCCACGTCATCCAATATCCTAACTTTGAGAATATAAACATATTTAACTTTCGTTTCAGAAAAAAATTGCCCGTTTTGAAATCCCAATAAGAAAGATAGAAAGAAAAGAAAAAAAAATACAGTGAAAATAAATCGGCTGCGCATTTATACATAGCATAAATGGGAGTTAACGCCCTTTTTGTTAGGAATTTGTGGCGAAATTTTTATAATCATCGGATGTAAACTCTTTAACTCTTTTAATTTGGCATCTGTTGGACTCAAAATCTTTTGAATACGACTATTCTAAAAACATGCCACAGTATTATATTTAATAATTCTTTCATAACTTTCATCTTTCATGTTCGAATTTTTGAAATCAAAAACTGAGTTCGGAACCATTCTGTGTGTTAGAATATGTAGAACATGGACATAAAACAGATTTAAAAATAAGTAACATGAACTTAGTAGAAGATTAAATAATTACCTCCTCATAATTATTAATAATTACCTCCTTTCTTGAATCTTTATTTATTACAGGAATTTAAATTATTACAGGAATCAAATTCAATAAAACCAGTATTAAATACTGTATACAAAACCGGTAACCTTAACTGAATAACTGAAGCCTAAATGAGCATCCAAGAGATCTTATTTGGAATAATTTTTAGCAGAATTAGGTATAAATTGGTAGTTAAAATATGTTTTCAATTTTGACTGTTTTTACGCATAACTTCAGGTTTACCTTTTTATAGCTTGTTTTTAGTCATAAAACTATTCTATTATTTTATTAATTATTTCTGAATTAGTGAAATTTCATTGGAATTCGTAATTTAGGCTATTCAACCTTACTTTATAATGTATAATTTCATTCTTATAACATTTTTTACAGAATTCTAGATTAATTTTTAGCGAACAATGTCCATTTTTTATTTCATGCATTAATAGTTAAATTCTTTTAACCAAAATAAATAATAAATTAATAAAATAAGCCAACGATTATAAAGTAGTATAACGTATTTTGTTGGTCAAAAAAATTAATAATATTTAATTATTTTTACTTAATTAAATTATAAGTTAGTTCCTACTATTCGATTATATCATCTGGATAATTTTTTGTCGTTAATTTTAATTAAATCTTTTTTTAACTAACTTGATATTTATTATTGAATCAACAAAAAATATTATGAATCAAACAGTAGCATGTTTTAAAGCAGTGTTATTTCTTACTCTAACTTATTTATACTTTTTGCGTATACGAGTCTCCTTTTACATATTGCGTATACGAGCCTGCGTTTTAGAATTGATATAGTACAGTTGGAAATATAGGCATTTTGGGTAATATGTTACAAAATGCAATTTAATTCTATTTTATAATTTCTAATGTAAAATATGGATTGGGTATTTTACAAATTAATCCATTTAGCTCATTTTTAGGTACAAATGGATTAGGTATTCGATAAAATTTTGAATGATATGAATTTCATTACAATGAAATAAATTGCTGAAAATTTTCATAACTTAACTGAAATTTATAAAAACTATTATATGAAAATTTGCAAATTAGTACTGTAAAAATTTAGTGAATTTGAAATTGATATTATCAAAATTATTTATTTCAGTTTATAAGTGTAAATATGAGTCCAATACAATTACATTTTAGGAGATATCATGGAAAAAACTCATTTATTTTTTATAATTGAAATTAGTAATTAAAATTAAAAAAAAGTTGAATATTTTCGCTTTTTAAATTATATATGTTCCAAATTTCTTAGTCTTAATTCAATCAAACTATGTGTCTTGCAGAAACTAATAATAAAGAATAATCTGCAAATAATAAATAATAAATTATATTATCCTTTATTATTAGCAGAGATTCATAGAAATTTCTGAATAATATTCAGGCGACGGTCCATCTTTGAGCATTGCGAGGAAGGAAATATCCACAGTCTTTCCAAACTCTATGTTATTTCTAAATCTTATTAGAAGATTTGAATATAATATTCTTAGAATTCTTCTTAGAATATTATTCTTGAAATATATTCATAGAATTATTTGAATAATAATTCTGAATAAACGCATAATCATCAGATGAAACCCAGATACTTGCTATTTTATATCATACTTCACGTATGTATCGACATTTCCATAAAACTTCTTAACCTACACATACATATAACGTCCTAACATACACATATAAACTATATAAAAAACATACAGAAGTATTCTAAGCTCTTATATCTTTTATGCATTTAATCAATTAACATTCAATAAATAAGTTAATTGCCAATAAACAACTGTTTTTTTATCCATCGATGTAGCGCAAGCTACATCGAGACCAAAATGAATTTGAAAACGTTGAAATATGGTTGTATTTTTAAAATAATTGCAGTGGAAATTTAAGCATTCAGGAAGCACTTGCAAAAAGAATTTGTTGATGGAATTTTTCTTTCACTTTTTGAAAAATGTTGCCTTTAATGATATGAGACGAGCCTTTTCATACCTTCCGAATTCCCCATTGGGGTGAAAGTTCCTTGAATTTTCGGTTAAAGGGCGAATATATGACATAAACATTTAAATATTCATCCTCCAATTTCAGTACGCTGGGAGTACAGCTTGTTGTCAATGATTCCAGCATTATTCAATTCTTTCAAACCTCACGATGAAATCATTGCAAAATAAACTATTTTGCAATGAATACGTCCTTGATTTACTTAATTGAGATTACGGCTTAAAGCCAAGTGATTTTTTAAAAAAACAATGAAGAATTGGATAGATTATAATGTTTTCAGGCTTGTGAGGAGATTCGAATCAATGTTTAACCTTTTGCGATCGGAAAAGTAATTGGATGCATAATTATTCACCTAATGCATGGATCTATTTAACACCAAAAAAATGCAAACAACTGCTTTCAGTTGAATTTCCCTGAAAAATAAATCTACATCATTTTAACATTCTGTAGATGTTTTTAACAATTAAAATATTTAAAAAAAGGATTAAATGAAATGTCGGAATGATGCACCTTCTTAAATGGTGGCTGAGAGTAGACGTACGTCCGCAAAGGGTTAAACTCATATCATACCATTGGTAGTATCGTCTTTTATAGAAGAGATCTTGCGAAAAATCTTATTAAAATATTTGAACCCTCACAACAATAATCAAAGAGTAAAGACAGCCATTATTTTTTTTTTTTTTGAAAAATACATTTTGTACGCCAATTTTTTTTTATTACTCTTTCTAATTCTAGTAAAAATAGTCTCTTAACAACTCATAAATAAGATACGACACCCCATTAGTATTCTCAAACATATCCATTATTCTTTTGTGACGTGAAATCCTCAACCAAAATGTTCCATTAGAATTTTAAACTTTACTGTTATATTCATTGTACGCTTGAAGTGCTAATAAAATAATTTTTGAAAGATAAAAAAGGAGAAATTTTTAAGCTAGGAATATGCATTTAAAATTGAGTTATGGAAATACTTTGAAATTTCTAACTTCAACTCGCTTCATTGACACATTCTGAAGAGTTTTCCTCATTTGTATTCGGAATATTCCTTATTTGTGAGAAGATTTCAAAACGAAAAAAAAATGAAATGCGTCATGAATAAATCATCATTTGAGTTGTTTAGTAAAATTCCCAATATGATAAATTTTTCTTATATTTATTTTTATTCCAATAAATATAGTGAATAAGAGTTCTATAAAACAGATTCGCTGGCTTACTAAGGAATTTCAATTCTAAATCAAGCCGAGGCAACTTTAAATGATTTCAGTTTTTTTTTTTTTTCGTTTTATTTGTCGAGTTGCAGTTTGCTCAAAATATGTAATCGTATGAAAGATGCATTAAATATTCATGATTCAAGCCAAAGATCTATGTCATAAAAAGCATTTGATGCCTTAGCTAAGATAGGACCTTTTATGCCGTGGGGAAGAAGACATTGTATGTCTGTTCGGATGGTCACCATCTGCCTGTCCAGTCGATATTAAGGTACAAAATGAAAATCCATTTCCTATTATTTAATAGCTTATAGATCGAATCTTAAATATAGGAATATACCTCTTCCAACTGGTTATCATATGATATTCTTAAATTTTCTAACACTGCAATAATTATGTTGAAGATAGAAAATGTCTGTAGAAGCTCATTTTGATGCTAAAGAATGGAACAAATAAACAATGCATGTTCTCTTTTTTTGAATATTACAAAAATATAGTAGGTACTGAATATTCATCTAAATTAGATATACATTGGATTTAGTATTTAATCAGGAAATTATATGTATTGTCATAAGAATTAGCTTAATATTTCCTATATTAATATGTTTTTTTAATAAAAATGAAATAAAAACTTTTATGCGAGAGGTGCATACCGAATTATCCCCAAAATGTGTAACTTGGTCCTGAGTTATTTTATTTCCGAACAACAAGATTTCTCCTTATTGAACATCATTATTAAATAAAAGCCAATGACATCCAGAATGGACAGAGTAATCTAAATAGTCAAAATCTCTGGACCAAATACGTTAATAATTTGAGCAGAATTTTCCATTTTTTTAACTGAAATTTTTAAAAAATGAAATAAAATCTTTAAGTTGTGAAATAATTAAACTAAAATGTTTGATGACGGATCAGGTGTAAAATAAGGAAAAATGTTGCACCAGATTTTAAAAAAAATCACAAAGGTTCATCTATCTAAAAATAAATTTTCAAAATATTCATTAGATATGATCTTTAAAAGCAATACATTTTTACATATTGTAGCAGAAAACTTTAACATTTCATCAGTAACTAGCACCGCTTATTCAATCTCTCCTCCAATTCGGCATTTACGTTTCTCTCATTTCCAGGGATTGATAGCTCCAGATAGACACATTCGACATATTTAGATACTCTTTTCTTAACAATTATATTTCTCTCTTTATAAGTGTCGACAAAATGGGGCGAAATGACCAATCGGTTTTTAAGGAATCATACGAGAAACTGGGGATCAATTTTCTCTGACTTGAAAACTCCCAAATCATCTTACCCACTTATAGTTAAGATTTGTTATCATTTTACCAGTTTTTTTCAGTGCTATGTAGTTTTCTAAACTTTATTAAACATATGTGCCTAAAAATTGAAATAAAGTTATTTTATAAAAAAAAATGGTTAACATATTGAAAATGATTGAAGTAATGTGTGTCTTTAACTAAAATACATTTTCTAAGTTCCTCGATTCCATCGATTATTAAAGATTATCTATAATTATATTATTTTAAATAAGTTTTTCATAACCTAAGATAATTTAAAAGGAAAGTATATCTCAAGTTTATGGAAACCTGAAGAACTTAAGGTAATTTAAATTTTTCGAATACTTCAAAGTACTATAAAACAACCGAAGGTGGATTCTTAATCATCATTTAAAACTTATTTACATACAGATTTCTTAGTGGAAATAAACATCTAACCATGCATTTAGAATATGCGTATTTTGGAGCTCTTCAGGAGAAACTATTTGATTAAGAATTTACTAATTTGACACAAACATAGCAATATGTGAATGTATCACTCGTCAAGTAATTTCGACAAATTTTTAATGGTGCTATTATTTTCCTTTGTTGAAATCTATTGAACAAAAATGTCATTAAATCTATGATATATAATTAAAATATATGAAATATAATTAAATTATCCAAATAACAAAAAACGGATACTTCAAATACTAGAATATATAGTGAATTAAATTTATAATGGCACTATAAAGTCATTACGCTTTTTTCTAAAATAATGTGTATAATAAACATGAGAAATCCAAAGTTATCAAAGCTATTCATCTGCTGTGAATCTAATCATTTAGAATAAAAATGTTGGATTAAAAATGATGAAACACGGTGGAAATAAAAATTTATAATAAAGAAAGTAATATGTCAGTAAATTAAATCGGAGAAATTTTATTTTGAAATGGGAATAAAAACAATTTTATTACCTTAAACTTTTAGATTTTCAACTCGAAGCAGATTTTTGTTTATACTTGGATATGCTATCGGATAATTTATGAAAGTATGAGAAATGAAAACACCTGTTTTCACTATTTTAGAAGGAAACAATTTATATGAAAGTTGTCAACCAAAAGTTGTAAGCATTAAAAAATTTTGTAAAACGAAATGCTGCACTTTAGAATTAATTATTAAGTAATAAGAAAATTTTGAAAAAGTAGACATTTGAAAAAAAATCTAGTTACTTTTATTGTTTTTCTTTACCGATTTTCATTCAAAGAGAATTTTTTACAATTTCATACCCATGGAAGGAATGACTTAATGAAAGTTTTATATCTGTATCTGTTTAATTTTTCATTATAATTCAAGCACAAATGAAACTTAAACTTTGTTTTGAATAACAAAAAACTTAAAGTTCAGGAATATTTATGGATATTTATTCCTTCACATTGCTGTTCACACATCACCTTAGCAAAATAACACTGAATCTTTTTTCCCCACCGGACTTCAGTTTATTCCCTTTGTTCTTGGCACACTATCGCCACCTGGGGAACAGCTTGAAAGATACTTGTATCATCTCGTTTCTAATAGTCAAACAAGTATATTTCAGAGGTCTTTTTTACTAATAAAAAATAGATTACACACAAGATTTACAAAGATGCCTCATTTTCCCAACTATCAATCCGAATGGTATTGCGGTTACCAAGTTTTTCGCAACAGCTCTTTCATGGAGGAATTACATTACCTGTCTTGAGAAAGAAATGAAATTTCGATTTTTTGTGTGGATACAAACAAAATTTCTTTATCTATTCTGGTTCATGACGACTGATTTACTTTCTCCGGCATCTGATTAATATTTTTTATACAAATAAATTGGCGAAATGAATCACAACTTTGTTTGAAAGGAATCCATAGTATTTTTCGACAAAAGGGTAACAAAAGAAATCATTTGATATATGATCATATCCTGCTATTAGTCATATACAAATGAATAGCCCGTGTTTTCCTCCTTTTTCTTATTATTCAATTTATTTTGTAATTTATTCCATTTATTTTTCCGCATTTATTTCTTTTTGACGATACAGAAATATAACAAACATATTTATTATCAATACCAACTAGAAATAAAGCAAGTCATTCAAATAAGAAATACTATAAAGAGACGATTTATTTAACTAAGCATATTCATTATAATTACACAATAGTTACTGAAAGAATACTCATATAACTCAAATTGAACACAAAATCAAAATCTTTGTAATTTAAGGAATTTAGTACATTTTTTTCATGATAAATCTTGGATTAATAGAAGTCAATAAAAAACGAAAAACTTTTCTTACCCACTTTGGTACTTTGGGTAATTATGAGATTTACATTAATAAAATAATTTCTTTTGAATTTATCAGCTTCATTTGTATAAATATTTTTAAGTTGCAATTGAAGCATGAATAAAATATACTCAATATTACATAATCTATTATAATTTTTCTCGAAATATTTCATATCCAATATATTGTAAAAAAATGCCGTGTGAAGACATTTTCAAGAAGCAAAACCCACACACACACAAACACATATTTTTGATATATGTTTGCTTTTTATGGGAGAAAAATTGATTGATTATCGTATAAAAATCATAATGAATCTCAATTATGATTTTATTATAATAAGGATACATGATGATAAAAAAGAATCTAGATATTGTTCAATACCGTTGAATATTAAATAATACAAATACCATCTTAAAATATTACAAGGTGTGTTATATGAGAATCAACAAGTACAAGTCCTTTAAAAGGGTAGTTCTTAAAAACATTAGATTATTGCGCTGGTAATTTTCCAGTCAGTATTAAAATATCAGGAATCTACAAATCAATGTCAGATATGTAAGCAATTTAATATATTTTTAATATAGTTATGAGAGTCAATTATGACGTTGGACATGCACTTAGCATAATGAAAAATATAATAAATTATACAGAATAAAATTGTTTGGCGTATATTAATTAATTATATTAGCTAATTACATCAAGTATGAAATGAAGGATGCAATACACGGTCATCCAATACTTCATAATTTATAATCATTAACATCCATCATTTTATAATTTATAATCATTACCATCCATCAGTTTATAATTTATAATCATTACGAAGCGTCACTTGCTCGAGTAGCTTATAAAGAAGCAAAGTGAAACGAAAAATGATTAGATATTAATAATAATTAATAAAATTGACTCTTAGTTTTTTTGCAGCTTTTGATACACAACCAATATATAATCAGCATTGCTAATAGGTTGATTGATGATTTCTAGTGAACTAAATGATAGACAAGATATCACTTAAGATATACACCTTTTGTGAAATTAATTTAATTATCAAATTAAAAAAATGTATGCTGATAATATATGAGACTTTATTGTAGAAGAATAAAAAGAGTACTTCCTCTTTTAAATGAAATAAAATATAGATGAAATGTAGGATGGTTTTTCAAAATATTATTTTTATGCGTTCAAGCATGATACTTTAAAGCTAGCAGAAATTATATCGTAAATCTTCAAAAATATTAAAATCTCAATAATGTTCATTTTTACTTTCTCATATACGAAGTATAAAAAGAGAAGTACTCTAATAGTTAAAATATTTGAATTCGAGATTTTAATATTTCAGAATTTAATAAAGAAAAAAAAAATCATATTCATGGAATTATCTGTTTCTGTCTGTGACGTTAATAATTTCAAAATGATTTAGCAAGAGGGATATAATTTGATATTTGAAATCCACACCGAATTTAATAAGTCATTTCAGATTTTAAGGTTATGTGCATCGAAATATATGCGTTATAAGTGTTTCTAAAATTATAAAAATATGAAAAACAAAATAATTAGATTGAGTTTTTATTTCTCGTATATTATAAAGATACAGAGTATGATAAATTACAGAACGGGAGTCATACAAATAAGGGAATATCAAAATCCATAATAAAAAATCCATATAAATAGAGTGTATGATAAACTATAATATGATAGCCATACAAATATGAGTATGATGATCCATAATATGAGAGCCATACAAATATTATGGATTATTATACAAATAAAGAGTATAATAATCAATAGAATGAAAGTCATATAAATACAGAGTATAATAATCAATGGAATAAAAATCATACAGATACAGAGTATAATAATCCATAGAATGAGAGCCATACATATACAAAGTATGATAATTGATTGCATAAGAGCCATACAAATATTATTGATTATGATACAAATGCAGAGTATGACAATCCTTAGTATAAAAGCCATATAAGTACAGAGTATGATAATCCATAAAATGAGAGCAATACAAATACTATGAATTATAATACAAATACAAGTGGATGAGAATCCATAATAAGAGAGCCATATAAATACTACGGATTATCATACAAATACAGAGTATGATTATCTATATTTTAAGAACCACATAAATGCAGAGTATGATAATCCATAGTAT
>JAOUZG010040955.1:1083812-1095480 GCA_026289955.1 Argiope argentata | reverse complement strand
CACACACACACACACACACACACACACACACACACACACACACACACCACAACTATTTTTATGGGGAGGATTTCATTCATTCATCCACAGATCGTAATTTAGACCTGTAACAGAGAACGATCACCTCTGACCCAGTACCCCCAATGGTATTACTCTTGACATAGAGGACTTTGCACCCTCGACAGATTTAACGAGCGCCAGCCACTACACAATCGGAAACTGATTTTAATTTTTATATGCATAGGTGTATCTCAAATGAGGATGTTTTACAAAAGATGAAAATATTTTAATGATAAAATGTTTATGTATGTTTCGTATACAAGAAAATATAAACTCGATACAGTAACTTAAAAAAGCAATTGCGGGAATTGTAATAATATTTTTATTTCGCGAAATGTTGAAGGCTTATTTAAAAACATTCAAAACCTTCTTCAACGATCGAGATTTCCAAAATCGTGCCTTTCTGATTTTCGATATGAAATAAAAACTGAAGTATCATAAATTATTCATAATTTAAACTAAGCATCATTATAAACTGCACCGCACACAGACAATTTTTACTTCGGCAAGCAAAATATTTACATTAGCGTTGCTCAAAAAAGGGAAATTACAGAAAACGATTCATAATAAAAAGAGTGAATCGTTTAAAATAATTTATATCAATTACGGAATACATTATTGCCAAATTAGTGTTTTTAGTGGCCAAAATAAATGCATTTATGAATAAAAAATACATAATATCTGTTAAAAGGAAAATTAAAAAGACAAATCAACATCATATTCATATACTAATGATAGCAATTTATAGAGGTATTTTGTTCGAACCAAATTGTTTACCTCAACAAACGCAGCCTGCTGACAGAATTCCCAAAGAAATGGTGGATTGCAGGAATAAAAAAAAGGCTATAAAAATCTTTAAAAAACTGCCAAACATAATCATTTAGAAGAATGATGATTAAAAATGAGTTCTTATTTGGATTTTTTAAAACAAATTCCAAAGATTCCAATGAAAGTAATTTCCTTCAATGCTGTCATTTTATTTTGAAAGAAAAATGTTATATAAAAATGAGATAAAAAATATTTTTATTCCCAAAAGTAATTTTATTTTATTATTTAGAAGCTTATTCCGAATTTGACAACAATCAAATCCTTTTTTTTTTCATCACATAAAAAATGTATTATGTGTATATTTTAGTTAATTAATACAATCCATGTTTATTTCAGTTTCAATATCTCAAAGTATTTTTATTGAATATTGAAAATTTGTTCCAAAATTGATCATTAATATGCCTGATATTACTTAAGGAATAAGAGAATTTGCGAATCTCGTTCATTTAACCCGTTCGCTATCAGACGACTTCTTCTTAATAAAAGGCTTAGATTTCACATCCATAACTAAATTTATAAGTTTATGACCGATATATAATATTCTTTTAATGTGTTTTTCAAAATACGTGTATGTTTTTCCGAAAAACTAAAAAAAACTTTAAGTTAATTTTTGTAATTCATTAGTGAGAATCGAAGATGTAAATGTTGTGTTTGTGATTTTTTTATCATGTCAGAACATGATGTTGTTTTAGAGATGAGGTTTTTGGCGTCAACAAAACGCAGTACGTGATAAATAAAACATAAATCTGCTGACGAAAAATAAGGCTTTTTATCTGCACAAGCATCTCAAAAAATCAGCTTGTAATTGAGCGTTGACATCACATTTACAAAAGCTCTGATAAAAAAAAAAGTTAATGACTACAGCAAATGAAACCTAGAAAAATGTTATTTTGAGCAAGTGATTATATGAAATGAAATAAATGGGAAATATGATATTTTTAAAACAATAAATACGAGACAAAGTCTTTTGTATCGTTTGTAATACTAAAGTGACTCATTCAGTGAAACCATTAAAATGAATAAAAATGTAATTTAACTTGCACGAGAACGTGGTGCCTGGCCTTCCCAATTATGTTCTGACATGATGCATTGAAATATACATAGTAGATTTCCGTTTAATTATTATTATTATTATTTGCTTCTAATTGAAATAAGGGAAACACTAAATTTTAAAGTGCTTTATTTTATTTTTCCTGCCATTTCAAATATTTTTAAATTAATCTATAAAAATGTACAACATTCCATAAATAATAAAATTTCCGGAAATGAAATCCAAAAGCAATGTGTTTAAACAAAAAAAAAATTCAAAACATTTTTTTTTTCTAAATTTAATTTTAGTCCTATAGCTTTTAATACATGCTTCAAAAAATAATAACTGCAATAATTGTTTAAATGATACTCATGGCCATTAAATATTTCTACCAAATGCTCCTTAGAATAATTCATGAATTGATTAGTATTACTTAAATTTCCTTCTTATTATAGCTGAAAAATTGTTTATTAGAATAGCAACTTTCATCAACATTTTCTATCTGGAAGACATATTGTAATTTAGTTATTATGCAGTAGATATAAATATTGAATTTGTATAACTATTATCAATCCGGTGCATTATTATTTTCTTAATGGAATAAACTCTAATTTCACTTTAAATAAAAACCTAAATGAAATTAAAATATCTTGCAAATATTCAGCATGGATTTTTTTTTCTCTGAGACCAATCATATCCAAGATAAGATCTTGTCCAAGAAAACGTTATAAACTAGGAAAAAACAAAATTTTAACGACAACACTTACAGTTTTAGTGAAAAACTCTTACAAACTTAAGAAGGAATTGCAATTCCTTCTAAATTCAAAAAAAGATGTTCCAGCTAGCTTAATGTGCTTTTACAAGCAAATCTTTCAATAAAAAAACAATATTAAACAAATAAAAATGAATATGAATAAATGCTGAGCGGTATAAGGTTCACTTAACTAACGTTTGTTACAATATTGCATTTACTGATTAGTGTTATGATTTAAATTTCCTAACTGTTATAGCTCTTTTTTTAAAAATAGTTTATAAACTTTCATATAATTTTCTATCAGGAAGTCATATTGTTATCAATTTAGTTATGATGCAGTAGATATAAACATTGAATTTTTATTATTATGTTTCTTAACATTAATATTTTCTTAATGGAACTATTAACTATTATGTTTTCTTAACATTAATATTTTCTTAATGGAATAAAATCTTATTTCATTGTAAATAAATAAATAATAAAAAAAAACTAAACGAAATTAAAATATCTTGGTGAATATTCAGCGTATAAACTCCCCCCACCCGATATCTATTCATCTTTACGATAATAGAAAACGTAATATAGTAGGAAAGGGGAAATTAAATTAAATTTAGCACTAAAAGTTTTTATAGAAAGAAGTTCTGACAAACAGAGGAAGAAATTGAAATTATTCCAAAACTAAAAACATGTGTTCCAACTAGCCTAATGTGCTTTTACAAGCAAATCCTTCAATAAAAATAACAATAATAAAAAAATAAAATTGAATAGGAATAAAAAAAATAAGAGCATTGTCAGCAGGTGATATGATGCGATGTGTGTGGGAAATGTGCGCAAAATATAGGTCTTTTAACCGTAACCGTCCGTGGGCAGTCGGTATGTTTGTGGCTGGCCCGCGAAGCATGACGGCTTCCAAGTTATTGTCCTTTCACTTCCAAGAACTGTCGCACCTTTCTTATTTATTAATTGTATTTTTGTTTGTTATTTTTCAAACAGCCTTCGCGCGTCAGTCAGGGTCATTCGTTCGCATTGTCTATTCAGATTTGTAAATAGATGGAGGAGTCAGACATTTGGCGGCCATTTTTTACCACACGACTATGAATTATAATTATGCTACAAAATGAATTTTTAATTATCACTTGTATATTTTACTATCATGTTTTTAATTTTTTTGATATTTAACTATAAGGAAATTATTCCGTGAATTTTTTTATTTATTAACTTAATTTTTTTATTATATTTGAATTAATTTTCATTAATTTTTTAAATTTATTCATGAAGGTAATATTGTCATAGTACAAATATAAAATTGAGTTTTATTTGATGCAGAGAAGAACTGATATTCTGCTTAAATGTTTTTAGTGTTTATTATCCTTTTTACAAAGTTCAGATGCTGCTTTCTTTCTCTTCGTTGATACACAATCTTTTGTCATAAAATGAACTTTTTTCAGCATCATAAAATTCTAAAGATAATAAGATATATATTTTAGAAATTCTCAATTAAATTGTTTATAAAACGTTTGATTTCAAAAACGATGTCCTTCAGTGCTAATCCAATAATGGTCTATAATTTTGCTGTCAAAGTATTTTACAAAATTAATTTCTTTATTATTGTGAATTTTTTACTATGTTATAAAATGAGATTGTCTGTGGGATGAAATTTTTGGCATGAGCAAAAATCCGTTGGCAAAAAATGAAAATTTTACTATCTGCGCGAGCATCTCCAAAAAAATTCAGATTTTAATAACATGTTGTCATTGTATTTACAAAAACTATGATTAAAAAAGTTAATTACTACAGCAAATAAAATCTAGAAGCACGTAATTTTTGAGCACATGATTATATGAAATGAAATTAATAGGAAATGTGATTTTTTTAAACAATAAATGCGAAAGTTTTTTTTATCGTTTGCGATACTAAAGTTACTCATTGAATGAAACCATTAAAATGAATAATAATATAATTTAACTTGCACGAGCACTTGAGGCTTGGCCGTTCAAGAAATTATGTTCCGAGATGATATATTGAAATATGCATAGCAGATTTCATTTTAATCTTTATTTTATATTTTTAGGGAAAAAAATATGTTTTAATTTTCATTGAAATGAGTGATTTTAAGGGTGTCAGCACATAATTTTCTTGATAAAGGCAAAAAATATCTTTATAAGCTCTAAATATTTCTATATATTCAGAGCTTATATTTTAGTTCCTATACAGTTGCTTATAGCAGACGATTACTAAGCGATGTATGATACCGTTTTGAAAGTTAGTCTTATCGTCCAAATGAAAGTTTCTATTATCATTCTAGTAATGATAAATTTGTATAAACCAGATAAACAAAATAAGAAAGGAGAATAATGTCCGAATTCAAGAGACAGTCACTGCTCTTAGAAAGAGTGATTAATTATAAGGTTTAAGATGAACGATCAGATACATCTTTTGTTAGAAAGAGCTTTAATAGTTAAGAAAAACCACGCGGAAAGGAATTAACTTTGAATTTTGAGAGAGAAAATATGTCCATGAGCGTGGGTATTTGTCTTGCTAAATAAGTTAAAATTTCAAGCGTCGAATTAAATGCAATTAAAACATCAGATTTGCAATTCTTAGAGTAAGGATTTAATTCCATTTATTATCTTTAAAGCCAACAATGAGAATTAATTAAATTTTAATTTAATCTATTATCCATTTTCCATTGTGTCTCATGTTTGTTTTTAAAACCTGACTGTTTATTCCATTTCATATTCTCATTTTTTTTCGTGCTTTAGTAAATTTTTTGAAATTCATTCTTATAACAAAATATGATTTTTCGGAAAATAATAATATTGCATTTCGGAAAAATTTCTTTCTTTTGTTATTCATTTTGAAAAGAATTCTCGTTAAAATTATTAATCTCAAATTATATAAATTTTTGTTAATTTGCTACATATCCAAAAATTTAGCAATAAAAAATTATCATGAGCAAAAAATGTATCTCATATAAACAATTTTGGTGATAAAAATAACTTTTATTTTCATCTGTTTAGTGATACACAATGGGACGTTTAGAGTTTTTTCTCAGTCCAATCTCGGATTTTAAAAGAATAAAAGCATACTATATTCAGCACATTCGAGGTCTAGAGTTTCTATGAGGTTATAAAGAACTCTTACTTATGGGCTCATTGCTATATTTAACACATAAGAGAATTCTGAATTTTATTAGTCTCTATTCAGATTAAAATAAAGGATTTCAGAACATCAATTATTTTAATGAGAAAATGTATACCTATATTTCAATTAACAGATTGCAAGCATTTGTTTACTTTAAATGGACAAATAAATATACAGCGTATATTCTATTTAAAATTCGAGAAAAATTCGTAATTACTACACTACAGCATACTTGTAATAAATTGAGGAATAACGTTCTAGCTGTTATAGAAAAAAAAGCTGTTACCTTCTAGCCATCGAAAATGTAGCGTCGTTAGGATTTCTCTAAATTATTTTATGTGTTAACTGTGTTGTATCTAAGAGTTTGTGACTGAATCTCATTAAAACGTTTAAATAATACAATTTTATTTGAGCTGGCTGACAGCTGACGCTTTTAAATCACTTTGCCATACACGGAAAATCTGATTTCTAAAGGGATACTTTAAATTGCATACATAAATGTATGTGCTGAGAGTTTGAAAGGTATATTGGATTAATATCCGTAAAAAATATAAAGATTCATAGAACTTTAATATATATTCAAGTAATTTATCTTTTTATTCGTTTGCTTAAATTATTAATATCCTTTTAAATGTCAGCATTCTCCTGTGAATGCCAGAATTACCTTAATCTCCATTCAACATTCACCAGAACGTTCGTATTGCCATTTACCGAAGTATTCTAGCATTTTCTATTTCAATTTCGGCTTTCATATAAATAAAGTATAAAAGAAACGTGTCAATAATGTATGTTTTCATATGTTAATGTAAATTACTAATATCTTTTAAATGTTGGCATTCTCCTTTGAATGTCAGGATTAACTAAATCCCCATTCGACATTAACCAGAACGTTAGTATCGTCATCTACCTTAGAATTTTGACATTTTCTATTTCGCTTTCGGCTTTCATATAAATAATAAATGAAAACGAGCCAATTATTTATCTTTCTTTATGTTAGCGTAAATTACTAATATCCTTTAAATGTTGACATTCTCCCATGAATACCAAGATTAACCCCAAGAATGCCCGTATCCTCATTTACCGAAGTATTCTGGCGTTTTCTATTTCAATTTCAGCTTTCATATGAATAAAGTATAATAGAAAAAATGTCAATGATTTCTCTTTTTATATGTTAGGGAAAATTACAAATATCCTTTAAATGTCGACATTCTTTTATGAATACCAGTATTAACTGAATCGACATTCGACATTCATCAGAACGTTGGTATCGCTCATTTATCGTAAAATTTCTATTTCTTTTTTCCATTTTCTGTTGCACTTTAAGGCCTTCATATATATAAATTATAAATGAAAAGGTACAAAAATATTTTATAATCATATAAGAACAGGATGTCGTTTTTGGGATAAGGTTTTTAGCGACGATAGATATCCATAAAAGAAAAAGAAAAAAAATCTAATCCGTAGGCGAAAAATAAAAATTTTACTATCTGCATGAGCATTTGAAAAAAAAAATCAGCTTTTAATAACGTGTTGCCATTGCATTTACTAAAGCTCTGATAAAAAAAATAAGTTATAAACAGCAAATAAAACCTAGAAAATTGTCCTTTTGAACACGTGATTATATAAAATGAAATAAATAGGAAATGTGATATTTTTTAACAATAAATATGATACAAATTTTTTTGAATTGTTTGCAGTACTAAATTGACTCATTCAACGAAACAATTAAAATGAATGAAAAAATAATTCAACTTGCACGAGCACATGGTGCTTGACAGTTCATGAAATTATGTTCTGAAATGATACATTGAAATATGCATAGCATATTTCTTTTAATCTTTATTTAATTTGATCTTCTGTCAATATGATGACAACACATCAATAAAAGCTAATTTTTTAATCATTGAAGCAACCTGCACGTACGAGTTAAATTATATTTTTATTTTTAATTGTTTTTTGTGGATAATGCAATGTTTAAGTCCAGTTAGGAAACTATTTGAATCAAGTTAGTAAGTTTAGAACGACATTTTAAACAAAAAGTTAAAATTTCACATTATTTTCAAAATTTTGAAAAAAAATCATTTAAGTCTTAAGTCATTTAAAAATTAAAATTTTTTGAAAACTGGTATAAATATAAATATTTTTAATAAAAAAATATACTAATTCAAGAATTTATCATATGAGTTGTTAAAAACTTTATAATTAACTTAAGAAATATATTATCTAAACTCTGAATTCAAAAATAACATATTTCTATTCAAAATTTGAATACTAGAATGAACCTTTAAGTAACATAAAAATTTCATTTTTTTGTAGTTAGCATTAAAGCAAAAATAATTTTAATGAAAATAATTGCTTATTCTGAATCCAGAATTTACAGAAAATATTTAGAAATTATCACACCAAATTTTAACAAAGTATATGTCTAAAGTTTAATTTATATTATATCAGTGACAGAAGATATTACCAAAATTTAGGCTTTCAGAAAATGTTATTTTAAAAGGCAAAATTTAAGTAAATATAAAAATGAGTAATCCTTGTATTAATTATTTTTCAAATAATAAATGCAGGTATTAAATTTAATAATTTTTTTAAAAAAGTATTCCATTAATTTATAATATTGAAGTTTGTCATTCTATATTTTTACAATAAATCAACTTTTTAAAGTGTCACTAAAAGTTGTAGCATTAAGAAATATTAAATTTCGTTTAAAAAAACTTTATACTAAAAAAATAGATTAAAATGAAATCTGCTAAGCACATTTCAATGTATCATGTCAGAATATAATTTCTTGAACATTCAAGCACCACGTGCTCGTGCTAGTTAAATTATATTTTTATTCATTTTAATCGTTTCATTGAATGCGTCACTTTAGTATTGCCAACGATCCGAAAAATTTTGTATAGAATTTATTGTTTTTTTTTAATATCCCATTTCTTATTTATTTCATTCCATATAAACACATGCTCAAAAAGACTTTTTTCTAGGTTTTATTTTCTGCAGTCATTAACTTATTTTTTAAAAAAAAATCATAACTTTTGTAAATGCAATGTCAACACGTTATTAAAAGCTGACTTTTAGAAATGCTCGTGCAGATAATAAAATTTTTATTTTTCGTCGACGGATTTTTGTTGACGATAAAAAAACCTCAGCCCAAAAATAATATCATGTTCTGATATGATAAAAAAATGAAAACTATTTTAAGCATAAGCATTTTTCTGCAATGTAAATGTTAAACTGAAACGAATGAAAAAAAAAATCTTCTTTATTAGGATTTAGGATACTCTATCATACGAAGCTTAACTTTTATTGATCAAATGTCTCACTTTGTCATTTCATTATAATAGTAACTAAAACTGTGTCCAAACATGGCGGATAACTTGAACTCTACGTCTGAACCTCCTTACAAATGACGAAATGAATACCTCCGTGGGTGCCGCGTAAGTCATCTGCCTACGACCTGTCCGCTTCCCACAGGTGGCGGAACTATCCCTTTTTGGTGTGTTTTTCGATGGCGCGAGTGGGATCCCCTCGTGTTGTTGACTGGGTGACGCAACTGGTTGGATATTTAACAATGTCAATGACTATCATCATCTTCAAGGTTGGACGAGCAAGTTCGACGTCTGTGTGCCGGTCACAGTGAAAGTGAAGGGAGTCAGTAGGCCATGAAAGTTGTACGAGAGTCATCATTTGAGACGAACTGTTTGGCGTAGTAATAAGAAAATGAATAGGATGGCGGTGTAGACACGGATCATTTGGCGAAATTATGGGTGTTAAAGGGGATTCTGGGAAATGTAGACGCTGGTGCTGTTACTCCCAGAATAAGAAATCGAAAATAGTGTTTTTAGGGATGCTAATGAGAGGTTTTGGAATTGGATTTATTTTCGAAGATTGTTAATTCGGGGGTGTATTAGAATTAATTTTCCTGGAAGAATTTAATAGAGAAGTTAATTCTAATATTTATCAGGATGATCTTTAAGGAGTTATATTTTTGTTCATTCAGACAATAGTAATAGAAATATATTATTTGGAAATAAATGACAACTGATATATAAAAATCAAATTTATTTATTATATTGCCTTGTTTGGAAAAAAAAATGCAAGAAAAGAGATGTTGTTTAGTTTCAAAAAATATTTTAATATTTAACAATAGGATTTTCTTCAATTATTCTTAAAGTAGAATTATATAACTTATTTTTAGCGTTTTCTTCGACTGAAAATTGATTGATTCTACATTAAGGATCTAATAGTATGGCTTATATTATCACTATATTCCAGGCAGAAGTGAAATACATTGATTTAAAAATCTTGAGAAGTAACTAATAGGCATTTTTATGACTCTTTTGATAAGATAGATAAGTTAAGTTGATAGATATATAAACATTTATATAATCCAAGGAAAATATTAATATATATTTGAATCAGAGGTATTAATCTATTTGTCCCAAACATACGTTGATAATATAGATGATATAATAAAAGTGAGGATAAATGTTATCACATTACTGTAAATCTTTTAAATAAGTTATGTTTCTATAAAAATTCGAAAATCAATTTTAGGTAAAATATTAAAACGAAGTAATATAAAAAAAACCATTTTTTAAAATCAATTTCTACTTTGGATACTAGGAAAAATTTAGGTAGAGAAGAATAGATTTATTTTAGTTACTTTTAATTAAATAATTATAATTCTTGATTTCGTGCCCCGCTTTACAACGGAAAGAGAGGATGCCATAGCTTCTGAGGGTATGGATCCCTGGGCACTCGAATAATGACCGCATTTGACTCAAAATCCCCAGTAGTATAACTCTCGACATGGTAAATGTGAGACCATGTTTGAATTCACAACACAAGGGATGCTAATTCAACGCCCTACCAACCAGCCTATCCCGATCCAACAACTACAGCTGCTATAAAGAACTACTATGAAGATGAGAAAGTTAGTTTTTAATTAATTAATAAAAAATTAAAGAATTAATATTTGAAAAAAAAACTGTATAAACATCGAATTTTACCCACTACAAGTTTTGAAAAATGTACTTGAATTGGAGTGGATGGGTAAAAAGTATTTTAATAACGATTGAAAATTTAAACAAAAAAAATAAAGTTAGATAGATAGAGAGAGTGGAGGCTAATAGTAAAAATTGAATTAAGTAGTTTTATCTGTGTTTAAAGCAATAATAATATTTTTCCTGCCACATATGAAGTAATATATACTTTAAAATATACTAGGTACGTTTATAAATATTATTTTTACTTAGATTATTAACATGCACTCTCAATTCTTTATTTCTTAGGAGAGAAATTAAATAGCTCTTTCAAAACATTGAACTTTTAACTGAAATTGGAAAAATGCAGACCATAGTAGTCATTCTGTGTCATTTTATTATAATTTAATATAAAATAAATACAAGTAATTTAATTATCTTGTTTTACTAACATAAAAATCATCATATGCATTTATAAAACAAAAATGCATTTAATATCCGAATAACTCACTAAATAAACTATTTCTATAATTAAATAACCTTTTAGTTGAATATGATTAAGTCTCATGTTTGAAATAAACGAAAAAAGGCATGTATTGTTTTTTATTCTTTCTTTTCTTCTTTAAATATTATTTCTTTTTCTTATTTAATCACCTAAATTAAAATTTTTACCACTAAAATTTCAAAGTTACAAGTAAAAGAGCTTTTAAAAAAGTACTGAAATAGAGCTATAAATCGAATGCAGTCTTTCAAATCGAACTGAGAACTGTCAAATAAACAGATTCTTGACAAAAATTTTATTTCATTTTACAAGACAGGTGTCACATTTGTCACATTTTTCTTCTTATAACCAAGTGATTTGTC
>JAOUZG010040955.1:1026336-1036944 GCA_026289955.1 Argiope argentata | reverse complement strand
ATATATATATATATATATATATATTCAATTAACCACGAAGTGAAAGACCATTATGTTCGGAATTTCAATATAAATTCAATGCATCCTTTGATTTTTCTTTCTTTTTTTCTTTATCAAAGCCTTCGAAAAGTTCCCGGTATTTATTTGGTGAAAAAGAGAGAAGTGGCGATTGTTTTTTTTTTTTAAGTATTTGTCAGAGCATTTGAGAAAGACCGTTTTTTCTGGATTTTCAAATTTTTTATCTGACTGTTTTTAATATGTACTACGAAAATGAAATATCCATTTTTTTTTAATTTTAACTATAAGCCGACATTTATGTATTTTTGTATTTCATTGATTATTTATTTCTACGTTTTATATCTTTTTGTCTTATATTGATTATTTGCCTGGGTTCATATAATAATTATTTAATCCTACTCAAATTAATGAATATATACCTTATAAAGAGGAGGAAGGGATGGAGAACTTCCTGCATGAAATAAATTAGAAGATGAGATTCATCTGTTACGCTCATTTTCAGTGTGTATACAAAATTCATACCTAGATAAATTTGGTCATTCTGCCAGAACAAGAATGAAAATTGATTATGTTGAATTGACGATATTTTTTATATGTTTCTCAAATAAAACTTTGCCGATTAAGACCTCTTGCTAAAAGTTTCAATTCAGAAATCAAGACTAGAGAAAAACGAATTTTAAATGTTAACGTTATGAAAATTAAATTCAATATTGTAGCTCAAGTACAACAAATGCAATGGAATCCCGGGTTCGAGTCCCGGCTCAGACATAGTTGTTCTTTTGTGTTATATCCATAAATTATGTGATTTTGCCCCCACTGTAAAAAGAGGGTGCACTAAGAATGTAATGAGTGAGTAGCTAAGTCGTACTCTTATCCCTAGTCGGCGTTACTTCAAACAAGAGACGCTATTTTCGACTTAAAATCGCTGATGCATCATCTAGCTTGTCCATGGCAAGTGTCATTAGAAACAACAACAATTGTAATAAGAAAAATCATACATAATTTCCTATGTATTCATATTAAGGCAATTTTGAGCTATCATATTTGCATGCTTTTTAAAGTACAGATTTAAAACAGATAATTTTAGGTATTATTATTAATTTTTTGAGTTGGATAGGTGATATATAAATAGATATACTTATAACTTCAAACTTCAAGTTAAGTAAATGATAAACAATAAAAAAAATTGAAGCAGCCACTTAATTTTGACTTCAACCAGCTGTGAATTTATTACACCTGCCATAACTCCAATTTTATAAAGAATTCTTTCTAGGAAACAACAACTAACTAAAAGAAATATAAAACTTTTCAGAAAACTACTTATATTAACCATAAAACTCTAACTAGAAACAACTTAAAATTCAGTTTATACAGTTTATAAGCTTTAAAAAAATGATAAATAATATATTTATCTCCAGTAAGTGTAAAATAACATTTAATTTAAAATTAGAGTTTTATCCAGTCTGTGACTATATCTGTAACTTTGTAATCGTTAGTATCTAATGTTATAAACATAAGTGCAACCTAAATAATTTCCAGGTGAAATATTTAGAATATTTCTTAAGAGAGTCTTTTAAAACGAGGAGAAATTACGAAAAAGTCAAATTAGCATCTCAGTTCCGACGTCGTGGCATTCATATCCACAAACTTTTCCATTAAATATTAAGCTTATGTACTGCATACAAGACCTGCTTGAATTTAAAATAAGCAAACCCAGCAGTCTTGAAACTAACGCAATTACTTAGCCGGGGATTTCGGATGTTGCCAAAATTTATCCGCACCGATGTTGAATAAAGAAGAATATAGGCAGCTCTCGAAATGGGTTTAACAGTCGTGGGAGTTAGAGCAAATGTGCTTTCAGTTCCATGAATTTATGGCCTGATAAATTTCATCTTTTTATTGCTAAGATAGTCAGTCGAAAAGTAGAAAAGTTATTATACCCATTATTATTCCAGTTATCGGTCGACTGGAGGCTGTCGTTTCAGTTTCTTTTATAGAGCCTTGTAGAAAAGGAGATTCCGAAAGAAATGATACGTTAATATGAATGGAAAGAATTTTATAAAAGGATGAGTTATTTTTGCTGTTATAGATCCGTCGTCTATTTCTTAGAAAGTAGGGTGTTATTAGACGAATACTGATTTTTTTTATTTATTTATGAACATTTCGATATATTGTAATTCAATATTACTTTCTCGTAAGCAAAGTATATTAAGAAAATATGTCAAAACGAAAAAGATCTTGATATTTTGCAAATTCTGTGACATTTTTTGATTAAAAAATGAAATAATTTTGAAAAGCTTATATACATTTAAAAGTGCTATATTTGTTATACATGCACGAATACATTTAATTAGGGCCGGGATGACCTGGTTGGTAGAGAGTTGGATTCGTACTCTTTAGGTTACGAGTTCGAAACTCACCGGTCAAAAGATTTGCGACCACGAACAGATTTATCGACTAGCGCTCGATAAATCTGTTCGTGGTCGCAAAGTCCTAAATATCGAGAGTAATATGACTGGGGGTACTGGGTCAAAGGTGATCGTTCTCTTTTCCGGGTCTAAATTACAATCTGAGATGTATGAATGATTTGCATGAATGTAGTCCGCCCCCTAAAAAGGGTTGTGATGTGTGTGTGTGTAGCTGAGTTGCACTCTTGGCACTAAATGTCGCTACATGTAAAACAAAAAATAGACGCATTTCTTAGGCTTAAATTCTGCTGATTGCATCAGTGGAGGCTTGTCCACGGCAAGTGCCATTAGTCAAACCCCCCCCCACACACACACACAACAGATATATTTAATTAAACCCAGCTGTATCTCGCTCTATGTATTTATGAACATTATAACTAATAAATACTTCTGAGCTATATAGATGAAATTTGTTATGTGTTATTCAAATCAGATGTGTAGATAATTCTACATTTATAAATGAAATTCATTCACAGAAGGTCTGTCTGTATGGATGAAAGCAGGCAATCCCAATAACTTCGAAATATTAAAAGCTAGATGAGTGCAAACTTAGTGATAAAGTTTTCTTCTTAAAGTCCAGAGTTTTGTAAAAGTTTAACAAAGAGCGTCAAAGAGTGGATTGTCAGATAATTGTTATCAGATGATTGTTGACATTTTTTTTCACTATCTTAAAAAAAATCTTTCAGTCGTCATTTTACATAATAATTTGAAATTAAAGAGTGTGAAGTTCGCCATATTTCTGCACTTTGGTTTCCGTCAAATCTTGTAATATTTCAGATTTGTGTTTCAATTTTTTTTCCTTTTCAGTAATTCACGACTTCCTGCATTATCTAATCGGCATGTTACCTACATGAAATAAAACTCTTTTAATATTAGCTTTCACGTAAAGAAAGTAGTTGAAACATTTTTTTGTTATTTTTTATTGATTTTTTTTTACAATTTCCAACGATTTATAGGCACCCAATGGGCTTTCGATTTTCGTCTATTAAATGTCGTTTCGGACTTTCTATTATATGGTGATTTTTTTATCCTCTTGAGGCCTACTGTCACCTTCTCAGAATTTATCGTTCGAATTTGGCAAACTTTTAATGTACGTGTGTAAACACACACATTTCTGTGTGTATATCTTTGTGTAATATTGTATATCTTTTGTATGGAATTATTACAGAATATCACTTTTTATTCTAGATATATGATAAGGTTTAATAAAGTATTTGCTCTATAAGATTTGATTTTAAAAATAAATTGAATTGTTGCCTTTGAAAAATTAAATTCCATCCCCCCCAGAAAAAAAATTAAAATTTCTTAATTTAAAGATAATGTAGAAATAAATTCCTTTACATGCCAATAAATAGTTTAGATATAAAAGACCATATGATGATGTCGTGTCCGCTTTTTACCACGGAAAGAGGAGTACAGTAGTTTCTGAGGGTATGGAGCCCTGAGCACCCGAGGGCAGAAGTCTGACTTCTAGCTCATATGAGGATGAAACACACACCCACACGCTTGGAGAACCCCTTTTTACAGGGGGGGGGGGGGTACATTCACACATTTCACAGATAGAACACAGAAGAACAACCAGGCCCGAACCGAGACATCTGTGCCGAAAAGTCGGCATAAAAGATCATGTAAAATTACCTATAGCCCCCGCAACGTAATGAGATTCAGTTTTCTTACATTAATATATACAAACGTCTACAAGACGTTGAAATTTTGCAAGAAACAATTATTGCTAATAAATTTCCTAAGACTATCAGCTATTGCTAAATAGCTGATAGTCTTAGGAAATTTATGGCGAATATAAATATTTTCACTTAGATCTTCCTAAAGAGTCATTACTGTATTCGAATCTCAATTAATCCTCTGCCCTAGAAACAAATATCTTCACTTATCACCTCTTTCTGTGTTAACAAACATGGAACTTGAAGATCCCAAACAAAAGTTTCTGCAAGAACACCATTAATTAATCTAAGAAGGTAATTATTTAGTTTGTACCTTTCGAATCGACCCTATAAATCAGACGGGATTCTACAAGCTCTTAAGGTTGCATGTATTGATTTTTCGTTTTAGGGGCATAGAATTTAATGAATGACTAAGTTTCCGTCTCTCTCTCTCTTCTGGTAAGAGGATGTTTAATATGAACCGCTTCATTTGCATGACAAGTTTTCTAGAAAAGTTTCGGTTTGTTGTCTTTCATTTGTGGTGAGTGTTTCGGAAGGCCACTATGTGTCATAAACTCCGTGTTTATAAATGATCTGTCTGCTTCTTCACTAGTAGAAGGACTGAAACAGTTTGCATCAAACAAGCAATAGAGTCTGCAGGATTTTTCCAGAATGGGCTATTTGGAAATGAATTTTTCTTAGAATCCACATGATATTTTGAATATAAACTCGAGTAAAGGAGTTACTATTCTTCTTATGTATCTTAAGTTTGAATTCCAGGAAATTATTAAACAATACTTTAAAAAATGAGGCTATCTTCTGTCTCTTGTAAAAATAGGACTTCTTGTATGAAATTATTTTAAATCATGAGAAAAGAAATTATTTTTAAACGTGCTTTGTTAAATCAATTGTTTATAAATTGAATTTATCATGCATAAGGGACATTATTAAGCAGTAGTTTGAAAATCTATTAATTCATTTATTTGTAATTTATGTATATCACACTTAACGCATGTTACTTTGTTGTAGAAGGGTGTATAAGGCACTTGGTAATGATTTTAAATTAAATAATATGAAAATATAGCAAAATATCATTTTAAAATTTGATTAATTAAATAAAATTAGAATATTTTCAGATAACATATTATTATATGTAATGATATTTGTACATTAAATGCAATGATATATTTACCTCGATGCCTTTCTAGTGAATAAATTTGCATACGCTCAAAACACAAAAATTCTACTCACATACCTAATTGTATTATTTAATATATGTTATGATAACCATTTGCATTTAATATTTTATTAAATTTGAAGGAAAATGTATCCTATATTTTGCCAATATATAATATTTCTTAAATAATGTAATTATAATAAATGTGGCTAAAATAAATAAAACATGTATTAAAGACTCATGTACTAAAGGCCAAATTCAAATTAATTCACAGAAATGAATTATTTTACAGAAGGCCTTTGATTCACGTTTTGTTCAATCTATGCTAATGAAATTAATTAACGGAATTATAATTGCATAATACATGCTAATTAGCATTTAAGAATCGTTTTCGATAAATGTTCTAGATTTGCCGTTTCTGATATTGAAATATGAGCATTTATTTTAGATTTTTTCTTTACAGAAGGTTATCAACGAAAAATATAATTTGAATGAAAATAGTTCAATTATGTTTTATTTCTCTATAAGAATTTGAACTATTATACATTTTACTTTAGCTACTTCTTCTTATCATGTTGCTACTAATGGCACTTACCATGGACAAGCGCGTCGATGGCCATCAGCGATTTTAAGCCGAATGATCGTCTCTCTTTTTTTTTTTTTTGAAGTATCGCCAACTAGGGTCACGAGTATGACTTAGCTACACATTCATCAAGTTCGCTTGCACAGCCCCTTTTTACAGGGAAGGGAGGGGGCACTTTCACACTCATCACAGATAGTACACAGAAGAACAACCATGCCCTAAACGAGACTACCAGATCGCGAGGCAGAGGCACTACCTCTTTTCCAGGACGCTGGCATTTCAATTAATATTATAAAGTAAATTATAAAAGTTCCACATACTCAGATGTATGTTATTGATACAATTTATTTGCATAATTATATTATTCTACATATATTTTTAATTATCGTGTAATAAAATCACAGCAGCACTTGAAAAAATTCAATTTTTTTCCTAGATTTCAATTTTATTTTGTTATATTACTTTACATTCGGAATACCATCAGCAAAAAGAAATGATAATAACTTTAAAGCAAATAATGTTAATAAAAAATAAATCGCTAAATAGTAAAAGTATACCTTAGGAATGCTCAGAGAACAGTCAAAGTAAGTATTATATGTAATCGCTGAGGGCAAAACCTAAATATTCATCTCATTAAGTTTAGCGGTGTTTGGACTTCTCTAGTTGCAATTTAGTTTTGACCAACGACCAATGTGATGCCCTTATTTTTTTTATTTATTTCTTCCGACCTAAGACCAATCCTTGACTCTTGATTTGATTTCCATCGTATTTTTCCATTTTCTATTTTTTTTTTTTTTTTGCATATTTTCCCCTTTAACTTTGTAACTATAGTCAAATCACTAGAATGTAAATTTTACTTGAAAATGGGCATTTACTATCATTTACAAAAACTTAATATTAGCGTACGTAGCTTGTAGAATTTAATATTGTTAACTTATTCTTATTCATATGAATGATAATATATTTAAATAACGTGTAAGGCCAAATATTAGTTCGCGATTGTCGAAGAGATTTCGGATTTGGGATGTATTACCTAGAAATAAAAATTTATATCTGGGCACAAATTTATTGATTTTCTTCTTTATTGGGTCTAGCATAAATTTTTAAGAACCCTCAAACGATATGTGAGGTTTCCAGAATGATGAAACGATTCTTTCATATTTTTTTTTAATTTTATTTACATCATGACAGTTTCATAGCCTTTATCAATCTTTTAAATAGAATAAATCTAACAATGTGTTTGGGTTTATAAAGAAATCTTTGGTATCTTCTAAGGATAATAAAAATCTTTCAAGATGCTCTATTAAATGTAACTGTCTTATAAAAATTGATGCACTGACGATTATTTATAATAATTTTGTTTCAAATATATTTAAGAATTTGTATATTTCGGTTGTATTCTCAATTTTAAGAAAATGTTTATAATAAAAAATAAATACATTATTTTAACGTCTGGATTTATACATTATTTTATACTGTACTACACATTATTTTGACGTCTGGATTTGCCATATGTCGAGTGTAATTTGGAAATAATTTATTTCATTTACAGCATTAAAGTTTATGCATAAAATTTTTATAAACAAATCAACGCCCTTATTTATTACAAAACATCTGCATTTATTGCGAAATGAAAGTAGTGTGTATAATTGTTAAACTGAGTTTTGAACTTTTTTAAATTTTAGAATTTGTAAACAGACCATCAGAGTAATTCCTCCATGGCAACTCAAAAAAATAACTTTGTTATTATTTAGGTCATTTTATGGAGTAAAATAATAAATATATTATAGAAAATGCGTTTAATTAAAAATTTAAAAAATGCATATACCCTTGGGTGAAATTTATCTTACGAACTCATTACTATTCATGTTAGTGCGACAAGAAAGCATGAATAATGAAATAAAGTGCTGATTCATGTGATTTCATTTATAATAATTTCCCCCACATTTTTGTAAAGTCTGAGTGTTAGTCAAAAAATTAGTTACATCACTTAAAAAAACAAAAGAGAATCGAAATTTTACGGGCACTTTATTTGCATCCTAAAATTTACTAAACTCTGAATCTAATCTAATCTAAATTTTAATAAATTTACTTTTTGACACAATTTTTTTTTCTATATTTGTACATATATCTAGGAATTGTATGAGTATCTTCAATGCCAGCGTCTATTTAATTATGTTAGCATAGCTATCTCAGAGTTTTTCTTCCTTCCATTTTCAAACATGTTGCACCATTTCCCTTATTGCACCATTTCCCTTTCGCCACACATTTTATTCATTTGTCGATAAAGTTCTAGGTAATTACGTAAGATTCTCGTGCAAAATGAATTATGGCGCACTTTACAAATCAAAAGCCCACTTCTAACTGCCGACAGTAAAATAGACGATAGAAATCATCTAGATAACAAAATAACTTTTATAAGTATCTAAAACTATAGATGTTAAATTTTTACGTTATATAATTTCGTTATATAGATATAAAATTCAATTATATTTAAACAGCCGGACAGGCAGATCCTCTCTAAACGAATATTGCTGAAAATTCGATAGAAATATACAATTTAGGTATGAAAAACGTATACCATATATCAACCGTCTAATTATGAAAGTAACTTTCCAAAGTTAATAATTACTATTAAGTAACCTTAAACATACTGAAGCAAAGAAAAGTTAGCTATAGAAAATGATTTTTTATCATGTCAGAACATGATGTTGTTTTGGGAATGAGGTTTTTGGCACCAACAAAAATCCGTACGCCAAAAATTGAAATTTTATTATCTACACAAGCATCTCAAAAAATCAGTTTTTAATAACATGTTGTCATTGCATTTTACAAAAGCTCTGTTTAATAAATTAAGTTAATTACTACAGCAAATAAAAACCAGAAAAATGTAATTTTGAGCAAGTGATTATATATGAAAGGAAATAAATAGGAAATGTGACATTTTTTAAATAAATTTATATAATTTAACTTGCACGAGCCCGTGGTACTTGGCCGTTCAAGAAATGATGTTCTGACATGATACATTGAAATATACATAGCAGATTTAATTTTAATTTTATTTTATTTCAAATTAAACCTAAAAGAAAATCAAAGTTCTCATATTCTCGCTATAAATTTTAAATGTAAGCCAATATACCAAAGTCAAATAAGCAACGCTTTTATTTTTATAGTACAGCACACAAAAAGTTCTGAAACTTTCTGAATAAAAAAAAATGAATTTAATGCTGCCAATAAAAGTTTAATAGCTTAAATAAAAGAGTAGAACATTTTGATCCTCGAGTATCTAATTTGGAAGTAGGAAATGGGAGGGTATGTTTATTTGTTTTAATGTGGTATTTCCTTTGAAAGAAGTAGTTTCTAAACTTCTGTGACGCTCCCATTCAAGCTCCACAAAGCACTCTCGCTTCAATCGAAATTCCCATCTGCTTCTAAAACAAACAATAAACAGGAAGCAAGATCGTTGATAAGCACGTGATTCACGGCCAGGGGGGGCAGACGACAAACTGAAAACATTCAGGAAATCTTCTCACGCAAATGAAGCGGTCCAAATTAAACTCTCGCTTGGCGTAGGGACGGGAGACAAGAATTCATTAAATTCTCTGTCACAAAACGGAAAATCAATACACGTCACCTCAGGCATTTCAAGAATCCCATCTGATTTATAGCCTTAATTTGAAACGTAGAAACTAAATAATTATTCTCCTGGATTAATTAATGGAAGGTTGCGAGAACTTTTGTTCCGAGGTCTTGGAGGATCGGTGTTTAGAACACTGACGAGGTGATAAGTGAACATCTATATTTCTGGAGTTAAAGATTGATTAAGATTCCTTTGCCAAACGGTAATGATTCTGTGGAATCTTCGAACTGAGATGTTTGTTTGGTAGAAGTTTCTGAAAATTTTAATTATTTATTTGCGATTGTTCGTTTGCGTAGTTTGGTTAGACAGATTTAACAAATGATCAGACGATATTTGCAGTATTGGAAGTTCAGAAGAGAATGGATTCCAGATTAAGGAATAATGCAATCGTTTATTATCTTAATATGTCCTGCTGGGAGTAATATACATGCTTTATTTTATTTTTAAATTAATTTGCAGTATTGGTAAGCTTAATGCCGTTGGAATTATAGCGAATTATAAATTAGTATTCATTTTATTTTTAGTATTTAATTGTCCCATTCTGGATGCACTCACATTTTAAAAGAATAAAGTTTCAAACTTTGCACAATTATTGTCAGATGGAATTGGTGGTATAAAGATTCAAACGCGAATATTTAAGATGTTTGCCTGTTCCATTGAAAATTATTCTAAAAATTGTACAGCACTTTCTCCAGTTGTTTAGTCCGTTTTAATAATAAAATTAGAGGCTATAAAATTTTATTCTGTTTTGGTTACAGAAGACTGAATTTCTGTAAGATTAATTTGTCGAAAATATTATAATAAACATGACTGATATGTAATATATGAATATGTTTGGCTGAAAATTTTTTATTCTCTCACTCGGATGGGAATCTGTCATCTTTTAGCCGATTCAACAACTTTACAAACCACAATTCAACATTTTTTTTTATTTCTGTTGAATTAACTCTATGGAACAAATGAAATGGATCAGGAAATAAGAGAATATTTTTGAATGAAGGTACTATGGGCTAAATTAAGATAAAAATTTTGAAATCAATCATTGTTCATCCAATATATAT
>JAOUZG010040955.1:1003030-1025936 GCA_026289955.1 Argiope argentata | reverse complement strand
TGCAATACAATTATCCTAATAATTTTCACCTTGGTAAAAATGTGGGCTCATTTTTTCAATGCTAGGGGCTGTTTATTTTATGAATTTCTCTTAGTGCAAGAATAATTCATTTATTTTCTTATACCCTAAAAAAAGTATGCCTTCAAAAACAAATCATTATAAATTCGGCAATTTAGTAATTTAATTTGTTCCGGCAAAAATCATATTCAGTTGATTAGAAAGATAAGTTTCAACTCAATTATTTTAAACGGATCAGTGCTGTATGATTGTATATTTAGTAATAGCAATAATATTATCCTATTTATGATATTTGGAAAATGATCTGCATTTCAACACTTCGATTTTCATATATTAAATAAAAATGATATAAAGTATATATTTTTTCTGAAATATTTCTCTGTAGATTAATGAATCGCTAATACGCAATTAAATAAAATCAATCCTACAATGGTGAATAATAATTAAAGGATTTAAATGTCTCTATGGGGGGATGATGCTAACTTTTGTAAAAGTTTTGAAAAATAATTGGATTAAATGTCATTAATTATTCAATACTGAAGCCGATTCTTTCTACCTGATCAAAAATGATCCATTATCAAACGATAATGTAGCATTTATGACCCTAGTGTTTGCGAAATATGTGAGTACTTCAAGTAAATATTCCTGTACTTTAGTTTGTTGATGATATCATAATGTACGTACATAACTCAAGGTTTAGACATTTGATTTCACTGATATTTCAAAAGCTAATGCAGCAAAATGTATAGAATTGCTACATTTTGTTAACATGAATTATTTCCATACGTTTTCTGCTCATGAAGCTTCTGAAAAGTTCAGTTTTATCGCTATAAAATATTTTATGCACTTCTTATTGTTTAATTTTCGAATTATTTTTAATTTAAGAACTTGGGAAGTGTTATCTAAAATACTTGTTATTGAGACATTATCTTATAATTTAGACATTTAAGTGTCTTTTACAAGTATCTAACAAAATACAAAATCTAAAAAAATAACAAATTATCAATCGAGTATAATTTTTAAAGCCATCTGAGGAATATCAATAAATCGGACTTACTCCCTGAGAAATTTTCATCTGAAACAAATAAATTTTTTGGCCATATTAATTAGCATTATAATCACATATTTTTAAAAGCAATCGAGAATGAAGATTATTCGAATTTGAATGAACGTAATTACCTGTGTTTAGCGATGAATTTTATTACAATTGACAGAATGCAAACAAATAATGAAGCCTGTAATTAATTAAGGACCTAAGTACTCCTTTGGAATGTAATTCTGTCTATTTTAGAAATTCTGACAGAAATATTCATAGTATTCCTGCGGAATTATTTTAATGCACTGAAGATATTTTATTAGACATTAATTATGATTCCACATGAATAACACTTCGTAAGCTGATTAAAAATCCTGTTTTGAAGGTATTAAATTGTGTTCCATTTCAATTTTAATACATGAATTAGTTTATATTGAATGTATTCAACAGAATTGGTTTACTAAAATTGTTAAACACACGGAAAATGAAAATTTTAAAACATTGTCCAGTTTATAGAAAAATAATGATAAAAGTTTTGTGAATATGATTATTTTTGTCTGTTTAAGTAAAAGTTATTTTTCATTGATATTAATGGTTTTAAATGATGCTATAAATATTTGTTTTAGCCAATCTTTCAATTTATACTCCGAATAATTTAAAACAACATCACAGAAAACGAAGGATTTTGGAGGACCACAGGTTAATTTTTGATTTTTCAAACTATATAAATTTGGTATTGTACAGTTAAAAAGATCACGTTGTTGGCGGAATACATTTCGCTGTGCTTCGCAATGTCATTGTATTTATTCATAGTGCTCTGACCAAGAAATAGAGAGAAAATCATATAATTCGTTCATGTTAATTAAGTAAAAACATGCTTGTTCAACTTTCATATTAACAATCATCTTATATAATAGCTTAGTAATATATTAAAATGAAATTTCATATATTATTGAAAATTATTCATAAAATATTTGAATTCTTACGAATATGAACAGCTTGTTTTCATGAACGATGTTTCCAAAAATCTGTTATTTCAATGTTTGATAGCATTACATTTGATACTGATACAGTATGCATCTGGTATTTCATTGCTTGATAGCATTACATTTGATATTTTTTGATCTAAAAAAACTTTTTTAAATCCAAAATATTATAAAAATGTAATAATATAATTTCAGTTCAAAATATTAGCTAACTGCTTAGAAATAATAGAATATTTAGGACACAGTATGCAATTTTTAATCTCAGCCAGATGATAAAATTGTTACCCGAGTTTCTATCTAACTAATTTCCGTACCAAACCAAATTGAGAACATGGAGTTAATAATGTATCGAGCTCATATATCCAAAGAATCTTTCATGGGATTGTTTCTGGGTTCAAGCACGAAGATTCCAAACTCCAGATAACACAACTTGGCTAACGTGGACTGTAAATATAATGCTAGTTGTTTCGTATTTTTAAATATTGAATTTGCTAACTTGTTTTCACACAATGTGTCAGCGTTCTTAAATTTTCGGTACTAAAGTATGCTTTGTGAATATACATTATTTCAATGTCATTATTATCAGCTAATTGATTAATATAATAGAATTTTGAATCCATTCCCACGGCGCCATCTAGTAGCAATTTATTTGTTAATTACTTTAAGAATTCAAAATATCTATATTATTGAATATTTCAGAATGTGTGGCATTATAAGCTGTAGAATGATATTAAAAATAAACCAACAAAGTATAGCGTAATTAACGCACCTTTATAAACCCTTTTTTTTTCTAAATTTGTTAATAATGAATATTTATTTGCTGCCCTTCGCTATTGTACGTCCTATCTCAAGCCACGCCATCAAAAGCATTTCCATTATAAAAAATATATAGAGAGCGAGTGAATAACGTTCCATCCAACTAAATTAATTCTGCACATTCTGTGGAAAGTAAAGGTTTAGTTGGAAACTTCGGAAAAAGTATTTTTCTTTCGTGTAGGATTACCATAATCTTTACATTTTTTTCACTGAATAACATTTTTCACGTAGATGAAATTTTCTTTTATTTACGGCTCCTATTTTCTACTATAGCAGTCTGCATATGTGCAAAGAAAAATAACAAAACTGAAAAAAAATGTTTATTAGGAAAAATTCTCAATTATTCATTTCATGGCATTATTAATTTCAGTTCGAAGACAAGATTTCACCACAAATTAATTATATGTTGTTTGTTTTTTCTGATTATCTTCCTGTTTCATAATTAATTATTGTACAACATGAAGTGGTAATTTATGTACTCAAATATGTATATATCTCCTGTATGTATCGCTATTTGTAGCTAAATAAATAACGTAAAAATGATTGCACTCTACGAATAATTTTATGTATATTTAATATCTGAATAGAAGCTTTAGCAATAGAGAAGAACAATGGGAAGAAAGTAACATAAATATATTTGGATAGAAAAACTAAAATGGGCGTTTATGAATTCGGAAAGTGCGCTGATTTAGTTAAATATAATTAAAGGCATTGGAAATTACTATATTGCATATGAGCATCAATAAGTGGTGCCATTAGCATAAACTTATTTTTTCTTCCCCATTCTTAATATTTATTTTAAAATACCCTTTTACGTGGCATATAAACTATGTAGGACCATATTCGAAGATTTACTACATAAAAGCAAAGATATTGACAAAATTTTATTCGGTGAATATTTAGTTTATGACAGTTAGTCGTTGTTAGTTTGTTTTTTAATATGAACTAAATTTTATTTTTTAATAATAAAGTTTATTTATTATTAAAAATAGGAACTAAATTATTTTTAAAATATTTAATTTACGATTTACTGTCCTACATTTCGATTAAACAAATTATGAAATCTGAGATCGTTTTGTATATTAATATTATTATATATTTATACATTATAATATAAAATATAAAATATATAATATATATTATATTATGTGTATTATAATATCATTATATTATAAATATTAGTTATAAATATTTATGTCTATAAATCTTCATAAATAAGTATGCAAAATTTTAATTTTTACTTAGAACCAAATTTCTAAAATAAGTAACAAAAAAGTATTTAATTCCTAGAGCTGAATTATTTTACAGTTTACTTACTCGCATTCCTTTTGTATTCAATTAAAATTTGTATTTAAATTTAGAGACAAAAATTTATCTTTATTGAACTTCTTAAATTCCTGAATTCATTCAATTTCTTGTAAGAACAATTTTATCAAATAATTCAAAAATTTTTAGACCTAATGACGTATTACATTTTTTAACTTTTACAAACCGCAAATATAGGGTCGTGTTATCGTGAATTGCTGTAATTCACGATTGTTTCACGACAATCCCGGTAATTCTGGCTACAATAAATAACCAATACTATATTAAAAGAAAAACATGATGAAGTCAGTACAATAAATAAAATAGTTTATTTTAGGAATTTAGGCATTGTTGTAAATCTTCTTAGATATTTTGTGTTTGGAAAAATATAATATAATAGAAATTTTCCTTTGTTACATGTAACAGCAATTGTAATCTTATTATTTTATAAGAAATATCAAAAGTGTTGTATTTTTAGTAAATCAATTGAAACAGAACTAATCAAATTATTTGTAGTTTCTAGCTTACTTATTTTAATAATAAATTTCTCCATTCCCAAATATACAGTATATTTTTCTATTATAATTCTAGTAGCTCATAATAAAGTTTTTGCTTAGAACGGGAAGCCTTCGAAAAATTCTTAAAACTGTAAGTAGAATATCAAATGTTCATATTTCGTTCATTTTTCTTCTCTCTAAAGCTATAAATTATTTTATTCGTTTAAAAGAATGTGATAGTAATATTTTGTAACTTAAAAGTTTAGTCATCAGTACTATTTACTATTCTGTCTGGCGTCTGGGAATCTTAATGAATTTTAGACAAGTTTTAAAACAAAACAACTTGAGGGGCGTAACTTGAAGAGTAGCCATAGTTAATCATTACTAAAAATAGTAAAGGAAAAGGAAACTGTTATTTATGAAGCTGGATTTTTAGTTCCTTTTACTAATTGTGTACGGATTTTAAAATGAGAAAATATTTGCCAACACATCCACAGAATTTGTATTAATAATTGTGCACGCAATTCTTAATACAAATCACAAGTAATTTAATCACAATATAAAAATTCACAATCAATAATTCATTTTATTCGCATTATAATACTTTTGATCAACAGGATTTCCATTGATAAAATCAATTTATTTTTCAAATCTTATAACTGCCTTTTCCCAACACTTCTACTCATTTAACCACTTAACTATTTTGTCCATATGCGGTACGTGCATCGATTTATCGGATTTTGATTGTTGTAAGTAAAAAATAAAGCATTCATAGCGATTATAATTCAATATTAAAATGACTTCGAATACATAGATAAGTAATGCATTTAGTGGATTTCCATTCGGAATCAAAATAAGAAAATTTCCAAAAGTAGAAGGTGTCATCTTGTAAGATAGTAAAGAAAATAAAACTGTTAAGGGGTTAATAACATTAATATTGTTATAAATATGTATTCTAATTCCTGATAAATTAGCACCATAAGTGGAAAAGCAGATTTACAAACATCTTAAAAATGTCGAAAAAATAATAGATAAACCATCTATGACTTATCGATTATTTGTTAATTTTACAGAGAAACTGAATCGCAATCCCAAAACTTTGAATGGGGTCTTAGGGTATTTTCTTAGGGTAAGGGCATCTTAGGGTATTTTCTGCCATATAATGTAGGATTCAGTCAAATTTCTTTGGCAATTTTTTGCTAGTACCAGGCTAAAAAAAAGTACCCCTGTTAGAACCCGAGGATTGAAATTCTTCTAGAAAATTTCAACGTTTGCCCAGAAAGAATGTAAAAGATGAAAAAATTCATTCAAAGATTTATTAATCCTTTGATGTGTTGATCGTGGTGTGAGCTCTCTAACTGGGCTGTTTAAAGCCAGTGATGTTTCTTAATTAGTAGGTGTCTATCTGCTTTCGTTGTGAATTTTCAAAAATGCTCTTCTATGGGATTTGGCTTGTTTTTGCTTCTTTTGATTCACGCTTTGTTGTAAAAGTTCCTTATTCATATATCCACCAAGCTTCAAAGCTCCTTTTATCCAAGTTGTGCTTCTTTCAACGTACATACTTTTTACAATTTTCGATATGATTACTTCTAAAACAGATTAATAAAGATCTAAAAACTGATTTTTTATACAAACGAATAGCGTCAAACATTATGCAACGTACCATGTCGTCAATGTTTTCTCCTATCCTTCAAGTTTGGCTATGCTTCATTTATTGGATAAAATTGTAATGTAATTTCTGTGTTAGTACCATTGTTTACTGATTTAAAAAAAATTAGATCCATTTCTCAAAAATACGCCAAAAATTGAGAATCAATAGAAACTGTAAAATTAATAGCTATTTTCCTTTTATTGAAAATAGACAGTATAACAAAAAGTTTTATAAATGGAGAGCATTGCGAAAAGAAGAAAAGTTGATAAAAACAAAATATCGATCTGTAAATTATTGAATCATCATTAGTTCCCCAAATTAGGATTTGAAAGTTTGAATCATTGCAATCATTACAAAAGAACTTAGCATGCAGTTTTTATCTACTTATATGTGTTGGGTGTAAGAATACCCAATCTTCCATTGAGATGGTTAGCATTCTTTTTTCAGAATTTTACAGTATTAGTTAACTAGAGAACAAAAAAGAATGTATAGATTATCATTCAGTCGTAGATGAAATGTGTCGTTCTACGGATAATCGAAATTTCATTTATTACAATCATAATTACATGAAATAAATGAATTAATGAATGAAGATTACTTTTTTGGATGTTTACATAAGTGTACTGGGTACCGTTCCATTAGCCAATCGCAAGGGAAAAATTGGTAAATAAATTTAGCTGAATTTTGCGTTATTTGGTGATGTTTAAAGTCTCCGTAAAAATTTGGCGGAATTCAATGTTATTTTGCTATTTTTCACTGACGTCCGGCTAACGGAAAAGTACCATAAACTATTCGAAAGAGGTATTAAGTTAATTTACTTTGAATGGTTGAATATCTTTTTGTCAGTTTTAGTATTTGTTGTCATTGCTGAGAAATAAAATTTTACCAGCAAGACTTATTTCAAATTTACGGATTGACCAGAATTTACCTCATATGTCTGTGTTTAAGCTAATTCGATGCAATAGCAATTTAAATCAGTAAAACGAGAAACAACCCAAAAACATTGTGGTGAAGTGAAGCGAAATAAGTTTCAATGAATTGAAAAGAAATTCATATTTATATCGGGCATGTTCAAGATAGTAAGAATTTTATTATTTGTATCTTTGTTTTTTCTTCACTTCATCATTGCGATTTCTGAAAATTCAGAGAGTTGTTTAATGTCCTCATAATAGGTTCCTAAAACCTTCAAATTATATTTTCGTCATTATAATTTTGTTATAGATTTAATATTAAGTACCGAAAATCTGTATAAATATATCTCCATACTTTTGAGCCAATTTTTCTCATTTCAAAGGTTGATTTTTAGGAAAGAACAAGTGAATAGAAAAAACATACGCAAACTCTGTTCGCATTAATTAAAAAGTAAACCATAGCATTTTACAAAAAAAAGAAGGAATAAAAATCTTAAAACTAAGTTGTGTGATCTGTTAATTGACTTCCATGAAAGTTCTATGAAGATAGAGGAAAAAGTATGAAATCACTACCAAGGGAATTCATTCTGTAAATTGTTCCAAAATAATCAAAGAAATTAGATAAATAACGATGTCAAAATTATCTCGTGGTATTCTTATAACTTGAGCATCATAAGTGTGAACATCTTCAACACATTAAGAGTGATTCATTTAGGATAAATATCATAAAAGGTTTATGCCATTCTCACGGAAAAAAAATACAATATGTTACTTTTAAATTTATTCAAATTTATTAAATTTTAAATACATTTGTAAGTTGAGAATTATTTGATCTTCCGAAATGCATTCGTTAAAAAATGTAACAAAAATTAGTATAGAATTTTAAATTCTACTTAAGAGATCTATGCCTTGCAATTAAATCTATCTCTTATTTTCTCACTTTTCTTCTAAGTTCTTCTTACTAAGTAATAATAAATTTATAATGAAATACAAAATATTTTATAGATACAAATGAAAAATTTGAAAACTAATATGTATATATTATTATTTCCTCACCAATATAAATTTATTTATTTATTTAAAAAAAACGGGAAAGAAAATGGAACGTTTCCTTGATTGTATATTAAAAAACATTTAAAAAAATAGAAACAGTATACAATTCCTTTTCTTTCAAAGAAGTTGTTTTATTCAGCATACATTTATTGCATTTTAGTTCCATGGAACATTTTGTAACTGATACGCGAATCTAAACGAGCATAAGTCCAACTTTGGAACAATTCTTCTAGAGAATGTAGATTTTCGCCAGTAGATTTCACATTCAGATTGAAACTCACTGAATAAGAAAGAAAAAAGGGAAAAAAAGGCAGCTGGAAAAAAGAGAGACATTTTCACCTGCTGTGGAAAGAAGACTTTTCCCGCGTTTGCGTCTGGAAAATAATTTTTATTCTCAAATCAAACTCTAGCTTGAACAATGCAACCTTTGATATAGATGAGATGAAAATGGAAAGAAATAAAAATCACTATGCAATGTATTTGAAATAAAGATATTACAGATCTATTCTGAATTTATATAATTATATTTTTCTGATCATATTATAAAATTTCCGTTTCCTCCCCAAGTCTGCTCAAAAAGAAAGTACATCATTACCTAATTATTGTCATATATTACTATTTACGTAATGGGTTATGTGATTAAGGATACATTGCAATCTTTAAGTTAGATTTTTATAAAAATAGATAGTTTTTAAGAATAAATTATATATATTTCCTTTTTTGCTGTATACAGATTACATAGTTTTATGTTGCTGCTTTTATTGCAATTTCTTCCGTAACATGTCTGAATTGTTTGGTATTTGAATATCTTTATTCTACCTGCAAGTTCTTTAGAATAAAATTTTAAATAATATTATTCTCCGAAGAAATTTTATATATTGAATATAGATATAGATTTTGTCTGAATAATTTTCATCTGCAAAAGTAGTTTTGTTTTACATTCTTATCGGATTAAGGTTTTAAATCTTCTTTCGTTATTACAGATTAATTTTTGAAAAGCCGTCCTTTTTTAACATCAACCGAGAAGAAAATTTAAATTTAAAGACATATAAATAACATGGTATAAAAACATTTTATTATTGCTTTAAGTAAACAAGAAATGTGTCCCTGGCCTTTTATTTATAAGAATTAAAATCCTACTTTACTTGAACCAATGATTACTACCCATTTAGAATTCAAGCTTAATTATGCCCCATTCAAACATTTCTATCCTGGTACTGGTATTTAAATGTTTACTTTAGTAAGACAAGGAAAAATGTCTAAATTTTTAAAGATAAAAAAGTGAAATCAATTGCAAGCAAATTGGTAGTACATATCATTGGCCATCTAAAATATATCATATATGTATTGTAACTCACTATGTACAACTTATTGTGAAAATATTTTTATTTCATTTTAAATAATTGACTTAATGCAATTTAGTATATTATGTATTCAAATCCGGTGTTCTGGCATAGGGGGAGTGTGTATTCACCATGATTTGGGTGTCCCGGATTCGATTCCCGGTCCGGGCATGGTTGTTCTTCAGTGTTCTATCTGTAAGGAGTGTGAATGTGTAAATGTGCTTTCCCCCGTAAAAAGGCGCTGTGCAAACGAATGTGATGAGTGAGTAGCAAAGATCGTACTCTTGGCTTTAGTTGGTGCTACTTCAAAACTAGAGACGTTCATTTTGGCTTAAAATCACAGATGTATCAGCTAACTTGTACATGGCAAGTGCTATTATAAATAACAACAACAAGTAATAAAATTTGTCTAATTTTATTATTAGCTGTTCCAATGCTGCTATCTGCCTTCAAAAATTGCCTGTTTCTTTTTTAAAATTCTATATTATCATTATATAATTATTCGTTTTTATAAAATATATATTTGAACAAAGGATAAGAAAAACATAAGTAAAATATTGGACTTTAAAAATGCTTTACTTAAGTTTTTAGTTTTAGATTTTTATACTAGGTTTCTAGTCGTAATGAGAATTATATATGTTTTCTAAACTTCGCGAAAAGATAATGAGAATATATTTTCCAAAAGGTATGTGGAATACAAATGAATAATACTTCACATATATGCGCAAACACAGGAGAAAAATGCTTTATTAATAGCACATTATTTTATGATTCCTGCAGATTTGTGAAAAAAACAGGGATAATTTTGATTTTAACATAAGCACAAGTTTGCTTACAATGCCTTCCTCCAACTGAAATATTCCTATATCGACATTACTCAAAATTTTCCCCTTTTACTGCATGGCATCAGTAGAAAATTTGAACTGAAATTATACTCTCGGAATTTCCACTCTCGGCAATAAAGAGCATCATTGAAACAGAAGAAAAAAACATAGTTGAAAATGAGGGGAAAAGTTCCTCTGAACATCAAACTAGGTTTCACTCCAAGCCCAACATGTGCAATCAAAAGAGGTTTCACTAGGTTATACAAAAAAGGAAGAAAATACTATAACAAGACAAAAAATAACGAACTTCAAGAGAAACAAGGAACGGTTTTGTGCGTTTTCAGAATGAAAATAAATTAATATAAAAAAAGTTATTTTGTATGTATGTGTATATATATATATATATATATAAATATATATATACATATATATATATATATATATATATATATATAGTCAATTATATGTATAGTCAAGTTATTTTTAATTAATTAATTACAGTTATGATTAATTTAACAAAATTTTTTTTGCAAGATTTGAACTTACGATTGAGTTACTACCTGTTGATTCTAATTTTCATTACAAGCTGTAAAAATCTAATTGAAGAATTAAAAAATAATTAAATTTAATTATTCATAAATATTTGAAATAAGTGTATTAAGAGCAAATGTCATCCAATACAAGTGTATGACAATATCATGAAAATTGCTCCAAATCTCTCTCTCTCTCTCTCTCTCTCTGTGTGTGTGTGTGTGTGTGTGTGTGTGTGTGTGTGTGTGTGTGTGTGTGTGTGTGTGTGTGTGTGTGTGTGTGTGTGTGTGTGTGTGTGTGTGTGTGTGTGTGTGTGTGTGTGTGTGTACTAATAGTATGAATTCAAAATAAAATAAAAAAAAAGCTGCATTTTAATGACGCTATCTATTATTTCAAAGCCAAATTTTTCAGTATAAAGTGTTAGTCATAGTTTTATTTTTAATGAATTAATATTTGCAAAAACTGTATTTAGATCAAATGCCATTTTTAAAACTAATAGTTTTAAATATTTAATTGAACTTTAGCGGATGAATAAAAAGTATTTCATTAGCGATCGAAAATTTTAACAAGATATATAGAGGGTGAATGTGAACTAATAGTATAAATTGAATAAATTGTTATACACTTTTCAATATTCTTGTCTTAATTGAAAACTTTGAAATAATGGAATTTAGAACTTTCAACATCTTTAATTTTCAGAAACCAGATATTTTGGCAAAAAATTGTGTCAAATCCTTAACTATACTAAATGCTTTAAAGTATTCCGTTTGCATAGAAATTATATACATTAAAAAAGTAAAAAGTGCGTCTAACTACAAAAATATTATAAATTTAAATAGATGTGGCTATAAATAATCTAACAGCCAATTAAATAGCTTTAAGTCACTTTAAATTGCCAAATTCACAAAAACATTTTTCAAATTGCGTATGAAAAATGTAATTAGTTTTGCTTATAGCTTTCAAGCATATTTTTTATAATTTTTTAAATCATATTTAAAAATGATAATAAAATTTTTTTCTGAATCTCGAAGTATTCATGAATGATTTTTAACATTTTTGATATACTCTAATGAATTATACGTTATTAGTATCACTGAGAAAGTGATAGCGTTGAATATTGATCAGCTAGTTGTACTAATAAGTATGAAGATCCTCATTTGGACTAAATCAAATATTATTTTGCTGATTAGTGGTAATTATTAATTTCCAAAATTTAAGTAAAAACTCTATAATTAGAATATATCGCTCAAGTGGTTTCTTTTCAGCTATTGTAAATATTAAAAATTACGTTAAGAGACTGAACACTCAACTTGAAGTGAACACTGTACCATCTGCTACAAATTGATTTTATAAACTTTATTCATTTTAAAGTAAACTTTTGAGTCTTACTTTCTAGAAGCTAATGAAGTTTTTTCGATTCTGTTTTCATGTAGACATATTTATTGACTTTATCGGATACGATTTGAACTAGATTGGCTATCGTAAATTCCAAATTTAGGATTTAATTAGATTTGGTGTATGAATGAATTCCATGAATTAGAATATATATTTACCGAAACACAGAAAAAAAATTAAGGTACTAACATATTAGACCGTCGACATTTATCGCCAAATTTGAAGGCTTCGCCAATGAGTTTCTAAACCACCATTGTTTTAAAAACTGTTCGAACTTGAACTGTCGTCCGCCTTTTTGCTGCTTTCGTTGGTTATGACGATTTTTCGCCAAATTTGAATCCGTAGCCAAGGAGTTACTAAATCGTTGGTGTGGACGGTCTAATACGTAAGTACCAAAAAAAATCATTGGGACATAATATGCATTCAGCTATCCATCTCTCTACTTATAAACTGAAGAAAACAATGCAACTAACTGTTGCATGTTTTCCCAGGTAATTAATTACAGAGCATGCCAATTCTTGAAGTTCCAAAGTCACTTGGAGACAATGGACTTTTACCCTGACTCGAAGGAAACGATGAGTTTAAAACAGTTCCACATCCTCCATCTCTATTTGTTGATATTTTGGCACATTTAGACACCAGAATTAAAGCTAAATATTAGGAAATATTCTGTAGTTTCCTATTTTTAAACATTTATCTCGTCAAATTTCTTTATTGTGTTTAGAAGTCCGAAATTACTATTATAATAATGGGGGTAATTAGAGCATGTCAAAAGAATAAATATTATTGGAGTAATACAAATAAGCTAATAAAAATAATATATAAATTATTTTAGAAAAAGAATCAACGTTTAGTGAGCTTGTTTTATTTATTAAAATAAAATCGTCTGCACATTATATGTATTATTTAATCTAATTTGTTTTTGCCAATTTTAGTGCTAAAACCATTTTTCTTTCCCAAATGTTGATTATTTTAATGTCAATTCATGAAAAATAGTTGTTTAGAAGTAATGGAAGATGTGAAATTCTCAGCAATGTTAGCCTTAGAATGATTTAAATTACAACCTTAGAATGAAACCTTAGAATGATTTAAATTTCATTGTGTTTCCAATTATTATAGAAGCTATTTGCGTTATGTCTACATGTGAAGGTAATTTTTTTCTTTCTTTTCTTTCACTAGATTTTACATATAATGTTTAGTGTATTTCTTACATTATATTTTCATTTTAAAAACTCTAAAACCATCTTATAATCGACAAAAAATTGGATTTTAATGTTTTGTTATAATAGGCATCTATCAATAAATTTTATTGATTTGTTCGGGATATTAATATTTAAAGTTCTTAATTAGTTTAATTAATACTTCGAAGGCTTCTGTTAGAAAAATATGTAGTATATTGGAGAAAAAGTGAATAAAACACACAAGTAAATTTATAACTTTTTTGTAGATAAATAAATAAAAAAAATAAATGAACAGCTGGAGTAAAAAAAAGCTTCATTGTATTAAAATATAAATTGGCTGGATTTTCCAGACTGTGAACTTTTGAAATAAGGAAACAAAAGTCAAAATAGAGCCACAAACAAAAAAAAAAGAGAAGAAAAACTACATCAAATATGAGAAGGTTACTGGGAAAAACGGTAGAGAAGTTTTTTAGTTTGCATCCAGAGAAAAATTTCTTTTTCAGATTTGAAAATTTAGCTCGTTTGCAAGTCTTTGAAAATTTCCGTTTCTTCTTTTGAGTTTCTTGCAATATTGTAGAAGTTGAAATAAAATGATATATCAAAACTATAAACAAATAACGTTTCTAAAACAAAGATTTTAAATATATTTCTTTCTTTTTTCCCTACTTATAGACGTCTTCTGTGAGATACAACTCTATATTCTTACAACAAAGCATTCCCTTGCTCTATTGGAAAAAGAGTTCCTAATTTGTTATATATATATTCTTATGAGTGAAATATTCAATTTTATACCGTTTATTTAATTCGAAAATATCTCTTGAAGAATATACTATTCCGTTGTTAAGAATATGTTATATTTCATGATTTAAAAAGATATGATGGTACAATTTTCCACATAGCAGCTGTTTCTAGCGTCTCAATATATTATTAAATTCTTTCCATAGCAGTATAACGCATTTTATTTTTTACTCAAACACTTTCGACGAATTGTGTAGAATCTAAAATTTCATGGTGTTATGGAATTAAATGTTACAATATCTTGTTCTTACTGGCATATCATATCATGAAAACTTTACTTTCTTTTCATTTTAAGCGATAAATGTTATTTCTTTCTCTCTTTTTTTATTTGTTTTCCATTCTACTTTTTATCATATCAGAACATGATTTTGTTTTAAAAATGAGGTTTTGTGGCGTCAAAAAAAGTATGCAAAATTCGTTAGCGAAAAATTGAATTTTTATTATCTGCACGAGCATCTCATCTTTTAATAACGTGATGCCATCCCATTTACAAAAGCTCTGGTTAAAAAAAATAAGTTAATGACTGACTACAGCAAATAAAACCTAGCAAAATGTCATTTTGAGCACGTGATTATAGGAAAGGAAATAAACAGGAAATGTGAATTTTTTAAGCAACAACTGCAAGACTAAGTTTTTTGGATCCTTTCCAATACTAAAATGACTCATTCATTGAAACGATTAAAATGAATAAAAATATAATTTAACTTGCACGAACACGTGATTGGCCGTACAAGTAATTATGTTCTGACATGATACATTGAAATATGCATAGCATATTTCATTTTAATCTTTTATCATTTTTTTACATTCTATAGAAATGGGAAATTTTGGCCATTTTAATACTACATTCGACTGTGTATTTTTATTTTTCGTACGTTTATGTTATATGTTTAAAATCATTATTCATAATAAAATACAAATATCCCCTTTGGAAAAGTGTATTTCGACATAATGCCATCTGCTCTCTCAATGTTGACTTTATTTCAATCGACTTTCTATAAATATCCATAATAATATCATTTGATATGAAAATATTTGTTTTGCAGTAGCAAGGGCGTGGGTACTGCTCCTCGATATGTTCTGACTCAACATTCAGACGATATTTAGAATACATGATCATAACGCTTCGAAATATTACTATTAAACTTTAAAACTATACTAATCTAGGATAATCACGATAGTTAAAGTTTGCTTAACTAGGTTATATGAATATTTAAGTATGCTTGGAATAGGGAATACTTGAATTAACTACACAGAAATTAACTATTGCCGGCTGAATTTCCTTGAATTACTCCATATAATTATCTGAGGTAATTCGAGATATACAAGTGAACAATTTACTGTATGTATATACTATTATAAAGCGGAGTTCTAAAACTATGAGTACATGGATAATGTTTTGAATAATTTAAATCATTATCTCAGAAAATTAATTTTTATTTATTATCATCTCGCCATCATATAAAGTATCCCTTTAACAATAATCATGCTGCTGCTATTTTAATAAGATCTCTAATCATATGAATTTGGGTAAGTTCAGTGAATTTCTAAATATCTTTGGTACTTTTCCGTTATCCGGGCAATGGAAGAAAATTGTCGAAGTTGTGTAAAATTTCGCCAAATTTTCTTGGCTATTTTTCGCTTTCACCCAGCTAACGGAAAAGTGACAAATCATTGATCTTTGTTTTGTTTATTTTTGTTATACAGTTCACCATGTAATATATATTTAAACACATGTTTTACAGCTTTTAATTAACTATGCTTCGAAAGTAAATTTGAAATGCAACTGGACTTCAAGATATATTTGTTCTTATCTAAATTGTACCATTTTAAAGTAAGAAGAAAGATTCTTAAGTCCATTATTAATTTGAAAATATTGATTTTAAAATTTTTATATTAAACATTAAAAGGTAGTAGAGGTATTTTTTATTCTAAAAAAGTTGTAATTTCTATTAGTATAAATAAGGCGTCACGTCAAATTTTTGTATGGATTTTTATTTAAAAATATTTTTAGTAATATTCAAATTAAAAACACTGGTCTATTAATATTTTTACTGATATTTTATCATCTATTTGGATTATTATTGAGTGAAGTAATTTTAATATTTTACTGTATTTATCATTCTAGATTACACCTCAAAAATACGAATGATGTGCATTAAATGCATGTCAAGTTTTCCAATACATTGAAAATTGACATTTATTGAAATTTTCATAAATGTCATTACAAAATTTTATTACCTGAATATAAACTTATAGGGTACTTTTACGTTAATCGGGAGGGACCAAAAAATTGCCAAATATGGTAAAATTCCGCCAAATTTCTTATAGTGATTTTAAAGCGAAAAATCGCCAAATAATGTTGATTGTCCCCAAATTACTTTGGTGATTTTTCGGTAAAGTCCGGCTAACTGAAATATATAATTTATAGATATTCATTTATTAAAAAGGTTTTATCTAAACAAAGAAAAACATAAATAATTTTTAAACTTTAAAATGCTTCAGGCACTTCATTTATTTTTCAAAATCTCTCAAATATAATGTAACAAGAGAAAAATTTGTGGGACAGTGCTATAGTTTTTCTTTTTTTATATAAATTGTTTTTGAAATATTCCACCTTAAAAAACATAACTCTAATGTCAACATTTGCTTGAAAATGCTTAGAGTAACAAAATAAATTGACTGTTTTAACATCAAAGAGATTGGAGTATTATAATAAAGTACTATTTAAAAAAAAAACATTACACTCGTAATTCAAAATAAGCAAACATCTTGCAATGAAATTTTTATGTCGTTTTCATGTAAAAACCCTAAATATATGTGAAATTACAAATTGATAAGTTGAAAAAAAATTTTTTTGGTTACCTTAACATACTTATTAAAATCAATACCATTTGATTAAAAATATAATTATTTGATGTAAGGAAAGCGTAGAAATCCATATCATTATATCGTTCAATGATTTTTAGTTACGGATATGTCGCTAAATTTAATTATGTTATTAGCTCAAATCTCCGTAATGAAATCGGGAATATTTTGCGATAGATCTCGTACTTTTGAACTTCTGTCAGATAATGAAAGCTGAGCTGGAGATGGCAACTAATTTTTCAAGTTATATCAGCGGGAAAAATTTAGAAATTTTTATAGTCGAAAAAATAGAGTCGAAATTTTACTAGATTGACGTACAAAACAATTCTTTTGAAGAATCGGGCTTGGAACAAAAAATGGCTCATCTGTGAAACTCTGGATCAAAAATGGTTCTTCAATGAAGCCTTGAGCCAAAAACGGTTTTTCGGGTAAGCCCTGGATTAAAAATGGCTTTTTGAAGAAGCCTTACATCAAAAACTGTTCTTCGTAGAAGCCTGGCAAAATATGGTTTTTCGGAAAAATCAAGGACTGAAAACGAATTTTTCGGGGAAAGTTGGGATCTTTTCCCAACTAGGCTAAAAACTTTCCACCAGGCTACCCCAGGTCTTAAAAAGTGTGGGAAAGTTTGAAAAATTGTTAATATATATTTTATACAATTATATTATATATTATGTATTTAAATAATATTTGACATTGAAATTTCTTAAAATAATTAAGAAAAAATCATGTTCTAAAAATACAGATTTTATAAATTTCATTATTTCGTAGCTATAGCACAAGTATTTTAAGTAAAAGCTTTCAGTAATCTGTAGCTAAGGGCACAGTTTTGATTGAAAATATTTTTATCTTCATATTAACGACCGCATAGTGGCAAACATAAAGAAAAAGCGTTACTAGATGTAATTCGACTGTGTATGAAAAATACAAATATTCGCATTAAATAAGTTTTAATGATTTTTAAGGCTGCATTTTCAAATCATTAACGTGTTTAAAATCACGGATTTTTGCATTTATAAGGAGTTTTAAAAATAATTATATTTTACTCTAATAGGAAAGATATGATGAACATAATGACGTTTGCGAAGCTCCGTCATTCCATTTCTCAGAAATATAGTTAAAGAAACTTTTTATTTATTTATTAAATCCACATTTGCAATCTTATCTATTGAAATATTCAATGATACATTAAAATTCTCAGGAAATATGTAACTTTATTTAGAAAGTTATAGCTAATTAAAAATATTAAAATCAAAATAATAATAATATAGTACGAATTGTAAAAAATAAAAATGATTTTATAATCAAATTAATCTAACCGTAAATATATAAATGTTAATAACTTTACAACAAATTGAAAATTGTAATAATTTTAAAATGAATAATATTTTTAATGCGGCAAATGAAATTGTCTATAATCGATTAAATTAATAAAATTTAGGGCGCTGTTTTAGCAGAGAATACAATATTATGCTAAAATTGTAAATATTTCATAAATCAGTTTCTTAATATGACTAATTAGACTTGGAAAATAAATAAAAGTCGTATTTACGTATTAAACAGTCTTCGCCAACGGTTTCGTAACTCACTGGCGACGGATTTAAATGTGGCGATAAAGATCAACGGATTAACCATTGCCGGATTACCATAATTGGCGGTTTAGTAACTCATTGGGGACGACTTTAAATTTGGCGATAAAGCTGGATGGTCTAATACGGAAATACCATAAAAGTTTAGATTTCATAATGTTTTTAAAAATTGTATTTACTCACTGAAACAATATAAAATGTTGTAAATAATATTTTAACAATCGGAATCATATCCCTATCCTTAAGAATAAAAAAAAATATTTTTTGGGTCATAATAAGAAAAGCAACTTACATAAAAAAAAATCAGCATGCTCTTTTATAGAATAAATAATCAGCCTTAATGGAGTTTTGGTCTCGAAGTAGCTATCTTCAGATTTCACATTAGCCGAGATTGTGCCATCAAACCACCGTGGATCCTGTAATTCTAAATATAATTTTAAGGCTTGATAAAAACAAGCACAGCTCTGCTATGTAATATTACTCCTAATATTTTGCTCTTTATCTCTTCAGCGTATATGATAATATTAATAACAAGATATGACTTCTAAAACCTTATTTAGGAATATAGTAATAAAATTTTTTAATACACCATTACATGATGCAGATATTCTTCACATTATTCAGATCTTCAACATCTAATGTATACCAGTGGATATAAGTTTTCTAATCCTCTAATATAACGTGGAAAAGTTTTTGAGTAAATCTTTTATAAATAATACTTTGTTTAGTATTACCTATAATTCTCAAACAAGTCTTCATTAAAAAAAAGCTTTTCTACTAATAAAAATCCTGATAAATCAGAACATTAATAAAGTCTTGATTAATTTATTTTAGGTGAAATGAATTTATTTATAAACTGTCTTAATATTGTTATTTTTTTCTACTGTGACACATAATATTTTTAAACAAAAACCCATATAAGCTTTAAGATAGTATCATTGGTTTATTTAGTTATAATAACATCCTGATGTAAAGTCACAATAGAAATATTATGGGATGGATCTAGTAATTGTCAATCACGGCCAGATGACAAGGATGACATCGGAGCTGGAATCCTCCTCTCCATACTATACCACACCAGCGGGAGGAAAATAATATATTTGGAAAGGAAAATTTAAAGATATTATCAAATATATATTTAAACATATTGTTAGGAATTTATAATATTGCTTAACTGTACAGTAATTTAAATTACTTTGAGTATCGTTTTATACAGGATTTTTACATATTCCGAGTTAACTATCCTTTGGACATGATGACCATTTGGTGACAAAAATAAAAATTCAAAAACACTTGAAACTTTGAGAGCATATCGAAAAAGAATGTGGATACGATAATATTTACTTATCAGCTTATCATTAACAGCTACTTATTGAACACCTAATAATTAATATAATTCATTTTGACTTTCCCTTAAAAAAACAACTAATCAATGAACTCGGATATTATTTTATGTTTTATTCGTGAATAAAAAATGAGAGGAGGGATGTACAGATACGCAAGAGCATTTTTTTAAAAATTCACAATGTAATTAAAATTGTTAAAAATTCTTTCAATATTTATATTAAAAAGGATTTTACATTATAAATTTGATGATAAAGTTAAGAAAAGAGTAGAAAAGTCTGCATGCAAGATAATCAATAATATGTAGACTGAGTTTTTCCAAGTGTATTATAGTCTGGTATATTATACATTGAAAAAAATCGTTGTTCATTTTAAAATTAATATTTTTAAACTTTTTTAATATAACAAAAAATGCTATGTGTAATTTTTTTTTCATTATGTTCAATTGAAAATCTCTATTAAGTAAAAATTTCAAGTAACAATTGAAAACCTTACTTTAATCTTATATGTAAGGCATATGTAAATTAAAGATATTAAGAAAGTGAAAAATCACCAATAGGTTTACCAATCCTTTTGAAAATTGTAATATAATTATTTATTAAATAATATCGCTTCCAATATTCATATGTTTTTCTTAGTTTAATAAAAATTTATTCATTTATCAACCATCCAAAGTTAAAAAGTACAAAATTATTTTAACTTATTATATATAAATGAAATCAAACTATTTAAATCGAAAAACTAATTAGAAAAATATTTCTCCTTTTGAAGATACAACAAAAAAAATCAGCTAGTTATTTTTTATGAAAAAGAAATTTTCAAAAAAATCTTCACATAGGTTCTTTAAGAAATTGCAAACTGAGTTGAGTTGAATTGTTTATATTTTTCACCGGATTTATATATTAGAAGCTTCTTTTTTTATAAATAGAAAAATTTCCAGAATGAAATGAATGATGAAAAGAAATAATAAAAATCTTTTTGAAAGCTATCCTCTTTCTTCTTGCTGACGTCATCAGAATCTGCACTTCATACTTCTATACACACTGTTCTCACTACAAACATAAAAGTGAAGAAGAGAACCCTGCAGGGGTTGTGAAGACGCATCAGCATCCTGGCAACATATATTTATACCGTTTTCCTGTATATGAAATGCTCTTCAAAAATGGAAATACTTTTTCATTTTATTTCCAGCTGTCGTTTAAATAAAAGTAGAAGCAAAAAAAAATATATAAAAAAAGCAGCTGCTACCTATTTTTTTTTGTACTCCTTTTTTTTTTTTTTTTTTGCTTTGATTCATTTTTGCCTCCAGGGGGGCTCAGAAGACGACCCGGTTGTCCCAGTGAGCAGTGAAAGCCTTTTGGATTTTAAGGTCTTTTTATTTGATCAGTGCAGGCGCCAGGTGGGTGGCGGGTCGGGGAGTAATTTATGCATTTGATGGAGTTCTTGCGTTCGGGGTGTCCCCGGAAGTAATAAATTACTCAACGTTTCATTTGTTTGTTTCTTTTTAAAAAAAGTTTTATTACGCGCGTCATTCCAACGGTTCGGCGCATTCGTTTCAATCGGAGTCAGAATTTTGCGTCCCTCTGTTTTTAAGAAAAAATCCCGGGATTGAAAAGTATTTGTTGAGACTTTAGATGAAACTAAGTAAAATTCAAATTCCTTCCACTTTCTTTTTTCCCATAGGCAGATAAATTCGTTTCCATCCGTTAGAATTCTGAATTTTTTTGGAAAAAGAACGATTTTTATGGGTTTTTTTAAATCTTTCTAAAATGAACCAGTACAGGAAACTAAATGTCCCAAATTTTTCTAAACATTATGTGCACATAGGATATGTGTAGGTGTAAACTTTATATATACTAAAATTAAGTGTTATGCGTACTTTCTATTCCCTATATGCAGATAAATTCATTTAATCCATTAAAATTCCAATTTTCTTTTGATTTTTTGTGTTGTTATAATTTGGAATTATTCTAAAATAAATTGGTGCAGAAAAAAATGTACCTGATTTTCTTATATATTATGTTTACATAGTGTATGTAAACATAATATAAAGTTCATGTGTGTACTTACTTTTTCCTATAGGAGGATAATACTTTTTTTTCAGTTCTTTAGAACTCTGAAATTTTTGCCAAAGGCATTTTGGTTATATGTTTTTTTATCATTCTAAGTTAAACCAGTATAGAAAAAGCAAATGTGGTTAACTTTCATAAACCTTATGTGTGCATTGATGTATAGGTGCAATCTTAATATGGGTGTAATGTACGTAGGTGTAGTTTTCATGCTTGTACTAGTATTCAGGTTCTTCGGTATTTTCTTCGTCCTACAGACAGATAAATTAATTTCAATTAGTTAGAATTCTGAATTTTATGGGAAAAAAGTTCTTTTTCATATTTTTTTATTCTATCAGAACAGAAAAGGAAGTATAAATAAAATTTATTACATATTCTGTGTACTTAGTTTACGTATAAATGTAAATTCCAAGTGTGTATTAAATTTTAGGTGTTGCGTGTATTTTCTTTTTCCTGTAAGCAAATAAATTAATTTGATTCCGTTAAAATTCTGAATTTTAGGGGGAAATTTTATTTTTTGTTACAATTTCTGATCGTACCAAAATAAACTGATACAGAAAGAAAAATAAATGCAGCTAACTTTCCTAAATAATATTGTTCATAGTGTATGTCTCAGTAACGTCATGAATGCACTAAAATATTGAAATGTACACATATTCAACATATATGTGTTAGGTACACATATTCAACATAT
>JAOUZG010040955.1:989218-1003020 GCA_026289955.1 Argiope argentata | reverse complement strand
ACATATATGTGTTAGGTACACATATTCAACATATATGTGTTAGGTACTCATATTCAACATACTGGAAAGAAGAAAGCGAGCTTGTCTAAATACAATTGAAAAAGAAGTACTTTCGAAGGAATAATGTTATTAAATTGCTATTTAGAAGCAGTAAATTATCCATATTTGAGGATTTTTGAGGAAAATTGGAACGGGGAATAAATTACAATAGAAGTGTCAAAAGTCTATCTCTTTAGGTGTTTCTTCTTCTTATGGGTGTGCATTATTTACAAATAGGAAAAACAGTAGGCGGTTCAAACAGAAAAAATTGGAATCGAATCTGAGATGCGTATTATCTTCATACATCTTTTTGTTGTTGTTTCTTATGGCACTTACTATGGATAAGCTCACTGAGGTAGTCAACGATGTAAGCCTAATCAGTGTATTTTGTTTGTATATTTCCAACTTGGGCCAAGAGTACGGCTATTGCTACTCACACATTACATTCGCTTTGACGTCCCTTTTTTATACAAGTTAGTACATTCACACACTTTATAGATAGAACAAACTTGCCCCAACCGGGAAGAATTTATGAAGCCCATATCACGATGAAGATACGTTACCCATATTCCAGAACGCCAGCTCATACATCTTAATAAGCATTGTAATAACCGATCTGTACCAGGCAGATGAATCTATCTAAAATATTTAATTATTTAGAAGATTAACTTCAATTATGACTAGGAGTTCCCCTTGGAACTCCTACAAAACACACGCTCTCTCTCCGTTCAGCTCTCTCACACTACTCGGGCCTCAACCACTTCACTGCTGTTCTTTTACTTTTCACTTCACATCTCAGCTCTTCATTTGGTGGCCGGAACAGACTCATGGTGGCTGGTGACATGGCAAGCATTAAATGAATTTTACTATTTTTAATAAGTAGGAGATAGGAATTTTGAATCTTTTGGTGAGCTGTATCTAAACAAATTATTTTTATTCGTTTTACTGAAGAACTCACGGAAACAAAACACTAAACAATATCCACTCCCCTCTTATAATAAGGCAGTACACAATAACAGTATTATTTATATATTTACAAATTCATAATGTTGCTTTACAACTCAATTAGCTCAATCCCTGGAAAGATAGATTTACTATCAGCTCTGTTAGATGCTGATCGAGTTCCAAGTCAGTGATCTTGGCGACATATTTGGCGAAACAATAGATGTTAAAGAAAACTTCCAGAATTTTAGCAATTTAGCCAAGGGGAACTGGAATATTCTTGAGTGGCCCAGAACTTTCTCTGCCTAGCTCTGGGAACAATAAAAGTCATGTAATCTTAAGCTGTAGTGAGTGAAAGTCGTGAATCGGGTCATCAAGATGATAAGGAAGCAATGTTAGAATAAGCCAGCGATAAACAAACTTTGTATCAAGCTCAAGGTGGTGCTGAGTAGAGATGTGTGCCGATTCCCTTTGTTTATCGTGGAAGCAGCGTTGAGTCGTGTGTGGAGTAGCCACCTGTGTAGTAGTGAGTCGGCGTTTGGATACAGCTAAAGCGAGGATACAAGGGAATTATGCAGTCATTTGGAGAGACCGTAGAGTGAAGCTACGAAGATTTCTCTCCCCTACAGAAGTTTATTTGGCCACTTTGTGCACTGTGGTTGCTATTGCTACCGACTACTACTAGTAGCAATTGAAGGTCGCGGTACGAACCTGCGACGTTTCGGCCTGTAGCCGAGTATTATACCGATCAGGCAAAAGGGACCCTCCAGCTCGAAGGATATTATCTGGTTTATAAGGTTGACGTTACATACCCATTGGCCACTATTCGTTAAAGTAGGCTGTGATATGCTATGTATGTTGCCTGCGTTCGTCTTGGCTGTATATTTGCCGTCTCTATGTATTCAACTCTTCGTGTTTAATAAACGGACTGTTTAAAAAATTAAAGGACTGTTTATTTCATCGACCAAGAATCTTGAAAAAAAAGCCAAAGGGTGAATGATTCGTTACTCTTATTCGGAAACATCCGTAACCGTCCAAATTGTATTAATGTAAAATGTTTCTTTTTTTTCATGTAAAGTAATGATTTTCATCTATGCAATGTGTCTAAATAAGACAATATTAATTACTTTTACTGAAAAATAGAATGAAAAACGAAATATAAAATAACAGTTAAGGCAAAATAAAATGCTTTTGGCACTGATAATCGGCATTAATTTAATTTTACATCACTTAGATCTGTTAATTGTCCAATGGCAGATATAAGCATATTAATAAATTCCAATAATAAAGAAAAAAAACGAAATTGTTCCTATGTATCTTATATTTCAACTACACTACAACTTATATTTATTCTATTTTATTCAAAGCCATGTTTATAAAGCATATTTAAATGAATTTATTTTTCCTTACTTTTCGAACCTTATTCTGTTATTCACACAATGAAATAACATATTTTCTCATTTGAAATATTTATAATTTCAAATTAAAATAATTCATATCAATTTTATTATAACTTCAGAGCAAAACATATATTTTAATAAAACTAAATATAAACTAATAAATTTACAGAAGCAAACATTTATTATTAATAAATACATTTTTGTTGTTGCGCTCTCCGTTTCTGCAATTCATATTAATAAATTTTTCTCTACATTTTCAGTAATAACTCTCACGAAAAATAGAATAGCAAAAATCTTATCAGAAATATTCTTATTCTATCTAAATTTATCTGTAATTACATGCCTCTCGGAAACAAATTATTCCCTTCTAGACAACAGAAGGAGCTAGAATTAGAAAAAAATGCGAGGGGAATTATATGTATTTTTTATGTTCTCTCCTGAAATAAGCTGACTGAGATGTATCCAAGGGTAGACGATCCCAAAGGGCCGCGGGACAAATAAATAGACCGTCGTTAAAAGCCGCTAATCGAATTGATTGGGAAGCAGTAATATTTTCTCTGCGCTCTTACCTTTCGCTCTGGGGAATAGCTTTTTCAGTGGGAACCAACAGCTATCCTAACAAATCGCGTTAGATTAGAGGAATAAAGAAGCTATGCAGTAGGAGAGGAAATAAATGTTTGGTTTCAATTATAAATAATCTATCAAAAATAGATGATTTCACATTGAATTTTCGTGAAAAAAATCAAATAAAAATGATTGAAATTTATTAAGTAACATTTTTGCTATACTAAACAATAGTAATTGGGGGTGGAAAAAACATACAGCCTTTTTTAAAAAAGAAGAACAATAATTTTTTTATATTTTTTTGTTTATATATTTCCTTATAATGTCATATAATTAGATATTTTTAACATATTTTCACTTTGTGTGGTCAGTTAAAAGCTAAATGAATCATCGAGAAACTTTCTCATATATGGTTTAATTAAGATTTCCCCCTCGCTCCACATAAAATTACTTTAGTAGTTCTTTCAATGGATTTAGCAAAAATAATTACGAAATATAAATAATTAGCATGAATATAACAATTGGACTCATTTTATTATAAGTGGTTGCATTTTGACCGCCTTTTTTGCCAAATTAAGTTTGTTTAAATTAAGATCACATTTCAAAGCAACACTAGGGATATATTGGGACGGGCCTTGTAATTTTGAACAGCGTTCTGATGATTAGGACGGCACCTATACTGGCACCCCATCTTCGTGCCACAACACACCAGTGGAAGGACCATTGTCCGAACTGATTTAACGTGCACCAGATACGCTTACAGGACGATTCTTCTGGGGATCAATTATCGAACCTTAAACCCTCCGGTTCCACACCCGAGGCCTTACCACCAGGCCACCACAGCCTGCTTCTTTGAATAAACTGAAATAATTAGTCACAAAATTAAACACTTAATGTCAGTGTTTTAAGTCAGTCCGTGTATCAGTTATTGCATGCGAAGGTAGACCGTGGCTCCTTTTGACAATATTGGTTCAAAAATTTTAAGAACCTACATTTTAAATGCCACATATGTGAACCAAATTTTATCACCCTAACTCTTTGCATAATGGAACAATCGAATTCAATTGTAATCGAATATTTGGACAGATATCCTTTTTGGGAAGGAATTACATCTAAAATTTGATAGAAATCGACAAATTTGTCAGCAAGTTCATAAATGAAACTTCATTCTTGTTTAAATCGTTTTTGAATATGTTTACAGATAAATAAAAATAAAGAACCAACAATTCAATTTCTCAGATTCGGGGTGATCTAAAAGTAGAGATTCTACAAAAGTTTAATTTTTTAATGTTTGCACTACTTTATTTCTTATATGAGAGATAAAAAAAAGAACAGATTTGGTAAAACATAGTTATTTGAGACGTACAATTCACAGCCACTTGCATTGGATAAATATAAAACAGTAAAATAATTGCACATAATATCTTCCTATCTAAAAACATTTGTAATTAAATATGTTTCAAAAAGGTATATCGATCTTTTTATATATACTGAGAATCGAGAATTAGACAACATTCAATGAAAGGCCAAAATAACCTTTTATTTATCTTGTACTATCCAAATAAGTTGTTAGGAAGGATATCCGTGGTTACAGAGCTCTGAATAAGTCACAGAGCAAATAACTTAACTCTAATTGGATTGGTCTGGCATTAACTAAATTTTTTTAAGTTCTCTATGTAATGGTTTATACTATCCTTTCCGAATGTTTCTGGTCAAGTTCTTTTTTTTTTTTTTGACTTTTTGATTGAACAAACCAATGATCAAAAAATAACATTCCTATTAGAACTACACAAGTCTGTATTTCTTGTATGTTTCTTTATAAATACTCTTCATCATATATACCTGAAAAACAGAAACTGAGAAATTCAAATAGAAGTGACAAGAGGTATTCTTTTGTATCCGTTCATTTTCGAAAGACACCTGACTTATGATGCCACCAAAGAGTCCAATAAGATTACCTGCCAATTAAAAAAGACCTCAATAATATCAATTAATCGGATTTAACTGGCGACGTTTCATAATGCATTTCTAGTCCTTTTTCCTTTAAGGAATGATGTGTAAATGGGATTTCAACAGTTTTTAAACCCCAATTGTGCAGAGGGACAAAATATACATCAAATATACTAAAATGTGGTAAAAGGTTTTAAAAGAATATATTTACTCTGATGGTTACGTTGGAACTTGTTGGATATTGCTGCCTTCAACGGGAGAGCAGGTTGGATTTTATGCTTGACAATTTCAGGGATCATGAATAATTCATCCATGAATGAATATCATATTTGAAAACAGCATCCCATTTCTTAAATTCTTGGTGAGGTATTTCTTAGGGCCGAGCATTTATTTTGCTGTTATAAAGGAATGCTTGGAAGTTATATATATCCAAAATAAAGTGATAATTAATCTCTTTATTTGTTAGTCATCATTTTAAAGTACAATCTGTATTTTTTTGTCTTTACTAGGATCATTGATGTTAAGGTTTATTCGCTCGAGTTATTGAAACAAACATGCCGGCACATTTGAAATATCACTTCCCTCTTTTTTTAAATTCCACCTACTTAATCGTCTACATAGTTAGCTATAAATTTTGTCTAAGTTATATTTATTATCTATTGCAAACTTTTTTTCTTGTAAACGATATCAAATATCTGCAATATATTAAAGAAACAATTCAAGTATTGTTTTGGGAAATAGGCCTTTTGGTGGTGGCTGGAAAATTTTTAACCGACAAATGATACTTTATTTTTTTTATCTTAGCCTACATTTTATTTTTTACTGTAGGCAAAACAATTTACAATATAATCAATATTTTTTTATTCTTTTTAGTTCTGACTTTGATTATGCCTGTCAGATGTAGTTGATTTCAACGGTGCTTCAAAGTTTGTAAATACAATATTAGTAAATAATCTTTAATGCCGGTGTCCTGGTCTAGGGGTAGCGTGTTTTATCTGTGATCTGGGTGACAAAGGCTTGAAATCAGATGATGTTAGAAATCAGGCTTCTTCCCACATGCATTCAGGAGCCTTTATTCTCAGAAGCTATTCCCTCAATTTGTTTTAAATCACTGAATCCGCCAATGGTCTTGCCTAGGTCCTATAAGTAACAACAATAATATTATTTGGGATCATTGTTAAAACCTGTATTTCTTTGCATTTGTAAAACAAATAAAATTTATATTATCAAAAATAGTGAGATGCTAAAATAATATAAATAGATTAATGAATATACAAAAATTAAAGTTGCTTAAGATGCCAATTGATTAAAGAAGTATGATGCCAAATTAAAACACTTAGACCTACATTCAAAATGTAAATTGTGACTGTGTTTATTATAAACGAAATGCTTATATTCGAAGAACTACAAATAGTAGTAACTCTAAACAGAATGTGTTTAAAGGCCGATTCAGTTTTTATTCATTATATTTATGACTAGCCGCCTTTGGCGACCAGTCGGTTCGTCAGTATTAATGCTCGCAAAGATTTTCATATAATATTTTATGTAGCTGTCTCATAACAGGTTTTTCATCAAAATATTTTTAAACCAAACACATTTTGATAATCATATAATTCATTTAGAGCATTATTTAGTATTATTTTTATCAGATGGTCTGTTCACTGTACTATTCATCTTTCTCTTTCTATCCGAGCAATGATTGTCCCGGAATTGATATTTTACTTAAATGGTGGAGAGAAAGGTCTGAAATTTTACGTTTTTAAATAATAGTGAGATTCAAATTTTCATAAATGTAAACACACTAAACAATAAAGACACAATTGGTTTTCAAAGTTTAAAAACAGCTTGGAAAATGCCGCGCACAGAGGAAATAATATTGAAACAGACACATCCTTCTTTTTTTTCTATCCTTTTTTTCTTCACTATTTTTGTTTCTACAAACCCTATTTTCACTTTTTTATTCTTTTTTTTCTTCCCTGCCCAAATTTTATTTTGAGCAGGCATAGATTAAATATTCATACAGACTAATAATAAAAGCAGCTATTTTCTTTCTTTTTTAAACATACCGTTATCTGTGAATGAAAACCAACTGACTTCGCGTATTTCTTTCTAAACAAATCATAATTTATTACTTCCTGCTATCTTACTCAGCTGGTGTGGGGGAAGGAAATGGAGATTTTTGGCGGGAAAGTAAGAAAAGTGTCGTTTTAAATATTTTCCTGGCATTTTTTTTTCATTTTTTCTCTACATAAGAACCATCCTCGTGTCTTAATGAAAATATTTAAAAAAAGTTAGTCGAATCGGTCGAGCCGTTCACTAGTTTTGCGCTTAGCAAAGCATTTCGAGAACCATTTTTATTAATATAGATAAGACTACATTAATATAAAATGTTAACATCTTTTAAAGCCACAGGTGACAAAATCTGGAATTTCTAGCAAATATTTTTTTTTTGTATTTTTATTGGTTTCCAAAAATGTTCCTACTTTGGTTAAAGTTTTTTTTTACCATTCTAGAATAAAATCTAAAGAGATACATATGGACCTAGAAGATTTAAACATCAAGAAATTTATCCCCACATAATCATTGCATATTTGTTATAGTTACAGTAATTAAGTCTAATGTATCAAATAGCATACTTTAGATAAAAAAAATTCAAAGGTCCTACGTTACAAACTTTTAAACAATCTGCGTTCAAGTTCAAATTTGTCTTTTTCTTCTTGTAGAAACATCGAATCATTTTTTGTATGACTGAAAATGACAGGTTCAAGTCGCCCTTTTCCTCCAATAATTCGTATTCCATTTTCTTCTGCAATGAAATAGGAGAATTTAAGAGAATTCAATTATTTACAGAGTTTGCAATATGAAATAAATAAAAAAAATATTTCATATTAAATTGTTCACCTTGATAGTGCAGGATTTATAAAAAATATTGTTGAAGAATTACCTCTAAACTATATGCGAAAATTCTGAGACTGTCAAGAGAGTATACGAGAATTATTCCGCTCTCACCAAAGCTATGAAAGCTACCATAAAGCAGAATCTCTCTTCCAGTATCAGAATGCAACATTGTTTTATAAGTAATCGGGGACAATCAACAATCCAAATTATGTACAGAATACTAATTCTCGTAGGAAGATCTAGCCTGGTCTCACCATTCGTTATCAGGTACTTATCTCTTCTGACAATAACTTAAATGTAAACATTCCTCTAAATATTGATGGTAAATTGTTTCTATTTTTAGATGAAAAGGCAATTGGGAAGTTCCATAAAGATAAATACAGAAATGGTTCTTAAACTAAAGAATCGTCTGCTTCATTAAATCTTTAATTATTTAAATTTCCGAGTTAATTTCTTATTTACTTATTTTCATTTGTCTAAGTTCAAATTCTATAATGAAATGGTCAGATGAGTTTTTCTCAGAAAGTCATGCATATTGATTTCTAAAAATCTCATAGCATATGATTTTTTTGAGGAGAGAATCCTTTTTATTTCAATTACGTGTACTAACAAATTAGACCGTAGATCTTTATAGCAAAATTTGAAGGCTTAACCAATGAGTTGCTAAATTGCCAATAATCGCAAGATTATTTAAAATTTGTTCAAACCTTAGCTGTCATCCGCCATTTTGTTGGTTTCGTTGGCATCGATGATTTATTGCCAAACTTGAATCTATCGCCAATGAGTTACTAAACCGTTGACGCCGATGATATAATAAGTGAGTACCTAATTACAAACAATTATTTTCATAAAAGTTTTAAATAATAATAAGATAATATATAAAATAATACTTCATTTTAAGAATTATCGCCAAACATTCAACTCAGCTTTTATTATCAATATTACAACTCATAGATCCTTATATACACAGTTAATATGCAAAACCAACATGTATTATTATATTCCCCATGTCTCCAATTTTATACAACAAAGCAATTATTATCCAAAGGAATAAATTAGGCTTCGAGAAGCAACAATGTATTAACATTCAACAAAATTGATAGCTAAAAAAGTTGTTTCATAAAAGTTTAAATGTTATTTTCTTAAAAGTTTTAAAAATGCTTTTTTTATAATAATGCTTTTTTAAAAATAAAAGTTTAAAAATTTTAAACATACTTTCTTTTAAGAATTATCGCCAAACTTCTAAACCAGCTTTTATGATAAACAGAACATAGATTCTTATAAATATTGTTATTATATAAAACCAGCATTTATCATTAAATAAACCATTTTTCCAATTTTATAAAGCAACGCAATTATTATGCAAAGGAATAAATTGGGCTTCGAAAAGCAACAATGTGTTATCATTCAACAAAACAGATAGCTAAGAAAATGAAGCCGATTTATATTTTCTTATCCCTACCAAAGGTAGCTATAATTACGTGACTTTAAAAAAAAACACTTTCCACCCTGGCTTCAGTAATAGTTTCTAATGCCTTCATAAAAGTTTTAAAAAATTATAAGATAATCTATAAAATAATACTTTCTTTTAAGAATTATCGCCAAACTTCTAAGCCAGCTTTTATGATAAATAGAACAGCTCATAGATTCTTTTATACAATGTTATTATACAAAACCAACTTTTATAATTATATCACCCATTTTTCCATGTCTCCAATTTTATACAGCAACGCAATTATTATGTAAAGGAATAAATTAGTCTTTGAAAAGCAACAATGTATTATCATTCAACAAAACAGATTGCTAAGAAAATGAAGCCGACTGATATTTTCTTATCCCTACCAAAGGTAGCTATAATTACGTGACTTTCAAAAAAAAAAAGACTTTCCTCCCTGGCTTTAGTAATAGAAGAAATACAAGGGGGATCCAGAAGCATTTCCCTTTTTTCTTCGAAACAAGCTGAGCTAAGATGTATCCGAGGGTAGAAGGCCCCAAGGGAAGACACATGGCAAATAAATAGGTCCTCGTTAGTATCTACTAATCGAATTGATCGTACCCCAGCAATATTTTCTTCCTTACTTTTCGCTCTGGGAAATAGCGTTTTTACTGGGATCCAAGAGTTTCTCCCTACGCGGAGGGAACTGGAGAATATTCTGGCAATAATACTTCTGAGAAGGGAAAAAAAAGTGAAAATTAGTTTCAGCTATTGGCTCCGATTACATCCGTTTGATACAGATGGCTGCACTGGAAAACTCCGACATTTCTTTTTTCTTTTTTTTAGTTCTAGGTAAGTTGGGAAATTCTGGAGGAAATGAAAAATTCTGGTGAAAAATGTTTGATAAAGATTTGTTGATTGCTTGTTTTAAAATATTCGGAGATTAATTTGTAATTAGAGATTTATAAATAATAAAGAAATATAGAAATGCCTTAAATAAGGCAAAAATTATTTTTTCATAAAAATATAGTAATTGAAAGTAAGTTCTAATTATCTGAGTTAAATGAGTTAAGTTAAACTACAAATTATTAATTAAATTACAAACTAAAATTACTAATTTTCTTAATAAAATGAGTTAAATTTACAAATTATTAACTAAATTATAAATTAAAACTTCAAATTATCTGAATTAAATGAGTTAAGTTACAAATTATTAACAAAATTATAAATTAAAATTATTAATTTTCTGAATTAAATGAGTTAAACTACAAATTATTAATTAAATCGCAAATTAAAATTACCAATTAACTGAATTAATTGAGTTAAATTAAATAACAATTTTTTAAATTAATTACAAATTATGATTACTAATTATCTGAATTAAATGAGTTAAATTAAATTACAAATTATTAGATGAACTATAAATTAAAATAACTAATTATCTGAAATAAATGAGTTAAATTAAATTATAAATTTCCAATTAAATCATAAATTAAAATTAAAATTACTAATTATCTGAATTAACAGAGTCGACATCAACATATGAATGATTGTTACATATCAGAAATTAATTAAACACTCCAAAATCACAGAAAAAATTTGATTTTAATTCATAAAGTTAAATTCAACCCTCAAACTAATTACTTAATAATAATACTAATTTACTTAAAATAATAAATCTTATTATGTAGGAAATCATATTACATGAATACGGCAAATTACATTTAAGCCACAAAAATGTATGCATACTTTATAGAGTTAAAATAATTTCCTTTGACTAAAAAGATTTGTAATGTTATAATGACACAATAGTGAGCTCTTATATCTTCAGACTCCTATGAATTACATTGTAACCTTTTGATGATAGTAGTTATATTGTTCACAACACGCAGGAGTACAATAATAATGAAATAAAAGTCTCTTGGATTTATACACTTCAGACGGGATTGAAAAACAGCCAATTAAACCTTGTGATAATAAAGTCGATAAATATAGATGATAAGAGAAAACAATCAGTTTTGTTAGACGTTATATATGGTACTGAGACTAAATAATGCTATTTCGTTTCCTTTACTCTAACAATGCCACTAACTGCTTTTCCTCTATTATTTTTCGAAATTGAGGGTCTTTTTCCTTACTTTCTCTAATACGAAGTATAAAGGAAACATATTGATCTTTGAAACATTCAATATCTAGATATCGAGGAATCCCCACATTTTATACCTCCATGAGTTATAAAAATATATTTTATAAATTCTCCCTTTGTCTTTATATAGGATATCTGAAGTATTTGTCTGAACTAGATGGGTGAAGTCATATCTAGATTCTCCGAAGGCCCACGGATTAAAAATAAAACTGGATGACCAGACTGTTGTAACAACAACACTGGCGGGAACTATGGTTGAGCCCTAATAGCCATCACCGGTCCCGGTACAACCATCCCTGCAGAAAGTACGTCCCGATATCGACGGGGGAAATCTAACCTCTACCTATTAGTGTACCCTCCAAGGGTGGTGAGATATCAGAAGCCTCTCATCCTCATTTTGAGATGCCCCCTGAGGGAAACTAGATGATTGAAATTTAGTATATTAAATTTCGTTTAAATTTTAAGGAATTCTAGGAAATTTTGAAAAAATAATCCATACAAAGAAAATCTAACCGTTTTTTAAGTTGAATACAAGTGATTTATATAATAAAATAATAAAAAGGTTTAATTCGCATGTTTAATATCAAAAATGTAGAGAGTTATTTAATATTGAATGAAATCTCTTAAAAGATTGATCCTATGCAGATTTGCATTTTCATACTCATGTAAACTCAATAGCATGTAATGGCAATTCAATAAAAGAAACTGTATATGCGATCTTGCAGTTCCAGAAAGACTCTTACTATAATGAGTTAGCAGTCATCAAAGACATGCGAATATATATATTCGCACGATAGATTCAGTAAAGATGTTAGTTACGCACCAAATATCTCCATTGCGTGTATCTCCAATGTCGTGCCATGCAAAGCATTTACGACCAAACAGGAAGTCTGCAATTGTATGGGGTGGTGGTGGAGGAAAGGGCTAAACCTTTGTGGGAGTGTATATGTCTAGAATACTTCCTTTGATATTTTCTGCAATCATCTTGGAAATATGAAATTTTTATAAAAAGAATAATTCATAAAACGCTGAATAATAGAATTTTATAGCTATTACTAAGTTCGCCCTGATATTTTAAAATTTTTAGCTCTTACTTTACAAACACCATTCTTTATTTTGTATTTAGTGTTTCTAACTTAGGAATTCCCAGAAATGGTTAAAAAAATCACTTGCCCCGAAGTTTAAAAGCATTTTAAAATTCAAGGTTTAAATTCTTACTGAAATCAATTTATTTTCCATCAATATTGTTACAAGCGGGCGAGCGACACGAACACGCGCCACGTTTGGCGAGGAGCCTCGCGCCAGCTTGATTGGTTTGGCGAAAGGAATATTCTAGTAGCCGCTGGATTGCGCACGTTGTTTTGAGAATTTTCACGAGATTCAGTGCACGCGCTTCTTCGGCTATATAAGGACGAGTAGCCGGAATGAGTGCTAAGAGTTTCCTCTGAAAAAAAAATTCTGAAGGGGAAAACTGTTTAGACACTTTTTTTTTGTGGAAATCACAACGCCACGAATGTATTTGAAATGTCTTTATTTTATAATTTACCCCTAGAATAAGAACATAATTATCAATATTAACACTAAATATAAATATAAGCGCAATATAATAATAATATAAAAAATAGACAGTATATAATAATAAAAACAAATATTAAATATAAATATTTAATATGTATTTATAATAATTGCTCTTTCAGAGTTCTAAAACTGAATTTTTGTTGTTCTATCTTTCTAATACTCTACCTATCAGGCAGGACAGATGATTGGAAATATCCTAAAAGTACTCTTTCTTTGCATGATCCGTGTTTAATTTGAGACTCTTACTATACATCTTTTATTACAATCAAGAAACGATAAAAGTGTATTTGAATAATTTAAAATAAAAAAATGAGTATAAGTACTGAAGTATCCAACCTTATTCTGCACCAGAAGTGGGTTCAGATGATAGAAAACTAGTTTACTGAATACAAAGTTATTTCCTCTTGCGATATATGTTTCAAAATATTAACTTTTGCTCTACATCAACCTTTGCAACCTGGCAAACTGTTTCAGGATGTTTGTTGTTGCCAATATGGTCTTTGAATATTTCATAACCAAGAAAACGTTTCAAGACAATATTCCGAGAAACTGATCCCTTGTGGCAAAGAGCCATATTTCCCATAGGTGAAAAAATGGTCCGTTGTAAGGTCCGTGACTTTAAAAATGTATTGTAGTGGAAAAACAATACTTTTTATTTTAATAATAGAATTTTATCCGCTCCGAAAATGAAAAATTCGTCTAGACGATACAAAATATGAAAAAGAGGAATTTTTACCTGCACTAAAAAAGAATTTTCTTTCAGATGCAAGATATATATTTCTTGAATTTTGTATAGTAAACATTAAACAAAAACAAACTTCCTTAATAATAATAATAAAATTTATATATA
>JAOUZG010040955.1:978528-988818 GCA_026289955.1 Argiope argentata | reverse complement strand
ATATATGAGCTAAAAGATAGATGGGTTTATCTATTTCCATTCCCGAGCCAACAGAAATGCTAAGCAACCTCATTTTCGGTTATTTTTATTGTGGAATTGTGGAATAACAAGGGGAAAATAAAATATTTGGTTCCTTTTTTGATTAAAAATATCCATTTGAAATCTCAAATTATTTTCAGCTTTCATAAATTGCAAATTGCCGTCAAATATCATATATTTCATTGATAATTTTATCAGATAATAAATTTTCAGAACATGACTTTGTAAAATTATAAAATATTTTTTCAGCACTCTAACTTTTCCCAAAACTATTTAGCGAAAAGGAATGGTACTTCCCTTTCAATATTGCTATTTAATTTGGGTTTGTTTAACGTACATTTGATTCAATATTTTAGGTTTGCTATTTCAATTTTATATCTCCTTTATCTTCCATTCTAATTTTTAATTAGGACAAAGTGAAATTTCCCGCGAACATTTCTATCCTTAATATAATTTTAATACAAAAGCTTAATTTTTAATTTTTTTACAGACAATACAATGTATTCCATATCCGATAAACATTTCTGTTATTAACCAAATCTTTTAGTACAGTAAAAAATATTGAATTGCAGTGTGCCTCGAAGGATCAACACTTATGCTTTTGATAGAAATTTGACTAGGAATTGTTACTAATAATTATATCCCAATATATAAAAGTAAACCAATCGATAATTATATTCTTAAATACAAAAAAAGTTTGCTTGACTATAATCATACTCTGTCAGAGAAAAATAAACACAAATAAGGAGATAAATCAAATTAAATATGTAGAAATAGATTAGATTTTAAAACATAGGAAAATATGGATGAGAATAACTGTTCCAATTAAATTTGTCAGCGTTGAATCAAATGAATTCAGCAAATATTTGGTTATTTAAGGTTTATAATTAAAAAAAGTTTTTTGAATTAGAAATTAGTTCTGCAATAATTTACATAAAGGAATAAAAATGTTTTAATACAAGCATTGCAATCAAGTTTTTTTTAAGTAAACAAATTCCAACAAATGTACTCTTTCATAAGTCATAATTTTGAACTTCAGAGACTATTCCAGTTTAAATAATACATTTTTACGTTGTTTCCAAATTTTCATAATTTATAGGGTATTATTATAAGAGGATAAACAACAGTAAATTGTGAAAATATTATTTATTTATTCTACTGATGTGTTCCTGTCTCTATATTCAAAACAGGAACTATTTGAAACAACATATGGTTTGCTAAAATCCCCCGATTATTTTTCTTTGAAATTCCAAAATATATATATATCTGTCTGTCAGAGAAAAATAAACACTTAAATTCCAAAAATTTAATCCAAACTTTAGCATTGCGTATTCAGTACGATGCATAAAAACACAATCGCTCTGTTTTTCAAATTTTCGAAAAATACATTTTATTGTTTACAAAAGAAATCAAAAATACGTCTGGTGCTCTCTATATTATTCAACAGTTACATATTAAACAAAAGAATAAGACAAACAAAAGTTACTTGTATACAAATGATAAAAATCAAATTCAAAACGGAACATAGTTGTAGATATTGCTTGTGTAAATAGCTTTGGAGAAATGATATTTTTTTATTCATTTCTCACTTTTTTTGTATAAATATAGATATACCTTCTCATACATTTTCCATTGTGGAGAAATGGTGAATGTTGATATTTTTTTGGAAAGAGTTCCTGCGTATGGAATACAACGTTAGATTGAAATCTTGTTTACTCACGAATTTTCGTCAAAGTTTCTAGTTATTTTTTGTTGTTGTTGTTAAGGGAGGAATTTTAGGTCTTATCTAACGCCAAGAACTGACTATTTTTTGGCATACGATTCGTAAGTTAACAACTCAACTTGTTTTAAAGCAAACGCTGAAAAAACGAGTAGAATTTTTCTCTTATTGCATGGCAGCATGAATGCTGTTTAGAAAAATAGCATTGTCTGCTTAAAGTTAGTAGTCAATAAATATATGTTTTATATATTCTACCTTGTAAATGGTTAGAATTTCTAGAATCTATTAGAATCGTTGACTCTATTAAATGATAAAAAAAATTGAGTTTTAGAGTTAAAATGTAAATTTTTAACTTTTACTAATATTTTCCAAATATCCTTCAATTCAAAGAAAACATATTTAATCTGAGTTAGTCATGTTTTGATGCACTGCAAGAAGACAAGTAGAGAAATATGGATTTTCATTGTTTAATTGTGATGATTACTAATTGGATTGATTTACTAATTGATTTAATTATTTGCTTTTTAACTGCATATAAAAAAGGGTAGTTCTTCGAAATATTGGTAAATAGAAATTATTTTTTTGTCAATTTATATTCAATGCACGAAATGGTTAATAGTGTTCCTTTGTTATGATTTAATTTATGTAATTAATTAATTTTTAACTGCATCATAAAAAGGTTAGTACTTGGGAATATTGGTACGTAAAATTCACGTGAATGTCAATTTATAATCAAAGCACTAAATTGGTAATAGTTTTCCAGTTATTAATCATATTCAAAATTACTAATAACATTTAATCGACTATTTTCTATTATTGAACAATTTGAAAAATTCTACCAATATTTCATTGAAAATTATTATTATTATCGATCAGTTTCAGAATTCCAAATAATATTTCATCAAATATTTATTATTATTATTATGGGTTCAATTTCAAAATTACGAATAATACGTGATATTTATTTGAGATTTCCTGTTTTAAATAAACTTAAAACTATTGAATACATACGCTATTTAAACATTTTTAGACACCTTTGTTAACTTTGTTTGCTTCAAAAAGATTTGAGATAAAAGGTGGAAATTGGTTTTTTACGTAATTTCTAATATGCCAGAATTCTAAAACTTTCCAGAAAATGGTATTTTTGATTAATAAAAGAAATTTTACTATTTTTCAGAAAGGATTTTTTACTAATCAATAATTTCAATAAACATGTCTTTTTTATGAGAGCAATAATGTGGGAATTCAAAAAATAAACTTTAAATATAATTAAATAACAGTAAATTACAAATCAATAAATAAAAAGTAGAAAAAAGTTAAACTATTTTTTAATGCATCTTGTAAACTTAATTCAATTGTACTTTTTTCAAATAGTTTAAAATGAACATGCGTAATCAAAAATCCATTTTGGAGCATGATTGTCTAATAGTTTACCAATTAAAAATTATGTGAAATTCCAAATATCTTTCAAATGTTACTTTAAAATAAGTAAAAAATTAATATCAATTATAACTATGTATAAGGAAGAAAAGTTCTATTTCAGTTACTTTTGATTAAATAATCACAATTTTGTAGTTCTCTTGTTCCGCTTTATAAAGGAAACCGAGATGTAGTAATTTCTAAGAGTATGAAATCTTGAGCACCCGAGTGCAGAAGTTTGACTTCTAGCTCACACACGTCACAAACCCTTTTTACGGGGCGGACTTCGTGCATTCATCCATAGATCATAACTTTACATCTGCAACAGAGAAGGATTAACTTTGACCCAGTACCCAAAGAAGTATTACTTCCAAAATAGAAGACTATATGTCTATGTAGTATGTAATATCCTCCATATATCAGATGTAATATCCACCACACACTTTGGCTAGCGGATTTGACTTCGCAGCCAAAGGAGTCAAATCCAACCCCCTGCCAACCAAGAAACCTGGTCTTATAACTACAATAAAATAATTGATCAAAAATTATACCAGCATTGAATTTTCAACTCCAAACGAAAATTCATCGCCAATTGGGGCTTATTTTCTACTCCAGTTACGGTAATGCAATAGATAACAATATTTTTTATTTTCTTTAATTCGAATCAATTTTTCTTTAATTTTTTTTAATTCGAAAGTACTTCAATATGAATCCGAAAAACCGATTAATTAACAATGTTTAATTTTAGATGCATCAAACATTCAGAAAATAAACAGAATCGTTTGAATGAATCGGCTGAAAACGTTTTAAGCTTAACCTCATTGGCGTGGGGAGAAATCAAACGAAATTAGTCACTTGTTTGGTGACTGGGAAATGAAGAGTTTTGGCAAGAAAGTTAGTTTTTAATTAATTAATAAAAAACTAATAAATTAATATTTTAAAAAGCTGTATTAACATTGAGTGTCATCGACTGCAAGTTGAAAAAAATGTAATTGAATTTGAGTGATAATTAAAAAGTATTTTATTAATGACAGAAAATTTGGAGTATCTATCTATCTATCTATCTATCTATCTATCTATCTATCTATCTATATACAAGGAGAGTGTGGGCCAATAGTAGGAATTGAATGAGTTTATGGAACCTATTTTATGAGTCTAAGTGTATTCGAGTACTTAAGTGTATTCGGGTTTCGAACCTGCAGTTTACGGTTCACGACCCGAGATCTTACCACCAACATGCCATATCCAGAAAGTAGAAGATGGTATACAGGTGAATAAAGTTGATGCATAAAATATAATTTATCACAATTATATTTTATTTTTCAGTGACTGAATCATTTTTTGAAACGATCCTTTCATTTTTGTGTACTAAATTTCAAAACATAATTATAAAAAAAATCTTTAAGAAATATTTGTATCCGTTCTAATTTTTATAAACCAAACCTAATTATTTCAATAGTGTTTTTATTGTTTGTTGTTAATAATATTTTGTTTTCCTGGAGACGTTCTATTATTATAAAGGGAAATCATCCGTCAAGAAATTTTTAGTTTTCATCTATTATAAGTTGCATAAATCCTAACCATGCAAAGTTCATAGTCATTTGTAATGTGTGCTTAGTGAATCCACTACCACGTAATTCTATTCCACATTCAATTCAGTTGTGCAAAGGAGAAAGGGGTTTCTCCGCATTCAGCTAATTTTGCAACCCTTCAAAATAATGCATCTCGGCTCTCAACTTTGAAGTCATTAAACGAGGATGCTTTGAACCGAAATGAGCCCAAGTTTGCAGAAAAGCCACTGCAAATGATAATAAGGTAGATTCAATGCAGTGAAGAATGATTATTTTAAAGCTTGAATTTTCTAAGTATTTATTGTGATACAATACATTTTTTTGAGCAACTGTTACATGTTATGAAAAGTAATACTAGTTATTCATGAGGTGAGAATAATCATTTGCAATATTTTTTTTAAGAAAATTATCTTGAATAGCATTCTAAAGCATAAAACAACATTTATAAAAGATTAAAAGGAAACCTAATATGCATACTTCAATGTATCATGTTAGAACATCATTTCTTGAACGGCCAAACACCACGTGCTCTTGCAAGTTAAATTATATTTTTTATTAATTTTAATCGTTTCATTGAATGAGTCACTTTAGTATTGTAAACGATGCAGAAAACTTTGTATCGCCTTTATTGTTTAAAAAATATCACATTTCCTTTTTTATTTAATTTCATATAATCACGTGCTAAAAATGACATTTTTTAAGGTTTTATTTGCTGTAGTCATTCATTTATTTATTTTTAAATCTGTGCTTTTGTATGAAAGAATATTATTTTTTTTAAGTCACTTGGACAAAATTCATTTCGACACCAGAATTTTTTTTTAATAAAACCCCCCAGTTTCAACTGGTTTGAAAGAAACATTTAACTATCAGATTACGCATGTGTCAGTATTTAGAAAAATATTTTCCCACCAAGAGCAATTTTTTTAGGAAATATAATTTATTATTATTATTTATTTTGAAAAAAAATCAATTTTAATTAGTTTGGGATAATTATGTCATTATTGTATTGCGCAATAGTTTCGTTTAAAAAAGCTTTTTTTTATGAACCTTCCTTATAGCAAAACTGTTAAAACTTTTTGTTTGCCAGCTAAAAAACACCAAACTGAAATTTTTAATGTATATTTATATTATATATAGAGAGAGAATATGTTCCTTACCTTTCTGTTTAGCATTGATTCTCGTTTTCTTTTTCGTGTTTTCTTCTGGTGAAAATCTAGGAAGCATCATATTCCTTATTTTCTTTCCATATATTTTGTAGTTTCAAAATTCTCAAATTAAAACAAATTTATGCTCTCACATGATTACAGTTTCATTTTGATTATCTGAATCAAATGTATTATAAATAATTGTTATTCACGACGGAGTGCCATATGACGCCAAAAAAAGTGGTTGCCTTTTGTTAAATTTACATGTATGGTAGAAACAGCTATCTAACTCATTTCACTATCGAAAAGTTTCTGAATAATTCCCATACATTTGTTAAAATCGCAACAAAATTCTTAAAGGTTTTGTGAATTACCGTTTGCCTTATGACCCCTGGTAAATTCTCTTGTGTACAATCATATTGCATGAAAAATTGTTTGAATATAATTTTGTTTTGAATGAGCAAATGAAATTCTACATTTCATTTGCGCATTCTACAGAAGATTTGCTTTGAATAATTTCAGTGCTGCTCTCAAAAACTCAAAAAAATTGTGAATGCATGAAGAACCCCAATTTAACTTAAATACTATGTAAACTCTGGTATAAAATAATAATTCTGGTAAAAAAACATAACTCGTAAATGTCTAGCGAGTTTCAATGCATTTTTGTATATTACCTGAATAATTCTCTTGAGTACAATCATATTGCATTAAGAATTATTTAAAGACAATAAGGGGAACAATATAATTTTGTATTGAATTCTGAAACAAAAACCTTCATTATATACTTTTTTTCGAATTGCTAGTGCCTTAACTGATCACCTGATTATCTCAAGTTATCTCGGGTTTGTATATATTGCAGTTAAATACTATCCCGAGAAAACACGGGCGAAGCAAAATCTGTCAGTATGATTTGTTTTATCACGATTTTATAATAATAAATGAAAGGAAATATTCAACTTAGATTGGTAGCTAGCTGATTTTTGTTGGTTTCACGGCTCTTTTAAGACAGCCAGGGACCTTTCAAATGACATTTTGCAATTTTCACTTGAGATATTTGAAATTTTGCAGCCATTAAGAGTAACATTATAGAACATGACACACAAAATTTTAAAGCATTATGTTGATTTATTTATGAGACAGGGGGTTTAATATAATATTTAATAGCGATAAATAAGGTAATGAAAAATGTTCCACGAGTTCCAAATTTGTTCGAGAGCACTACAAATAATATTATTACTTACTCTACCCCTTTTGAAACAAAAGTTGGGATTAATCTTGAAGTTTGAGCACTAAATATGAAAATTAACCAATGTAATAACTTAAAACTACTGATTTTTTAAAAGAATGTTTAAGAAGTTTTGTGTTATTATATTAGTTAATTATGATATTTCATACTGAAACTTCAATATTAATCCAAACTTTTGTTTCAAAAGGATAAGAGTAAGTAATAATAATAATTGGAGGGCTTTCGAACAAATTTGGGGCACATGGAGCATTCTTAATTAACTTTATTCACTGCTATTAAATATTATATTACCTCCCAACTCATAAATAAATTAACATAATGCCTTAAATTTTTGTACGCTATCTTCTATAGTGTTACTTTTAATGCTTGCAAAATTTCAAATTGCTAAGATGAAAGTTGCAAAAAGTAATTTTAAAGGTCCCTGGTCGCCTTAACGGGATTGGGCACGTGATTTCCTAATTCTATTGTATACTTCGGATAGCGATTAGTAATGTGTAAAGAAGGATAGTTGCATTGAAAATAAGTAAAATAATGGCGATGATGTAAGAAAGCGAAAGCGAGAATTTCTCAGATAGTGATTATCAAGAGGTTTACATTGAAAACAGTGGACGTGATTTTTCTGTATGTAGCCTTATTGAGGACGATAGTTCACTTGGTCTGGAGTCGGACGATTTGAGTGCAGCTGTTTAGTGGTGTGCAATTCATAAAACGAAGTTTCCACTTGCTCCTGCTATTTTTTACTTTTACTGCATACGCAGCTTTGAGTTTCACTATTGATATCCATAATGTTTTTCTATAAACATTTTGATAATGAATTAATAGACTATATACCAGTGTACATAATGTCAGGTATGACTTTGTGTGCCAGCTTTCTGGCACAGAGGTAGCACAACTTTCTCGTGTTCGGGGAGTACCGGGTTCGAGTCCTGGTTTGGACATGGTTGTTCTTTTGTGTGTTATCTGTGAGGTGTGTGAATGTGCTCCCCTCCCCTGTAAAAAGGGGAAGTGCAAGCAAATGTGGAGAGTGTATAGCTAAATCGTACTCTTGGTACTAGTTGGCGTTACTGCAAAAACAAGAGTCGCGCCTTTAGGCTTGAATCTGCTGCAGCATCAGCGGGAGGGCTTGTCCATAGGCAAGTGCCATAAGTACCAACAACAAAAACATGACTTTGTGTTGTTCCTTGTTTCTAAGGCTAGAATTTAACTTTTTTCATTTGCCTAAGATAACTCAGGATAGTATACTAATATTAAAACTAAAAGCTTTTACACCTGAAAAAAATTAAAAATTAAACTTAAATAATACATATTTTGTTTTCTTTCGTTTCCTAGTATTTAATAATAAAATTTAAAAAATGTGATGATTTTTTTAATTTTTTTTCAAAAAAAAAATCTATAAGTGAAGCGGTTAAGATTGAAACATTCTACTTTAAGTTATTCCGTACTGCTATCAAAGACACAACAAAAGCTGTAAATTCCTGGCTATTTATAATATGTCTCCTTATATCCGGTTAATTCTCTTGATTATTATCATATTACATAAAAACCTATTAGAACATAATTTTGTATTGAAAATTATGTTCTAATAGATTTTAGAACAAGTTGCATTAAGCAAGTTGCATTAAGTCCAAAGAGCAAGTTGCATTAAGAATTATTTTCAAGTTTCTAATTCCATAAAATACGAAATATTTACTTTTTATCTGAAAGTAAAATCCAAATTCTAGGCTACACCTACCTTTCATTTATCATAAGAATACCCAAATATATGTCTTACATGCTTCTCTAAATTATTTAACCAAAAGGTTACAACAGGTTCTATTACCGAATCACGGTGATTCAGTGCTCAAAGGTACGTAGTGACTAACTGATTGATTAGTTTAACGTTCTATTCTGAAACCGCACCTGAGCTATTCCTGGAAACATGTATATATTTACCTTAATTAGAATTGCGACAGAAACGTAAAGTGGTTTGCTGCTCTATAATCAAATTGAAGCTACTTTCAAGTTGATAGAGCGCCAACTGGTTTGAGCGGCTACCGCGCACCGATCTAATGAATCACTTAATCGCTCCATACTATTGTGCTTGGAACCACTGCGATTCGTTATCCCTTGAATGGATACGAAACAGACTGAATAATAATAAATATATTATTTTTCAATTGCTTGGAATATTTTGAAGCCGAATAATAATGGGATGGAATTAAATTCCTTTGGAACCTGGTTAAAATTCGTTATAAGGGAAGAGAAACTAATGTTAGAATTCATTATTTCAAGCGATGTTTTACATATTTTATTGGATGAGATTATTTTATTTTAAATTCCATTGACCCATATAAGCTAAGGGGAGTTCAGAGAAACTATATATGATTGGAGCAAGTAAGATCCTAAATAGAAAGCATTTGCGAAGATGGCTTAAATGGAAACAAATGATATAAAAAACCATTTTTTAAAATCCATTCTTACTTAGGTTAAAAAAGAGAAATTTTATTAAATAATTACAATTAGTATAAATATGTATATAAACATGACATAATCACAATATTAAGCTGCAAAATAGGAAATGGATTTCCTGGCATTTTTCCATGCATTTTTTTATATATACGGTGTTTGAACTCCCAACCCAAGGGATGTGAATACAAAGACCTACCAAATAGACTATACTGGATGAACAATTGAAATTACTATAAATAATTGATCAAAAAATAATACTAATATTGAATTTTCAAAACCAATTTAGGATTCAAACCCTACTGTGCCAACGCAAAATGCTTGATTTTTCTACACGAGTTGGGTAATGCAATGAATATTAGAAATTTCTAATTTATTCTGAACTATTTTAATTCGAACGTACTTCAAAATGAATCTGAAAAACCAAATCATTAACAATGTTTAGTTTAAAATGCATCAAACATTATGAAACTAAACATAATCGTTTAAAAATATTCGGTCGAAAAACCAAACCTCATTAGCGTGGGGGGAAAACATGCTGAAATAATTACTTATTTGACGGCTGGAAAATGATTTTTGGCGAGAGAGTTGGTTTTTAATGAATTAATAAAAACAATGAATTAATATTTGAAAAAAAACTGTATTAACATCAAATGCCATATACTACAAGTTTTAAAAAAAATAAATTAAACTTAATTGAATGAA
>JAOUZG010040955.1:962224-977701 GCA_026289955.1 Argiope argentata | reverse complement strand
TGTGAGCTAATAGGAATTTAAAGAAAAAAAGGAAATACTTTACAAAATATTATTTTTTTGTAGGAAAGAAAATGTAACTCAAATTGCAGTAACAATTTAAGTTAGTTTGCATATTTTTTTTTTAAAAAGGAATATTAAAGGTAGTGTATAATAAAAAGTTGACATAAAATAAAAAGTCGTAAAATTGTGTAAGACATAGCGAGATCGGATTCATTCAGAATCAGTCTGTTGGTATTCTTATATCCCATCTTGAGATTCAATATCAGTATCTCCCCTTGCCCAAAAGCTCGATCTAATATCTCCACATATTTTCGATCAGTTTTTTTACCTCATACTTCTAATTAAATTTCACGCACTGAAGAAAGAAATATAATTATTTGTGATGATGTAATTTATTATATCGAATGAATATAAATTTGTTGCTATCCACATTTATCGATGGGTGTTTATTGTGAATAATATTTGGTTCCAATTTAAAACAAATTTCTGATAGATATAAGTTCGTAATATATTTAATTATGCATATTTAAGCATAAAATTCAGATACATATGGAAATCACCTGTTTATTACGTAAAATAGCTTTTGAAATAAAATACAGCATCCTGACTGTAAAAATTTAAACATATTTTGATCAATATCCATTATGTTTATTAAAAATCCAAAATTTTGTTAATGATATCAATTTATCATTGATAAATTGATATCATTAACAAAATATTTTAATTTAAAAACTTGTACCAATGACAAAATATCATTTAATTTTTGAATAATAATAATTACATTCGAATTTCCAGAAAATGCCCCATGGTATAAATTTACATTCTTCAAAATTTAATATTTTCCATATTTAGAAGTTCAAGGTTAAACATTCTCTTTGGTAGAGCACGAAAACTCGCGAGAGCACACCTACATTTTCCTGAATTAATAACAGAGATACATATTATTGCATACTTACTGTTTTAAACTAAAAATTGATATAATTTATATGCTTAATATCTAATATATTTTGAAATCTAAATGCAAGTGTAGAAATGTGTAATTCCTTGACGATTTAAATCAAAAATTTAGAAGAAACTATTTAAAGTTTGTCAGTTATCTGAAATTACTATTTTCAATTAAATATACATTTGTAGATAATCCATGCTCTAAATCATCAACAATTACAAAATCTTAAAAAATTATAAATGGTTCACAACATTTATATTAAATACGAAATTAAATGATAATTAAAGCTTTGTCAGCTTTTAGGCATATTTTTAAATGAGCTCTAAAAAATTGGGATGTCTTTTTAATTTTTTAAATCAATTTTTAACTTCTAATTTTTTTCTATAATTTTTAATGATATGATCATAGAATGATTAAAATATCACATAGACTATCAAATTAAAAAAAAAGTTTAAACGATGAATTAGAAATAGTCTTAGATTTTTTTCCGCGTTTCAATTAAAATAAGATGCTCTATAGGAAATACAATTGATTAAAAAAAAAGGATATTCTAAGAAATCTTTGTCAAGACTGGTGCGCAGAGAAACGCGTTTGCAAGGTAATTTTATTCAGACTTTTACCATGATTGCAACAGAGCATGTGGACTTGTCTTTCTTGCATTGTTACTTCAAGAGAAATTCCGATACCTTTCAAATTTCTTTTTATTGAAGGAATAAAAAAATACAAGTAAATCTATATTTGAAAAGACAAATTGTGTGTCTTTCAACTTAAATTATATTAATTAACTTAAATAAAGATTGATAAGTTTTCCTTTGTGGATATTTATTATTGTCTTGATTTAGTTTAACGTGGCTAGGCATACTAGGCTAGAAGACTAGGTATACAGAAACATTTTCAAAGGTTACATATATCATAAAATTATAATTATATTTATTAGTGAGTTCAAATTTAGTTTCCCGAAATAAATCACATTAATGAAGCATATAATATTGATTCATTTTGCTGATGATAAATTGATAATGCCTGAATTATTTTGTTTCAGTTAAGGCCATGCTCCTGACTACAATATTAAGCAAATATTCATACAAAGACTGTTGAGGATTATCTTATAACATCTTTCTAATATTAATTATTATAAAACTCAACATTTTTATTTCTAATAACAGAATAAAATAAATAAAGCCTAATGTTGTTTACAAAAGAAAAAAAACAAGAAAGATAATCATAGAGTCACTTGGGCTCCGTGTCTCTGGCCACGTGAAAAAATTGCATGTCTCCTGTTACGATTTAAACTATTGAGACATGTGATTTCTTTTTCTGCTTCGTGAAAAATGATTTTTTATTAAAAAAAATGAATGTTCCACCCCAAATCGAACAAATGACTCAAATCCAAATGTTGACGGAAATCTCACAGACGGAAACAGACGCTTAATAAAAAAGCATAAATCTAGTTAAGAGATCCGGATTTGGGAAAAAAATATAGTCGCTGTCATGGGGGCGAATATCCTTATAAAGAAACCATTTCGAGTTCATGTTAGGGCGAGCATAAAATTATTCATTTCGTTTCGCTGTTTCGCACCGAGCTTCCGGCCTTCACGCTGTAATGAAGCCAGAGGACGATTGAAAAAATAAAGCGAAATCAGCCAGACGGACGTAAAATAAAGTATGCAGGAGCTCTTTGAAGCGCTTGGTGTCTTTCAAAAATGATTCGTGATATTGCGATGCACCAACATAAGTAAATACATATTCATATATTTCGACGGCATCTGTTTAATGTTCAGCCGTTAGCTGTCTAAGTTGCAAAAAACGCAGAGGATTAGATTTGGGACATCATGATATATCTTTATGTCTTGACGACGAATATTTCATGACGTTCCTGCCGTTTATATTTGTGAGTTTCTGAACTATGATTCGATATTATTCGTTTCGGTATTTTCGAAATGTGTTTTGATTTTCTTGTTACAGAGACTGATTTGCATAGAGGATGAAATATATGATTTCATTTTGGAAATCTGGTTCACTTTAAAAATCAATGAATTCTAAGTGAAATAAAATAATATATTAACGTTCGTATAACTGTGGTTTGAGAACACCAGATTATTCCAGTACAGATATAAGCTATTATCTGTACATGAGTAATTTGCTTCTGAATGTAGAAGCATCGACATGATCTGTTGAGGCCGACTGTGGTATTTTGCAATGTCCATCCTAATATTGAGGACTTTGTCAAACTTATATTCTCTTCGAGATAGTTGGCACCAAAGTGGTCAAATACTGACCACCTCATCCTCTACAAACTCTCACACAGTTGGCAAAAAACTGACAATTTTTGACATCATGTCGTTCAGAGCCCTAAAATTACCAGGTATCATTAGTACTGAAATAAAGTCATTAGTTTCTACTTGCAGATATTTTCAATGTTCGGAGATTTCTGTGCATTCCTTTAAATAGTGACAATTTAAATAGTTCTTTTAAATAGTAAACAGTACCGATTCCTCCACAAAAGCTTTTATTTTCCTACATTCTTACAAATAGAGTAGTTTGCTGTCATCAAATCAGAGTTATTTCATTGCATAGTTTATAATTGAAATCAGCTAATGATTATGTATTTTTTTTTCCAACTGTGTGTTTTGTAAGGGCCTGGCAGGAGTCAAAGTAAAGCTTTAGAAATATTAATTTAATACTTTGCGAGTAAGTATGGCTTTAGAAATACCTCTATTGTTTCAATTATCGATGCTTCAACTATGTTTTCGCAACATTAAGAACGTTTCCTGTTGTTTATTTTTCCTTAATAAGATATAAGGATTAGCTCTTACAGTATTTCTGTTATTGTTAGAAAAAAAACTTGTTAGAATGCGTTATAAATAGCTAAAAAATGAATGGAATGGAATAAAATGTCAATTTTTAATTATTTGATGCTGTTTGATAATATTTACTTTATCAAACAGCATGTGTGTGCGTGCGTGCGTGTGTGTGTGTGTGCGTGTGTGTGTGCGTGCGTGTAAGAAAGATACAAACAGTGAATTTACTAATGAAATATTCTTTTCAACACATTTAACCTCCGAATAAATATTTCTAAACAACATGCAGACTCATTAAGGCAAAGGGCGGTAGTGGTTATGGTTTTTTTAATAAGTTTTAGAGACACAAGATCCTATCTAGGCTAAACTGCGCCATACATATGGTGAAAAACAAATCAAATACAGCAACAAGATACATATATATAAATTAAAACGTAAGTTGAATGAAACTATCAATAAAAGAATATGTCTAAATACATGAAAATATGATAGTACTGGTAAAAAGTATAAAATAAACTACGATGACACAATTAAAAAAGAACAAAGTTGATACAAACTAAGGATTAATCAAATGCATGTAAAAAACAAATACATTTTAAGAAATTAAAAATATTGGCGTAATGTTTTTCACCCCGCAAGTCCTACATAGTTGAGACGATGATTGGAAAAAAAGTTCACGATGTGATTTAAAATCTGGGCATTCAACAAGAATGTGTTTTACAGTAAAATCAATACAGCATGCGGGTGATATGAATGTCCTTACTACACCAATGAGACGGGCAACGGGTTTTCCTTTTATAAAGAATATGTAAGGATTTTTTTTTTCATAAAATTTCTAAGAATTATTTATGAATATGTGGCACACATTCCCCATTTTCAGATATCGAATCACTGAAACACTGTCACAAATTGTATACAATTTGTTTGGAAATACCTATAAGGCCAAAGAACGTGACATATTTTTTTTAAAATCGTTTGATAGAATCGATTACTAGAGACGATAGAGTTTTCCAATTCCATTTATCAATCGATACTTTTTTTTGGATGAACGAAACCATCTTCCAGAGATTTTATCAACTTTTTTTCGAAGTCGAAACTTTTTTTCTAAGCCCAAGTTGAGATATCAGAGAAAATACCTTTTTTTCTCCTCTTCTTCAACTAATATTATGAATGCTTTTCTATCCGTTTTAGCTTGCAAAACAAATGTAGCGTAGTTTTATCAGAAGAAAATCTAGCGAATCGAATAAAGGCGTTGTTGATACAATGACGGAATCCTTCCAACTGCATCAAAGTACGATATTTTTTTGAAACATGTCATAAAACATGAATTATTATTTTTAGAACCTTATTTAATACTATGGGGAACCATATTTTTGCGTTATACTCCATTCAAATATAATTTTATTTAGTAAATATCTCTTATTTATATATTGTAAATTATCCTTTTTAGAAAAATGAAAAACAAATTTCTAGGCAGTAATTATATTCTTTGAAACATTAGTTTAAAAAATGATTTAATTAGTTTTTAACATTAGACTGATCCTTGATTATTTTCCTTCTTTTATTGTATTTATTTAGGAGTAATGGCATAGAAAATTTCATTCTCAAAGCGATTGAGTGAACGATTTATTGAAATAAAATACCAAGGAATTTTTGTCATAGTTTCAGTCATAATTTTAATGTTTTACTTGTTTTGAATTGTTACTTTCAAACTTCTGATAAAAATGATGCCCATTTTGTAAAATTATGGTAAGCAGTCAACTCTAGCAAAGAAAACTAATTCTATTTATCGGATGGAGAAACTATTTATTTATCTGAAAACTAAATCTATTTGTCTGTATTTATCTTCTTTATTGAATTGAAATTTTTTTCTGTAAATCTTATAAACTAATATTCATCCACCACACATTGATCAAATCTAATTCAGAGAATTGTTTATTACTCACTCAGAATGATTTAATATTCACTACAAAAATGCTGCGTCAGATACAAAATCTGCATATGTAAACAAACTAAATTATATTCTTAAGCTTTTGCTTGCTTTATTCTAATGCATTTTTTCATCTAGAAACATTGCGTAAACTGGTATTCATATACCAAACACTAGTCTTATACAGTTCCAAGCATATTTTTTTGCTGTTTTTCACATTATAGATCTGTTTTAAAACTACATCAAAATTGCTTCAGGAATAATATGATAATGATAAATTTATCATATTCAGCCATGAATTCAGGCCATTATAGACGTTTTATTATGTCGTAATATTAATAACTTTGAAACTTAATAATGCGCAGAAATGCTTTGTTTTCATCTTCCATGCGTCTGCTCAAATGCGATTAGAAATTCCTTTACGTACATTAACGATCGTTTGATGATAGAATAAGTTATAGTCGAAGAGATTTAAATTCACAGAAAGTCATACTTGGGCAAGTATATTTCCCGTAACAGAATTTCACTGTTTGGGACAAAAGAGAAACATTTTCCGATGAATAATGTCGTATATGTCGACATTCATGATGAATATGGCATTACAAATAGAAGAAATCTTTAGAGCAACTGTCCCATTACTGAATTATTTGTACCTGTTCAATATCGAGGGAAACGATCAGCTAAATTTAACGTAACATTCCTCTAGTATTTGTTATTTTTTATCATTGGTATAAAAGCAAACTACTATACCCATATGATCTCAAAATCATCAATAAAATAATTCGCATTATTAGTTTAGAGATGTGATAAGGCAGTTTTCTAATGAGAAGATGTGATAAGAATATTATTGACCAATTCTACTTAAGTTCAAAGATGGGCTTTATCTATTAACGTCTATAAAGTTCAGGGGTTTACTAGAGCACTTATGTATGTCACATATTATTGTAAGCCCCTTATATTTTGGTTATATCCATCTTGTCAAAATTAATGTGACTTCAAATAAATAAATAAAAAAATCGAAGTATTTATCTACGATGGAAATAAAATTTAAATGAATGAAAAGACGCCTATTTATTAGTTTATTAAAAAAGCTGATGATGGTATAGTTCTTAATCTTTTATTAGATAATAACAACAAGGTCACTAGTTCTGCTTAAAAATAGTTAATTTGATAACAAAATTTTTTCAATAAGGTAGAATTATTTGATTTGTGTGATAACTAAGAAATGTATATAATTCCGTATTTTGCACATTCAAAATATAACTTATAAAAAGGCGAATACATGCGATTAAATTTGGAATATTCTACAACTTGAACAAATTAGAAAATTAAAAACAGTTTCATTTACAATTTTTTTTTCTATTTTTCTCATTGGAATAGTATAACGTTCGCAATTCAGATTTATACTTTTCGGTACTGTTTTAATAAATTTGGATATTTAAATTTGGATTAAAATACAAATATTCGATACAAATAATAAGTTTAAATATTTGAATCAATGGGAAATATACAAAATATGCATCCGTTTCTATGTGTTATGAATGAAAGTATAACTAAAAATTAACTTTCCTTTTGAAAACTGAACACCAACTTTGTCTACAGTTACCATTACAACACTATTTGTTTATTTATTTGTTATGGTGAATACATTCCATTAAAAAAAACCAACGATGTTGCTATTTCATAATTTTGAAATTTTCCAACTATAACCACAAAAGTTAGAGCCCAGCAGTTGTTTTTCAAATGATTATTGAGCGCACACCTAAAAAGTACCTTGAACAAAAATTTTATGTTGTTTCAGAGAATAGTAAGATAACTGCAGTCTGATATATCGAAAGAATTATTATTTTTTTTTATAATTGCTTTGTGCGTATTCAAAATTGAAGTAATCTATGAATTAATTGTACGAAGTTAATGGCAGAAGTACATTTATTTAAATGTGACAGATAAGGCTGATTGCAAATCGAAATCATTCCAAGACATACTTAGATCAATACTTTTTCTTCAGATGAGGGGAAAAAACGTCTTTTTCTATTTTTTTTTCCGTGAAGTCCTTTTCTGTCGAAGTTGAGATATCATGCCGACAATGTTTACTTTTTTTTCTCTTTCCTTCCGATCATGGACATTTTTCAATTCTTTAGAAGCTCGCAGAACAAATGTACCGTGGTTTTCGAAGAAGTAAAGTACACAATAAAAAAATATGTTCTGCATTCAACCGAAGAAAAGTGCTCTTGATCCAACGACAAATTTCATCCAAGAATGTTTCTTGAAAAATATTTGATAACTACGCCGTTGGGTCTTTTTGCCGGACGATTAAAAGTACCTGAAGAACAATATTTCCAGAACAGTTCTTTGGTCGCAATAAAGAAAAGTGCACTATAAAGTGATGCAGGATTGTACCATGCCATGTGAGATTGTACCAGCATAAGTTGACGTAAAGAGAGCAAAATTGAAATGACGTGGAATATTTTGATCTCTATTTATGAGATTATTTTTATAGCATCATAGCGATTTAACTTTGGCATACATTCTGTAAATCCTTCTGTTTTACAAATTCATTCAAAACTGTAGGACTGAAATTATAATATTTCCTAACAATTCTTATTATTATAACTATAAAACAACAATAACTATTACCAACAATTCCTTTCTATTTCTTAAGGACAGTAATTTCTAACTAAGAAATTATTTCCCAATTTGAATAATAAATTAGGTTTATTAATTGCTAATCAAACTGATACTATTTCTTCTCAGTGACTTGGTAACATTATATTATAAAAATAATTTCCTTCTATTTTTTTTAATTTAAAAATGAAAAAGAGCATTATTTATTCCATTGCCTTTTATTTACTTCCTTTATATAAAAAAATCATAATTTATGATTGAAACTATTCGAAATAATTAAACTTTTTGTTCTAATGAATTTTAAGCCAAATGTGTGCATCATGTTGACCACAGACGTCTTTTATGCTACCTCTAAGGCTATTGCGACCAGATACGTCAGCAACACAACACCCATACCTACTGTGTCGAGATAAGTCTTCTATACTACTTAGTATTAGTATTTTTGAATTTAGTTATGAGTTTTTTACCGGTTTAACACCACTTTTGGCTCGCACCTAATTCATGATCACAATATTACTGAAAAGTATGTGTTCTATGTTATTTCATAGACCGTTGTGACCAAATAAATCTTCTATGTTATGTTGTAGATAATACTGAACAAATAGGCAAAATAGACATCTTAGATTATTGTGAGCAGCAGTGTCTATTGTGCAATGTTTTAGATACTTGTTGATGAATTATGGTAAAAGTCTATTTACTTGAGATTGAATAGGCCAATCTGAAAATTATCAAAAATAATTACAACCATTTATTGTCATATTTCACTGGTCTAGAATGTTTCATGCAAAAGTTTTTCATATAATTAAATATACTGGGAAAAATACGTTAAAGGCGGAAAAAGACGTCCTAAAAAATCGTTTTTTGAGAGCAAAAAAAACCAGCAAATGAGCGATTTCGATTATGAAATATTTTAACGAAAATTTATCATGGACAAATTTTTGACGTTACTTTGTCTCTTTTTACTTTGTATGTTAAAATATGCAGAAACAAGGTACTCCGTAATACTGTGATGGTGTACACAACAATGCAAATTCACAAAAATATCTTAAAGTATTTCTGAATCAAAATTCCTATTTGTAAAAAAAAAGAATATTTATTTAAAAATAATAATTTATCATTTATAGTAATATTTTATGTCTAAAATTTGCATTGAATTGTATAAGCATGTTTTAAAAACATCCATTATCGAGTCATAAAACGTACTTTACACAAAACCCTTTATTGAATTTTATACCAAACGAAAATACAGTCCTCGTACCGAAAACAAAAATGCTCCTTTTATAAAAAGCCTACAAAAAGACATTCTGTAACGAAATGTCTGTGTAAAGCCCTCTGACTTCTGCATTAATTCTCCCCCATTGTGAAATAACGAATTCATTTCTCAAGTTAGGAAGGGAACTGTATTCATCTCTTTTATTGATCGTCAAAGCGTGACCTGAATTCGAGTCGTAATCAAGCAAGGATATAAATGACTTTCTAGCGAGTGATTTTTATTTGAAAAATGGTATTTTCACTCCATATTACTCAGTTCTTACTGTGTTTGTTTTTCAAAGTTTTTTTTTATAGAAATTCTTTTTCCCCCTTTTTTTGACTATATTTGCTCAAAGTAGTTATATATTTTGAAGAAACTGAACCTTCACTGAAGAGTGAACAATAGGCAAATTTGATTATTTTTGAATATGCATTTTGGTAAAAGAATTTTTCTGTGGCTTTTGAATCAGTTAAATTTCTTTTAGCCATTTTTCATTTAAGAAGGATAATCTAAAGCATTATATTGATATGCATCATATTTCATTAAAAATTTTACTTTATTGGTTTGTGAGAGTATGCTATCTTTTGAAAAGATCATTTATTTTTTTAGATTTAAGAATTTGTTTTGAATAATTTCTTGATTCTTAAATTTGAATTTCTTTTCAAAAAAGAAATTTTATTGGACTTCTTAAACATAGAAATGAGAGTGAGAAAATATCATGTGGTTGGTTCTTGCTGTCCTGGATTGTACTCACATAGTCTGGGCTTGGCTTTCCACTATCGATGACAAGATGTAACGCCTATGGGTGGGATTGTGCCAATATCTGTGAAGATATTTGAAACGTGCATATAGTGCTAAACCTAACATGCTGTCGACGTGTTGTGATCAATGCCATTTATCTCAATATTCTTTCCTCAGTGGTATTTTGCCTAAGGACAATAAAAAAGAATATGCAAATCACCGACCCATTCTCGCAATTGAGGATGAAAGACTTCCGAGCATGGTGGTTGGTTCTTACCCCTTTAAGGGTTTTCAAAGTGTAGAGGTCTGGGTCCTACAATAGATGAATGGACGTATTTCCTAAGAGAAGGATTGTATCGTGGTCAACGGTGGCCCCTAGGATTCGTCCACAATTCTCATCCGTGTCATTGTAGTTTCGTTTAGGTCATTCAGTTTTTTTAACCATTTGCCTTCTATGCGGTTCTCTGATATAATATGAGGTCCTTGGATAGGTGACCTGACGTAGTTATCCAACTATAGGTCAGTTCTTTAGACATTTAGAAGAAATTAGATTGGGTAAATATGTATATTCTATTTAATATGTTCACTAAAATGTTTTTACTGTAAACCAATCATCATTTGAAAATAGAAGTGTTATCGGGAGATAGATGTCATTGTATCTCAGATACAAAATGGCAGTTGTATTACTGAGAATTTATTTTTGAAATTTTGAACAATTTTATTTGGTTTTCAATATATTTATATAAAGTAACCAGAATACATACTATAATTGGACTTTTGGACCAGAATACATATCATTGGACTTTTTTCTTTACTTCCAAAACTGAATATTTATATACATAAAGGAAGTATATTTATAGATTATAAAAAATGCAACTTTTTAAAGCTGTTTCTATTGTAAATTCGTTTCAATCTTATAATGAGAAATTCGATTGGTTGTTTTAGTTTAGCATCGTCTGTAAAAGATTAGAATTAATTACATATTATTTGGAAAAAAAATTCTTTATGACACCTTATGAGGGATACATTCTAACACTAAAAATTTAAGAAACCACCTTCAATAAGTTATGCTATTTTTTCAACTATTTGGAATGAAAATGCCTTATTAAAATGGAATCGTTCGCCAATATAAATCAATTTAAAATCATATTCCAGCTCTACATTATTTTCGATTAAATTTTAAAAGTAGAAAAGCTATTTCGTAAGAATTCCAGAATACTTTCGGTTGAGAATCAAAATAAATCTCAGGAAAAAAGAAAAGAAAAGAGAAAATTTCTTGTTCCCTGTCAGCTGAAAAGTGGGCTTTTCCTCGACAAGAGATTTCGCCTGTCTCATTGAATCCTGAGACCTGTCCCCGTGCATAGCAATGCGTCTCGGTCAATAGCTTGCCAGTTGTCCTTCCAGCTTGTAGTGTGGGGAGAAAAGGGCTTTCAATTTTAAAAAAATAAGTTTTTACACTTCAAATCCCGCCTATGGAAAAAAAATTCGCTGAAATTTGTTATTTTGTGATGATATTTTATTTCAATCAGTAACAACTATTTATCAAAATAACATTAAAAATTAATTATGCCAAATAAGATTATATATTTTTGAAATTATGTAAATAAAATACTTCTATATATGTATTTAAAAATGCTCAATGCTACAAAATGAAGTCTGATATGAGGTCTTGAAAGCAGAACTACAAATCGCTATAAGGGTTTGGAGCAAATTGTCAAAACAAAATAGTCAAAAATTTTTAAACTGCATTATAGAGGTTTGAAAAAGACAAGGATGAGGGAACCTTATCAAATATCGATCGCCAGAAAAAAAATGTTTTTAACCTTTAGGATTTCTCCGTATGTTAATCTGCTTATCCTTATTTGACACCAATTAATGATAAATGAACGATTTTTAACATGATAATATTTAAATTCACGTGAAATCTATAATTGAGTCAAATCATATAGTACAATCAAAAATTGACGTGAACAGGATAAAGTTAAGATCAGTCACGTGACATATGTAATGAGCTAAGCGAGATACATAATGTCTTAAGCCATAAGTATAAAGTTGCATGCATAATCCGCAATATGAGATGAGCAAAGTATCATGCGACATATATAATGCATTATACAAAATATGTCAATCGACGTGCATAATATATTACATGAGATAAGTAATTGGTTATAGTAGAAACCGCGTCATGTTTATCGCATTATACCAAATAGGCAAAGTGTCATGCGATATGTATAATGTGTTATACTAAATAAATGATGTTCTATGCATAATGCCTTATATTAGATAAGCAATGTGCAATGTCACATGTATAATGTGCTACATGGGATAAATAAGGAGTCATGTATAATATGTCATATGATGAATAATGTGTCATGTATAATGCGTTATATGATAAATAATGCATCATACGTAATGCATTATGCAATGTACATAATGCATGATGCTACAAGTATAATGCATTAAGCAATATTTGTATTGCATCAGGCAACATTATAATGTGTTTTCTGAGATATGTAATATGTATAATAAATTGCGAGATGCGTAGTGCGTAATGTGGCATATGTGATGGGTAATAAGAGATGCACCATACACATGTGCAGTGAATAAGGTGTGAATTAAATTATTAAAAAAATTGTTTAAAATCTTCTATATATTATATATCAGATCTATATATTATATATTCTATATCTATATATTATATATTCTATATGCTATACACAATTTGGCCAGCATTTAATTTTCGAATAATAAATTATCAAAAAATGTTGGTTCTTTGAGGTTACAAATTTTAATTAGAACTTTTATTACTAATTGTTCAAAATTTTAACATTTTTTTGTCCTAATTCCATTGAATCCTGTTACTGAACAAAATTCAATTGTATACCAATTTAAAAACTATCATGTTTTCAATGGTTTAATGCTTTTCATGTACCGATAATTTTCATCTAAATGAGTTATATTTTCGTACATTTTTTTTATCTTGAACGTTAAAATTTTAAGGATTAGTAATACTTTAGAAAGTTACTTTCATTATCTTAAATATTTCACTGTTACATTCGGAATTCAAGAAAACGTTCCATTGAAATTTTTTGTCTGTATATACTTTATACATAACAGGAGTATATTTTAAAAATAAATTAAAGATATTTGAATAAAACCTAAAAGAATTTTATAATGAAATATACCTGACTAAATGCTTTAATCTCTGTTATTTATTTATTTTAGTTTCTACTCTTATCAAATGACCTCTTTAATTCTATCTTTAGGATAATTTGAAGTACCCAGGATTTCTTAAAACAAACGTTATTTCAAAAAGAGAAGGATTTTAATGCACTTGTTTTAAAGTTATCGCTACAGGACTTCAGAAAGATTTGTTCAGAGTTAAAGAAAAAAAAAGTCCAATAAGTTTTATTTCCATTATCTCCAAAACTTCAAAAACCCATACAATTTATTAAAAGGATTTTGTTAGTTTCTGTTAATTTCATTACCATAAAAATCATTCATTTACTTCAAAAAACTAAAAAAAAAATGGGCTTAGTTTTATCTCACCACATTTGCAAACATTCGAAAAATAAATCATAGGCATAACCAAAAGCATTCTTTTTTTCATAATGAATTATAACTCCTGTTCTCGCTCAATTGAACATAGTTGAGTGCTTACAATTAACACAATGACTTTTCGTGACTGGAACCACGTAACTTTCCCATTAATTAATTTGTCGGCCCGACATCGTCAAAAAGAGTTTTAATCTCCTCCCTCCCCCTTTTTAACCTCTTTCCCTCCTCCTCCAGTGTGTAAACTTTAGTTTGATTTATGAGCAAGAAAATATTTCACAGGTTTGAATTTCAGTTAGAAAAAAGAAAAGCGCAAAATATTCGCGAAGTAAAAAACACGATATGGAGAATATTCCTTTTTTTTTCTTTTTCTTTTTTTTTTGAAGTACCGCGATGATGTATTACTAAATATCCCCGCTGAAAAGATGAATTATTTATCCAAAGATATCACAATGAAGACTTTAAATACAATGTAAAATGAATATGCTACCATTTTATGACAGATCATTTTAGAATATTTTTTTCTTTAAATGTGAAAGATACAAAAATAAAATATTAGAAATAAATTCATATCAATATTTTGAGCACTTTGTTTCAATTATCTTTGAACTCAAAAGAAATATGTTTAGGGTCTTAATTGTTTTTCTGTTAGAGCGTGGATAACATAACTAAAAAAATTCTTTTAGCCATGCTAGAAAGCAAAGGTACCGGGTGTCCAAAAAGTTCCTGTACTCCAAATTAAAAAAAAATCTTTTTTTTCAAGTATATTAAATTTTGCCGTACGAGTAATGAAACCATGGACATGCTTGAAGCTTTTTACGGCGATCGACATACCTCAAAAAATCTTTGACCACCTCGATCCCCTGATCTGACCAATCCAGACTTTTTTCTGTGGGGATATTTAAAGGACAAAGTTCATGAAGGTGTCCTCAAACAATAGATGATTTGAAAATCGCGGTTACCCAAAGGATACAAGAAAGCACTCCTTGCATGTTAAAACGCGTTTCGAAAAACATGCGCAAACGAGTTCAGCTTTGTCTCCCAGAAACGGGTGGACTTTTAAACATTTTTTATAAATGTAAGTTCAATATTTTTTCCTTAGTTATGTTAAAAGTGCTTTTTATCATTGGCATAAAAATAATTCTTTTTAAACCTGTTGTTTTTGTAAAATAAATTCTCAAATCATCAGTACGGGAACTTTTTGGACACCCGGTATATTCCTTTACATTTAAATTACTATTAGACAGCACAAATTGTTGATATTAGAAATAATCAAAATTACGTATTGCAAGTCTCTAACCTAATGTTAAATATACAAATTAAACCTCTTAATAAGATCCTAATTCAGTTCAGTGGATTTTTTTTATCTTTAAAAATAAGTAAATTATAGCCAAATGAGAAGTTCACCCTACACATGAGTTTCACTTCATAGCAGTTAAATGGGCCCTTTAAGAACTAACAGAGAATTATACATTTCTAACAAACTGTTTTAATCGAGACACTTTAGAATTTTAAACTTAGGTTTACTCTATCCTGTGAGGTATAATTTATGTACTGACAAGAAGCGGCGAGGCACGTCAATCTTCAGCCCGATACTATACCAAAAATCGTGAGGAGAAGGAAATAG
>JAOUZG010040955.1:932091-958072 GCA_026289955.1 Argiope argentata | reverse complement strand
AGAAAACTTTTTTATCAGATAATCCAAGTGACAGCTTCGACAGTCATTGAATGATTATATTATATTATTAAAAAGCTTCTGAATGTAAGATGTCTTTATTTAAAATAGGATATTTAGAGCAGAAGTAGGAACCCCGTTTTTAAAAGAAGATATGGAAATGATATGTGTGCAAACATTTCAAAATGCAAGACGGGCTCTTTCACACTTTTTTCTTAAACGCACGAATTTCTTTCAAAATAAAATTCCGTTTTTATCATGGCGGCACACGTTCCGAGTGACAGTTCTGACAGTCGTCGGAAAGAAAAATATTTTATATATAATGTTAAAGTTCAGTTATGGAACGTATAAATAAAATTCACGTTCTCAAATATCACAATGGGGCGAATCTGCTCCGATGGAAAACTTGGCAAACATCGAAGGAGAGGGAAAGAGAGAGGGTGAACACCTTTTCCTCTTTCGAAGAGGGAGAGAACAGAACAAACAGGGGGTGAAGAACAGCAACTCGAGAACCCCGGAGGATGCAGAGCGAAAAATGGGAATCCATGCTTGCAGCTTCGTCGAAGCGGACAAGAATAACTGCTCGGTTATATTCGAGGGGCGACCGGACGTTGACTCCAGTCATAAAAGGAAGACGATGAGATGTCAAACTGAGCGGGTGACATCTTTGGTCATGTGAAATTACTGAAATTGTTGAAAAAACAATAGGCGATTTATTATTATAAAGGACTTTGAAATACTCTAATTAATGAAGTTTCAATAATAATCTGTAATGTTTACATTAATTATAGATAGAGAAATAAAAGTGGCAGATAATCAATATAAATTTATTCTGAGAAAAGCTAACTACTAGAATTGCTACAACAGAATTTTATAAATTTTCCTCATCCTCTTTTAAAAATATTTCCATATATATTTCATTTTATATTGATTATGAATGTGGTAACTTATATCAAAGATGTAAAATAAATTCAAAATAATTACACGTATTATAAATGATCATAACTTCTATGCAAGTAAAAATCACGCAGAGCATAAATGATTATAACTTCTACACAACAAAAGAAAATTTCAATAAAATAATTATATGTAATATAACTTCTATACAAACAATAATGGCAAAAAATGTTTATAAATATAGTCGACGATTTAAGGATTTTTTTTTACATTTAATATCTATACTCTGCATATGACAACTATGACATACTTCATATTATATAAAATATGTCGAATAATCTGCCGGCATCCTGGCACAGAGGTAGCGCGTCTTCCCCGTGATTTCGGCATCTAGGGTTCGATTCCCGGTTAGGTCATGGCTGTGAAAAGCCCCCTAACATGGCCGCCAGTAAAAATGTTCTGTGCAAACGAATGTGATGAGTGTGTAGCTAAGTCGTACTCTTTGCTCTAATTGGAGATACTTCAAAACAAGAGTCACTCATTCAGTTTAAATTCACTGATACATCAGCGAGATTCTCCATGGTAAGTACCATTAGTAGCAACAACAAAAAGAATTTTCTTCAATTAGCTTTAGTTCATTTGTTATTGCATTTAAAGGAGTTGTTAAGAAAGGGCTTACAAGACAGCTTAATGGCGTTACGATATTTTACAATGAGATATAAGTAGCAAGATATATCTGTTTGTTAAACCTTTGATGAATTATTTATAACTTTATTCAATTAATTCATTATTATATTTAACAGAGGCATGAAGAGGGATGGATGTTTATTAAGACATATCTGAATGAGATCGACATATCTCAATAATCCTGTAACGTAATTCAATGAAATAAAAAAGCAACTCCAAACGAATTGAATAATTATATTTGGAAAATACCGGAATCCCAAATTTGATAATCCCAATTCGTTTACATATGAAACCTTTCTTAAACTAAGCTAGTTTGATATTTTTCCATTAGCCGGGCGCAAGCAAAAATTCGCCAAATAATTTAGAATTTCGCCAAAATTCTCACAGCTATTTTAAAGCTTAAAATCGGTATATAAAGCAGAATTCCGTCAAAAGTCTTTGCCAATTTTTCGCTTGTGCTCGAATAACGGAAAAATACCCCCAGTTGTGTTTAAAGCATAGACAATTCTAAAACCGATACTTCCAAATTGCGATGTTTAGTTGATTCATAAATTCTTATAAAATTAAGCATCGCTTCATGCTGTTTTTCTCTCATTTCTAAATTCATTCGAGTTCAAATACATAAGAATATTACAGCCCCCGAATTTTATTTTCAAGCACAAAGAAAAATTTCCCAACTCTTTCAAAATTTACGAAAGTCCGTTTTCCCGTGTTTCTAAAGTGTTAACATACAAAAACTCCTGCTTTACTGATGGGCATTAAGCAAATGAATGATCAGGTATCTAGTGAGAATTCTCAGGATCCCTCAATGTATCCCAAGCACATTTAGGTGAGCGTATCTAATAAACGAAGTACACCCTTCGGGTATTCAGTCAATTACACTTACAGAAAGGATACTGAATTTCATTGTGATATTCAGGTGTCTGGGACCTCTTACGTAGCTTCGTTTAATAAGTAATCGAATTGTTTCAATATTGATAAAATTAAAAATCGATATTTTTGCAAATATTTGGGAATAATCCTTAAAATTTAATGTGAATTTATTTTAAATATGAACTTGTTTTACACTTTTTAAGATATACGTGATGTCAATGGAGAAATCAGTATTTATGCTCTGTAGGCCCGAGCCAATTATCCCACGGCTAAAAAAAATTAGCTTGAATTATAAATATAATTAGTATATAATCAATCTACTAATTAAATTATATTATAATTAGTATAATTGATGGTGGGATAGCTTGGTTGGTAGAGCGTTAAATTCGTATCCCTTTGGCTGTGGGTTTAAGTTCACAGCCGAAGACTGACGTGTATATGTGGTAGATATCAGTCTTGGTCACAAATTCCTCCATGTCGAGAGTAATACCACTGTTTTTTTATAAAGTATTTATTGTATTCGCAATTGTTAGGCCGGGATAGCCTGGTTGGTAGGGCGTTGGATTCATCTTCTTTGTGCTGCGATTTTGAGATCGCCAGTAGAAGACTGTGTGAGTGTGTGTGTGTGGTGGACACTAAATCTGACGTGGTCTGTGTCAAGAGTAATACTACTGGGGGTAATGGGTAAGGGATGATCGTTCTCTGTACTAGATATAAATTGTGAGCTGTGGATTAATGAATGAATTCTGCTCCGTAAAAAAGGTTTTGTGACGTATGTGAGCTAAAAGTCAGACTTCTGCCCTCTGGTGCTCGGGGATCCATTCCCTGAGAATATGCATCCATCCTTTCGTTGTAAAGCAAAAAACAAGAACACAAATTAATAGTTAATTAAATTATATCTTATTTAGTAGAATTATAATTCTGAGATAATAAATATTGGATCTTGTATTTTTGGATAATAATTAATCTCCTTGATTAAAATCTATTTATATTTTATCAAATTCTTATTATCCTTTTATGTCAGAATTTTGGATAATAGTTCTTTACAAGGATAGTTCTTAAATAAGCCTAGCTAGCCCACAAATGGCTACCAGTTTAACAAGAATCCTTCATTTCTCCACCTTCTAAGAATAAAAACAAACAATCAAATAAAATAGAAAAAAAAAATTCTTCCACTATAGAGGAAACGAGAGCGGATGAACTCAGCGACACCACAACGAAAAAGTGAAAGCCGGTTTTTGGCCTCATTCCCAACGCAACGAATAGCCATTAGGAGACCAAAGTCCAACACAGATAATCGATTAAATGAGTAAAGACGTGTTCAGGAAAACTATCGATGCCCTGATCTATGTTTCAGATCCATGAAAGCTGGATGGAAACATCGAAAAAGAGAGAGAAAAACATTAACCTAACCAGCTGTATGGGTTGATAGTTTAGAAGATCAATATGCATTGAACATGGAGGCTTATCCCAACCGTTATAGTTGGATTTTATATTGTATTCATATGTATATATATCTTATTCTGTCTTTCATTTTATTCCGATAAAATTGTCATGACAGGATATATTTTATATTTAAATCTTCAACTCAACATAAAGTTTTTTTTTAAATATATATATTTCTTGACTCTTCAGTTGCTTTCAGTCAAGTAATTATAACTCACTTGACTTATTAGTACCCTGCTTAACAAAATTTGAAAGTATTATAGTCTGATTTCATTTAAAGTACTTTTTAATATTATTTTTGTGAATAAATTTAGTATCATTTAGATGGATTTTACTTCTCATGCTAGTTTTCTCTACATGGGGGAGGGGGCTCGAAATAAGGATGAGATGCTACCGACATAGGGGTTGGATCTCGCCTTTCTGGATGATACACTAATAATTGCAGGTAGTCTCTTTCCATCGAAGATGGGACGTATATCTACGGGAAGGGTTGTATCATGGCCGGTGATTGTTCTTACGACTCTACCATAGTTAACGCCAGTGTTCATGTTGCGGCGGTCCATTTATTCTGTTTTGTGGTTTAAATCCGTGTTCATCAATCGACAGTTCAAACAAGTGAAATATTATTTTGTGAGACATTCAAGTCGAATTTAAATGACTTTATGATGACAAAAAATGTATTTATACCTACTTAGCTGCAAAAGTAATTGGCACTTTATTTGGCGATAAATATTATCAATATCTCTTATAAATAATTACTATTAATGCGGCATAACATCATTGTAAATCACAGGTGTCTATAACAACATATTGACTATTTAGTTGGGCATAAAGTTTTAAGGAAAAAAAGGGCAGAAAAGAATATTTGAATATAATAATTTTCTCCACTACAACCTTTCAAAGAGTGAATTTATTCCCTATTATTTATTCTTGTTGCTAAGATTTTCATCACCCACAAATAACTCCTGCACCCTATTATGAAATCATTCATATAAATAGATAGCATTCATTTACATATTTTGTTGTAAAATCATTTAAAACTCTAGATTTCAAACTACTAAAAACGAATTGTTTAAAAATATTTTTCTGAGCTACGCGATAATCCCTTAATAGTTTAAAAAAACGTTTCGATTGCTATTATAGATAATAGATGGCAGCAGAGTCGTGTATGTATATATATATATATGCACACTGCACATGCATGGATTGCCAACGCCAACTATTGTAAGGCAAATGCATGAATTATCTACATCAGTCTTGTCAGTCGTCTTTCATTCAATTCTTGTCAGCCGTTTTGGCATGACTGACTAATAAATATTCATCCACCCATCTAAATTTTCACACACACACACACACACACACACATACTCACACGCACGCACACGCACGCACACAACATTTAGCAATGAATTGTCGTTTAATTGAGCATTTTATTTTGTTTGTGGGAAACATAATTGATAGAGAATTAGACAAAAATTATTTATTAAAAATAATTATTTACTAGTTATTTACTAGTTGAAAGGAACATTATAAAAAATACATTTGTAAATATGAAATAATATTAATATGCAGTCACTATATTAATCTACAGTTTAAAAAAGTCCGAATGCATTAGTTTCTGAAATAAGTATCTATGCAATAATGAAAAACTGAAATATGCTGTTTAGGTTATTAAAATAGAATTTTCATTAAATGAAATTTTTAGATGGCTTTTGCAGTAAATAAATCCTATTTGATATTTGTGTTCACTTTCAGATTAAAAAAATATTCATTTCTATACATTTTTACAAATAATCATTCAGTAATCTTTATTTTATTATTCACTACAAGCACAAGTTTACATGCATACATTTTTCTTTTAATTAAAGAATTCTAAAATTTACAAGCATGTAAATTAGTCTTCCCACAAAAATTTAATTCGTCACATTACTAAATCTCTCTTATCTCTAAAAATAAAAATTTGGTTGTTTGCCATTTTTCTTTCGCGTTATAACAGTAATCCACAAAACTAATTTCCTCGGATTATTTCCTTTTATTTTTCTGGTGTTTAAATTTATTTTCCTTCCGAACTAAGAACAAAAGCTTAGCATTTTGCTTCTTATCTCCGCCGGATGCGCGAATTCTTCATCTGCATAAACATGAAGTTCCAGAAGGTTCTAGAAACATCTTCGACAAAGTTTCCTCTTAAGCCATCATTTTCTATTTTCGTTTATCGTTTATTTCATGGCGAAGTGTTTTATCTTATGGTAATGCATAGGATAAATGCCATTTTAATATAATTTAATACTAAAGCTTTACCGGAAAATGTAAGAAGAGTAAGGGTTATCTTTTTATTTTCTGCACAACATGTAGTTTTATGTTAAGTATGTGCAACATGAAATTTTATTATATAGTCAGTTGAGAAGATCTGATTTTTTAGAGATAAACTTCTAGAAGGACGCGAAGTGAAACATAGAATTAATTCTCTTTTTAAGAGTTCGACAGACAATTCATGTACATCTTTGACAAAGTTTCTATTACGCTGTTACTTTCTATTTTCTCATTGCTTATTGCATAAGGAAGTATTTCATCTTATGATAGTTGTTAGAATAAGTACTATGGTTAGTAATTATGTTATATTAAAATTGAACATAATTTTTTGAAAAGATGGACGAATAGGGAAGAATTGTGTTTATTCTGTACAAAATGTAGTTTTAGGTGAAATCTAAATATTTACAACATAAATATTCAGAAAGAAAATGTTGTACACTGTTTTCCAGGGATTCTTAAATATTAAGAATGATATATCGAAAATTTCAGTTGAATTTCTCTTAATGGAAGTTCGACAAGGAATTCATCTACATCTTTGACAAAGTTTCTATTACGCTATTACTTTCTATTTCCTCATTGCTTATTACATAAGGAAGTATTTCATCTTATGATAGTTGTTGGAATAAGTACTATTGTTTATTTATATAATATATTATGGTATACTATAATTAAACGCAAATTTTTTGACAAGATGAACGAATAGGGAATAATTCTATTTTATTCTGTACAGGATGTAGTTTTAGAAAAAATCTTAACATCATCAATATTTATTAAGGGAATTCTGTACATTTTTCTTCAGAGATTCTTAAATTTTAAGAATAATAAATGGAAAATTTGAGATGACATATTCTTGATGGCAATTTATGTACATCTTTGAAAAAATTTCATGTTACGATGTCATTTTCTTTTTCCATATTGCTTATTGAATAAAGAAGAATTTTCGCTTATGATGGAAATTGGGATAAATACCATTGTTAGTAATTATGTTGTATTACAATTGAACATAATTTTTTGACAAGATGGACGAATAGGAAATAATTGTGTTTTATTCTGTATAGAATGTAGTTTTAGGAGAAATCTAAATATTTACAGCATAAATATTCAGAAAGGGAATGATGTAAACTGTTTTCCAGGGATTCGTACATTTTAAGAAAGATAAATGGAAAATTTGAGATGGAATTCCTTTAATGGAAGTTCGACAAGCATTTCATGTTCATCTTTGATAAAGTTTCATATTATGTTACCATTTTCTTTTTTCAAATTTTTTATTTCATGGGGAAGCATTTGTTTTTCTGATAATTTGAATTCAATACAATTTTTAACATAATTTAAGGCAAATGCTTTGGGGCAGGATGTAAGAGTAGGGAAACATTCTGCTTTTTTTTTCTGTACAACATGTAGTTTTACTGCACATAAACAATATAAAGTTTTTTTCTTCAAATATTTAGTAAGGGAATGGTAATTGATGTTCATCAGAGATATTTTAAATTTTGAGAATTATATAATTTTTCTATTAAGTATTTAAAGCTCAATTTATGTATATTTATCGAAATCAAATCCAGGGTGATTATAAAAAAAACTATCTTGATATATAACTGTAACTATCATATCATACAAAGGAAAAATATAAAATTTTGGTTTAATGTATTTCGGAGTATACACTCAAAAATCGTATGAAAAACTGTTACAACTACCGCGGCAAAATTTCAAAACTCTTAAATGACAACACCAATGTTTTTTATTGGAATGTGGCTTTCATAAAAAAAACAATAAATAGATTTCAAAGTGTACCTGTAGCATGGAAATCACCAAAGTTGAAAAGACTAAGAAGAAAGTAGAAAACAACTACGGTATTCCTATCAGAGTTAAGTTCAATCGATGTGTCAAGTTACGTCCTTTGATTCAAGGCACCATCTGCCCATGCAAAAGGTAATCATGATTGAAGAAATTCACAAGGGAAATTTATGAAACCAAAGAAAAAAAATTTGCTTTAGGAGACTTCTCTGAGGTTCGAGCTTCAGGTATCTTTCTAACGCATACACCCTTACTATTGTCTCTTTTTTTTCTATGGAAAAATATTCTAATAAAATGTCATTTGAATATTTTGAAATGTTGTCACTGTAATCATAATTGTTAGAGTTTGGTTTTTAAAAATTTTCATATGATTCTTAAGCAGATACCAGAAAATAATTTGAACCAAAATTTTATTTCGTTTGTTTGCATGGTATAATAATTTCGATCACAAATATCGCAATCGGCTTTTTGATAGTCACCAGGTTATTTCATCTTGCGCCTAATGCCATTATATGGCATTAAGTTTAGAAAGATAGATGTTGTTGTTCTCGTTTTCCGCTTTTCAATGGAATGGTAGGGTACAGTAGCTTGAGAAGTAATTTTGGACCCTTGAGCACCCGAGGGCAGAAATCTGATTTCTAGCTGACATATTTCACAAACTCCTTTTACAGGGCGGACGTCATTCATGCATTCCGATCATTCATAAACAAAATTCATTCATAAAAATTGGAATTTTCATTCATTCATAAGAAAATTTAGATCTGGAACATAGGATGATCACCTCTGTTCCAGTACTCCCAGTGATATTATTCTCTACATCGAAGATTTTGTGATCACGATCGATTTAACGTGCGCCAGCCACCATATACAGAGAGAGAGGGGGAGAATCTTCGGCTGGAGAGTTGAAACTCGCAGCCCAAGAGATGCGGATCCAACGTTCTATCAGCCAGGCTATTCCGGTCCTAGAAAGCTATTTTTTTCTAATTAGAAACTCTAATTCTTTAATTGCTGTTTGAAAATGATAAATAATCATGATAATCATACCTTCTATTAGTATCTATCTAATAGTAAAATAATTTTTCTGATTGATATCCAATCTTTCTGTTGGATGGAGGTAGTTGGTGATAGAAAACGGGAGATTTAATTCTTTAATTCAGAGCTTTTCCCTTTATTTATGTAGTCTTATTGTAAACAAAATATATCGACTTGTACCTATTATCAATATGTTATGTAACATTAAATATGGAGAATAGGGTAGTTCTTCAGTTAAAATTATAATATGGGTGATTATTGTGTTGAAATATTTGCTAATGCAGGATTACCTGCCAGTCGGGGTGTAAAAAAATAATTACCTGGATGGCATCCAATCTCTGTGTTCAAAGAGGACATTTGGCTTTTGGAAAACGGAAAGGCGATTCTCTTATTGAGGGTTGGACACGCAGTTTAATTTGTGAAAGCATGTCATAAATCATATTGTTCGGTTTGTGTTCATTGCCTCACACTGGAAAGGGAGGATTTTGAAAAATATTACTGAACTAAATTACTGATATAGACAAACTATTAGAGTTTAAATATATCAAGCAAACCCAATGAAACAATAGAAAGAAACAGGAAAAATCACTCCTTCCGATTTCGTTAAACTGGATAATTCGTTTAAATTTAAATTGTAACAAACACTAAAATTTTTACATTGTAGCATTTTTATTCACTGCTCGATGACACTATTTTTCAGGTCTACTAAGCCAGCATTGAAAGTATATAACTTTACCTCACTTTATTACCTAGTGTAAGATTGTAATAAAATGCCAGCAATTTAATAAAATTCTAAAAATTTATTTCTTGAAGCAAGAATCTTAAATATAAAGAAGTTTCAAAAAGCTACAAAATATCTTCGTGCAAGGCTGTATATATGTCTATAAAGTACCTTCGATTTTTTTCTAGATTATTATTTTATTTCACGGCTGTAAAATTCATTTCTTACTTTAAAGAAAGGACAAGTTTGTCTCTTACCTAAACAAATCTTAAATACGTATTAACGTAAAACTCTACTGTATCTTGAAGTTTTATTTGTTTTAAGATATAATTTTAAGCATTCACTGAACGAATTCTTCCTCTAAAATCTTTAGTTGGATTTTATGGTCAGAAGCTCACTGGTTTAAGAAGAATGCAATTACGAATTGGAACTTTGTTCCAAATTACACGAACAAAAATTCTATCTCAATAAATAGTACTTTCAACGTAATTGAAAATATTGTGCGACATCTTTATTTTAAGAATGGAATTCTATTAAAATCATTTTAATATTAGTATTAAAATAAGAACCTGTTGTGATAAAATCTAGTTCAATTCCGTGATTACTGATTTAATAATGTCGCTTTTAGAATCTAAAATGCATTTTTAACCTCAAACCTTGGTCTGCCCATTTTTATTTATTTTGAAGTTTATTACTTTTAGACACGCAGCCACTGGTTCTCATTTTGGTATCCGAAATTATTTTAAATATATTGTAAAGCCAAAAATATTGGCAGAATCTCTAGTATTAACAGAAAAATTGTTTTTACCTGTTTAATTCGGCAATTAATTCTTCGACTTCATTCAAGTGTCATGACACTTCATTCATTAAGTGTCATGACACTTCATTCATTAAGTGCCATGAAATACAAAGTATTGATATGAATAATGAAGTAATATCATGGTTAATGAGTCACTAGCCGAATGCGCCTTATCCCTAATAATAATGAAGATGAATGAATATGTGTTGGTCTCTACAGTGTATATAGGTTAACCTGTTGCTACAAAATTTAAATAGCGTCCTTGAAATATTAAAATATATAATTCAGAAGATTTTCATTAATCTCTCATTAAAGTAATTTCTTTTTATCGATTTTCCTTCATAATTCAGAAATTGCTGTAGCTCAAAAATGCAATATAGCTATTCGAAATTTGAAATTTCCTTTTAATAATATCCATTAAATAGTTGTGAAATATTTTCTGATTTTTATTACATTTTTTAAAGCATTTTTGGCCTAACTTTCAACATTAGATTATATTGCTACATTGAAGTTCAAACTTTTTTTCATTATTTTACCGCATATTTAATTACGGGATTTTCTTTCCATTGTTGAAAGCTGAGGAAGTAGGATTTGGTTTAATACATGTGTAGCTTACAAAATGAGTAAATAAGTTAGAATACTACAAACTTTAGGCGATAAATGAAAAGGACATTGGATTTTTATTAGTGTTGTGATGTCATGGGACTATTTCCCGTTAGAAAAGAACATATGGAAAATGAAATTTTTTTAACTAAGATAAAATAACATAAAAGACAATTACATGCAAGACTATTTGGTAACATCATGGACATGAAGTTATATTTAATTGTCTTATATGAAAAAAATGTCATTTACATCAATGGAAAATCAGCTGGTTACCAATGGTGACTTGTAATGATATTGTAATCAGTATGATTTTTCAAGGAATTATAAAATTATTCTAATATCGTTATTTTTAAGATATTAAACTTCATTATGAAATTTATTTTAAATCAATATAATTGTTAAATACCTAAACAAATTATGTTTTAGATTTTTGTGATTTTTAAACGTTTATTTTGTTTTATTTTACGAAGATATAACAAACATGCCTTTAAAAAAATAATCTTCACCATTGTGTTTCTATTATCTCAGATGTAATAAATTTATTTTCTTTATTTACTAATTTTTGTATTCAAAACTACAAAAATATTTATATATATATATTTTTTCTTTTTACAGGTGAGTTATTTTGATGTTCCCTCATTTAGAAAATCCTATGAAGTAAGAGCACTGTTTTCTAATTTTCTTGCATGCTTTCTTTGTAAACCAAATATATTCTTAAGACATATCCCCTCCCTTTAATTTAAAAATCATTCAGAAATTAGTACTCCTTTATATATGGAAGCTCAGAGAAAACGATGTGGGTATAAGATTTATCAGACAAAGCATAAAAAGAGCATCGTATTGCTTGAAGGAATTAATTGAAATGAAATAACCTTCTTTTGATTGTTTTAGATTTTTTTCTCTTCTATGATAAACAATTGCTAAAAATATCTTTAAATGGTACTTTTATTTTCTTTTTATTAGATGTAAAACCTAAAGGTTTTCGATAAGCGCCCTTTTCTGTATAGCTTTAGATACCTATAAACAATATTTAAATAACTACCAATGTACTTTAAGAGTAATTTTTCCACTTATGTGTCCATTCCAATTATTTTCAGAATTTGGAGAGAGGGGTATAGGTCATACTTAAATAAAAAGTAAGGAAATATGCCAATGTATAATATCAAATTGATTGAATATTCCAACCCAATAAGATTGAAATATTCCAATATTCCAATTTGAATAAATACTAAATTATACTTAATATCGATGTCACTTCGTCAAGCATCATCGTTAAATTACAAATCATCACATTACATTGTGCCTTATTTGCTTAGCTTACATTGTGCCTTATTTGTGTTTTAAAATTTTCAATTGGTCTAAGAAATTTTGACTAACAATTTAACATTGAAAGCATTATTATCATAATTAATATAAAAATAGCTCAACCAAAACATTCAACTGAAGCAAGGAGATTTAATTCTCAATTAGCACCGTTATTTGAACAGCGTACATTAACTTAAAGAATATAATCAAGAGTATATTCAGCATGCAACATCGTCTGAAGTTAAATTATATTTGATAATGCATAGTTACTATCTCAAGCAACATCTCATTTCGTCACATGTATCACAGTTTGATTAAAAATAATTATTAATCGGTTAGTGAGAATTTACTCCTTTTTCAATATCATTATTCGATTCCTACTTTTAACGCTCACTCTCCCTATATTAGCGATAAATATTTAGTCGTTAATAAAATACTTTTTATTCTTCCAATCAAGTTCAAGTGAGTTCTTTTAAGCTTGTAATGGATGACATTTGATGTTAGCAGGTTTTTCAAGTATTAATTCATTCATTTTTTAATTAATTAAATACTAACTTCCTCGCCAAAATTCATTTCCCCATCGTCAAATAAGTAACGAATTCAGTTTTCCCCCCAAGCCAATGCGGTTAGGTGTGACGCTAGCTTCATAAACCAGATAACATCTATGATAACGAAGTCGACTTTTGTATTATGATCTTGTTACTCGGCTACTGGCCCTAGCGTTGCAAGTTCGTTTTGAGACCTTCATACGGTACATAGGCTTAACAAGTTTTAGCTCGATTATTTCAAATGTTTTCGTTTATTTTTATAATGATAGGTGTAGTTAAAATTTTACGCTGTTAATTAATCGATTTTTCTGATGAATTCAAAAATACTTTTGAATTAACATAATACAGAATAAAAAAATATTTCTAATCTGTATTGTGTTACTCCAACTGGTGTAGAAAATTCACACATTTTGCGTTGCCAAAATTGGATTTGAATCCATAAATGGCGTTGAAAATTAGATGCTGGTATAATTTTTTGATCAATTTTTTTAAAGTAGTTGTAAATGTTAAGCCAGAATAGTTTAGTTATTAGAGGTTTGGATTCACATCTTTTGGGCTACGAGTTCGAACCTCCCAGCCGAAAATTCTTCGTTCATTGTGATTGTGACTGTTAGAGGAAATGAAACAAATGACTGATATTATGCAATTTTTCTCAATTATACCAAAATTTTATGGTTCTTTCAAGTTGCATTAACGCTCACATGTTCTTTCCTTTATATTTGCTTGACATTACATTCCATGAAATATTATACACTATTGAATGTTTATATTAATTTATTTTACATTAAAAAAATTTCTAAAATATTTGGGAATCAAAACAGAAAATTGGTACTTCAGATTTGTTCAAATTTTGATTCTCATAGGTGAATAAATATAAGCTTATATGTGAAGAAAATATATTTTGATGAAAGTCTTATTTATATTGGCATAAATAGACTGAGATCATCGAAAAGATGACATTGAAATAAATATGAAAGCAAATAAGTTGAATTTATTTTAACAATAATTATATTTCATATAGTGCATTTCTGACAAAAGGCGAACATTTACAAAAACATTTGGCAAATTACGAATGTTTCTCTACTTTTAAATTTTGAACAATCGATTACTTTTAATCCCACTGCTGTGATGATTAGAAAATGGTAAATAATAATTGGGGAAAGATATCTAAGTTTTTTAAAGTTATATAGTGCAGCAGAATTGGAACACACTATCCCAAAACTTTCAAATAATTCCTGCCGTTTTCGACATAGTACAGGTGTGGTGAGATAGAATAATTGTTAGAGGAATTCTTTTTGTACAGATATGAATCCTAAAGAGAAGCTGATTTAATTTAAAAGGAATTTTTTTATTCTTTTTTTTCACTCCAAGATCAAAAGGAAACTTGAAGCGTATCATTTTTCCAGATCCCTTCAAACATTTCTCAGATATTTTGATCCAATTATTTTTATAATGCTACCAACGGTTTTTTCTTACTCTTTTTTTAGTCACGTGTTCGAAAGAAACTCGAGAAACGTCGTTAGATTACACTAAAATCTTGTTATGGAATTTTCTTCGAGCACCTCTTACGGTCACAGCTAAAAGAAAAGATTTTTTTATTATTATTTATTTCTTTTTCTGCAGACTAAAAAGAGCTGAAAATAAGTTTAATTGCAACAAGATGCAGTTTCCGGCCTGGTATAGCCAACTGAGACGTATCAAAAGAATTTTCGGTTGCCCAACTCAACTCCTTAGGGAATAAGAGAAAGATGTGTTGCCACAAGAAAGGAACAAATGCTAAGATTAAAGAAAGAAAAGAATTTCATTAAATCAAATATCCTCGTTATTTATTTCCAACAACTCTATTTCTTTGTGAAATACATTTTTTTAAGTCAATGCTAGTTAAACTTAATAAAACGTAGAACTATGATCGGACTATTTTCTTTAATTTTTTTAATCAACTTCAAAAATGCATTTGTTTAAACTTTTCTGTCTTATCTGCAATGATATCTCAACAAAATGTTTATTGAGTCTAGCGCTTTTGTGTTTTTCAGTACTCGGTTTAAAAAATAAATCCTTTTTTAATACTTTTTTTCTCTCATTTATAACAGAATCAAGCTGATCGAAAATACATTAATTTAATTATAACTTCGAGTAATTTTAATAATATTTAGTTTATAGATTCTTTTTTATAGTTGTTTTTATAAACTAGGGTTTTGGATCTAGATCAATGTTTTATAACTTCTATTATGTCAGAGCATGACATTGTTTTAGAAATGAGGTTTTGTGGCTTCAACAAAAACCCGTTGACGAAATATTAAAAAAATCCTTTGGTAAAAAACAAAAACAAAATATCTGCATGAGCATCTCAAAATTTCAGCTTTTAATAATGCGTTGTCATTGCATTTACAAAAGCTCTGATTTAAAAAAATTAATGATCACAGCAAATAAAACCTACCTAACATTGATATTAACATTGATATACATATTATTATGTCGAACATGATGTTATTTTGGGAATGAGGAAGGCAAAAATCCGTAGGCGAAAAATTGAAATTTTTTTTCTGCACGAGCATCTCGAAAAATCAGCTTTAAATAACGCGTTTCCATCCAATTTACAAAAACTCCGATTCAAATAAATAAGTTAATGACTACAGTCAATAAAACCTAGAAAAGTGTCATTTTGAGCACGTGTTTATATGAAATGAAATGAATAGGAAATGATATATGTTTTTCAACAATAAATGCGAGACAAAGTTTTTCTATGATAATTTGCAATACCAAAGTGAATCATTCCATGAAACCATTAAAATGAATAAAAATATAATTCAACTTGCACGAGCACGTGGTGCTTGGCCTTACAAGAAATGATGTTCTGACATGATACATTGAAATATGAATAGCAGATTTCATATTAATCTTTTTATTTTTCTTTCCTTTCATGTCACTTTCAAGTTTTATAATTCATTTGTTAATTTTCTATTTTAGATAGCGCTTTCTTCCTAAATATATCAGCATTAAAATGAGCTCGCATGATGCAAAAACTATAAAAATGGGATAAAAGATACTCATATTACTTTCTAAAAGAAGCATGGAAATTTCAGAATAAATAAAGAAAAGTTTTTGAAAGTATTTTGGAAATATAATGAAATTCGAATACTGGAATAGAATAATTTTCGAATACGGTCTATTAGAAATTAAGTTGATTTTACAAAGCTTGTTAAATTTATTTTATCACTTTCAGTTTGGGAGATTAAATTGTATTTATGTCTGTATGTTTTCATTCTTTTCTTTCTATATGATTGAAAATCCCACAAGCACTAGAAATACGTACTTATATGAAATACGAATGAAGAAAGTGCATCTTAGGGTTTCCTGAGATTAGTGGTTGGGATATCCTTAACCCAGTTTGCCGATCAGCCATTCATTCTTCTTACCTGTAATGAACAATGTCCACCAATTCGATATATTAGTCAATTTTTCCTTTCTTTTATATTGTATGTTTCTTTCTTTTCTTATTTTTAATTTTGAGTTCTTTCTTGGTTACGTACTGTTGCTTATAATGGTAGATAGTAATCCACCATTTATAAAGAACTTAATGAATATTAACCAGGTTATGACATGACTCGTATACGACTAATTTTTATTTAATAGTAATTCGCATTTACTGACTAAATAGATAACTTCTTTTCTAATATTGTCAAAAAGTAGAAAATAAGGTATAATCTAATTCAATAGAAGATTGGAATTACAATTTATGATTCCGACCATTAATCAAATTAATTTATCCGGCAGCGAATATGTTAAGTTTCCTCAGAGAATGTCTCATTTCTAAATTGATCATCATATTTCACTGGAATTATCATTATGCAATTGTTCAAAATAATATCATTTGATTTTAATTATTTTAAATTATATACGTCTAAGGATTATTTTCTTTTTTAGTGTATTGAAAACTGAAAAAAAAGGTGATACTTATTTATTACATTCTGTCGATATTTATAGTTGTTTCTACAAGAATTCCGAAATAAAATTTTTAAACCATGAGAAGGAAATGAATATTAATTACAAAATTGACAGAATATATATTTTTTATTTTCAAAGAACAATTAGTTATTCTTCACCATTATAGTTTAAGATATGGTATTATTTTTTATCGTTTCTATAAATCGCGAAAGCCGCCATATTGGAATCGGGAAGTATCAATAAAGATTGAAAACTGGAAAAAAAAAGAGCGATACAGTTTTATTACATTTTGTCGATATTTACAATTGTTTCTACAAGAATTTAGAAATAATTTTTAAACCAGGAGAAGGAAATGAATATTAATTACAAAATTGACAATATATTTTTTTATTTGCAAAGAACGATTAGTTATTATTTAACATTATAGTTTAAAATATGGTATTATTTTTAATTGTTTCGATAAATCACGAAAGCCGCCATGTTGGAATCAGGAAGTATCAGCCATATCCTGAGTATTTGCTGTTCTCCAAAGTCATAGAATAGTAAGTAGTCAAGAAAATTCATAAATAAATATGTGCTCACTTTTTTCAAAAGGAGGAAGAAAATAAATTTTAAGATATATTAAATCTCTTATTTTAAAACAACAATTAGTTACTATTTTCCATTCGAGTTACGATATGACATTGGTTTTTAGAATAAATCGCTAAATCCGCCATCTTGGAGACAGGAAGCTCAGCCGGAGCTTGAGTGCTTGCTGTTCTCCATCGTCACAGAAGAGTAGTAAAAAAATCTCATAAATAAATATGTGTTCGCCTTTTCCTAGAGGAGGAGGAGAATACTTTTAAAGATATTTACAATTTTAAAATACTTCTTCTAAAAGAAAATATTGTTTTCCTCCAGAAGACGCTCTGTATGAATTGTGGAAAAAAATTTGAAAGTCAGACGACATGTTTCTGGCAGTTCGACTGGCAATGTTTGACATCAGATTGGCCTCTCTGCTGTCTTTTTAACATATTGCATAGGTACCTTAACATAGATTTGGCTCTGTTTTTTGGCTAAAAAAAGGAGGAGAAAATATTTCTTGTCAGTTAGATAAGAAGAGTTTAAATACAAGTGAAGTGAAAACAAGAGAATTGTAGGGCAGAAACGATTCTTGCTCAACAGATTGAGCTTATTAAAATATATATATTTATAAATGTTCGAATGATTATTAATGAATTTAAAATTCTAAGTACTGAAGATAAAAGGAATCAAAGTAAGAAATATAATTTTGATTTTTTATAAATTTTTGTAATAGTAATTCTCTATGTTTCCTGAATATTTTCATAACAAGTCGAAAGAAAAAAAAATAAAAAAAGGGGAATAAAGTACATTTTCTTAATAATTAAAAATATTTCATAAATACTAGGTTCTATGAAATCTTTTTTTCTGTTTCACGCTGTAATAAACTTTGAATTTGCTGTCTCATCGAACAATAACAAATGCATGAACACCGTAAAAATAACAATGCCAATATTAAACATAAGAGAAGATTTAAAATCACTTTATAAAAGAGTACACTTTTTTTTGTTTTCAAATAGAGATAAAAGAATTTCTAAATCTTATAATGATAAATTTTACAGCAAAAATTTGTCAGTATATATACATAATCTAGACTTTTATTACAAGTTCATGTTTCACGCTTGAATAAACTTTAATGTAAATACCTTTATAGCACAATAAAAAAAACATGAAGAAACGATGCCAAAAAATCTTGATAAATAGAGTATATTACAAATAAAGTAAAATAGAAGACAAATCTACATTTTTCAAAGGAATACTTTTGCAAAGACTTGATGCCGATAAAAATATTATAAATGTATATAATTAATTAAAACGCTGTGTCTTTTTTAAAAATTTCTTAATTTATTAGCAATATTGATATTATCAAAAAGGACTTTTTATAAAAACTATTTTGTGAAAATTTATAATTTGTTATATTTTTATGTTAAATAAAGAATTTTATTTCAGCGTTTTCAAGAAAAAAATATATTGAAAGATAATTGCATAGAAAAAGCGGTTTGTTTCAATAAGATGTAACTAGTTCTCAATCTAGCAGAAAGTGCATTAGTATTAAAAATGTGAATACACGACAAATAAAAGAGAAATATAAAGGCGATAATTTTCACTAAACATCATGAATTGGGAGAAATAATTATTTTTATATGTTTTTATTTAGTGTTTATTTACATTAATAAAGAAATTTGATAATAAATCTATTACTCATAGGGGTAAGGCCTTGACATATGGGCAGGATAGTTCCAAATTCGAATTCTGAATTTTATCGGGAAAATTTTGTAAGCCTTGCGAAAACTTCTTCTCGTGTCAGACAGATTACCCCGCCACCCCAGAACGTAGCAGTATCGACAAGATTTGTTATGGCCAACTGCCTTCTTTAGCATTGTCCACAAACCGTCCGCAAAGCAGGTATACATTCCAACCGCAATGAAGTGGGAGCTGGCAGAAGCCTGTGCTACACACTCCATTGTTTTTCCTTGGCTCGGTTTGGTGATCAGGGTGGTGGATCTGGCGTTCCGGCGTTTGTATCTAATAGCAAACATTACCTTCTTCCTGCCAGATGCACGAATAGATAACTCTTCATATTTGAGCATAGGGACTCCATCGTCGAACTCCCACCTAACTCCAATGCGCCTGGAAGCGAGTCTGGTACAAGTCCAGACATTGGAGTAGGCGTTGTCCGACATGGAGAATGCACCATCAGTAGCCCCCGAAAGAAACTCTTCTAGGTCAGCTTCAGTTGGGCTGGGAATCTTTAGTCGTTGTTGAATTATCTGCCTCAGGTCGTCCGATGCCAGGGAAAGGATCTCATCCTCAGAGGAAGTCAGGAGCTTGTATGCAGTGTCGATGCGTTTTAATTCTGACTCCTCTGCGGCAATGGGGATGGCCCACGATCCTTTGCTCCTGTGTCCGTAAACATATTCATTGCAGTCGTTGTCTGTTAGGCCAAGCGTGTTTTTAATCTCACTTCTGATGGTAGAATCCAACGCCTTCCAGGCAGTCTTAGGAAATTGGGACGTCCTCATGGGAAACTGAAGCGCTGGAATGAAGAAGGACTTGATGGTATCCAGTCTCTGCCAGGGCGCCATGACAGAAGATAGTAGCTCGGCCCCAATTCCAGAGATATCATTGATGCTGTTGAATTTTGTCAAGCTGACATTCTCTTCGAGGTAATTTGCCACAAAGCGGTCAATAGCTGTACTTCCTCCTCATCTCCCAATGAAACAGAAAAGAGACCAGCCATCGCCAATTTAAAATATCAATGAAATTCTAAATATTTCTCAAAAATCATATTTCACAACAATAGAAAACCAAGACCTTTCGAAATTTCAAATAATTGGTAAGAAAATGACATTTTTGACTTCATGTCCTTCAGAGTACTTTTTAGGGTTACCTGGTACCATTAATACAGTAATTTCATTTTAGAAATAGGAAAGAAACTTATCGGGCATACTAATAAAGTATGTGCAGCTTGTGACGTTTATGACGGAAGTCTACAATTATTAGCATGGGGATAGAGAGATAAAACCTTTATTTGAAAGTTTAAGTATTCCTGAATATATATCTCCCCTGATTATATATACTTCCTCTTCTGTACAGCCGACCACCCGGAACCACTGAACTTAGCAGTATTGACAGGATTTGTTGTGGACTGTATCAATGTTCATCCTTACATTGATCGGATCTGTCAAACTGATATTCTCATCGAGATATTTGGCCTCGAAGTAGTCACGTACTAACCTCCTCCTCCTCTACAAACGTTCATATAGTTGGCAAAAAACGGACAATTTTTGAAATCATGCCCTTACAGAACCCTAAGATTACTTGGTGCCATCGGTACTGAACTCAGGTCATTATCTTCAACTTGCAGATGTTTTCAATGTTCGGAGATTTCTGTGCATTCCTTTAAACAGTGGTGAACAGTACCGATTCCTCCACAAACGCATTTATTTTCCTTCAGTCTGCAAAATCTTTGGACATATGCCTCGTGAACACTAAGTTCATTAGGCTAAAATGCGCTATAGCTGGTGGGACACAAAAATTACAGAAAAATTATCGGTTAGACACCGCCTTCGTCATTTGAGCATTGGTAAAATTTAAGAGTCCTTAAAACAGCTCGCGTATTACTTCTAAACTGGGCGTAAAAACAACTAAACGATATTAAACTCAAAAAAGTCATCATGCTGTTTAAAAAACAAGGCTTAAATAAATCCAAAACGCATAGCTCTGTCTTAAAAAACTTTTTATTACAGATTATAGAATATAACAGATTTTTCTTTAATTCAGAAAGATTAAATAATTAATAAAATAATGAGCAAACCCACTTCTGCTGTTTCTACAGATGGAAGAGTTTTTTTAACCCTTTGCCACGTATGTTTCAATAAATAATTTATTCCACTCTATTCTTTAAAAAATTGTGGGTCATCGGCAAACTCATGATTAATACCTGAGTTTGGAATTTTATTTTCAGATTTGAAAACGAGCATTTTGTGATTAGTTGTATATAAATAAAGTCGAATGTAAATGTAAATATGTTAAACGTCTTCTATTATGACTGAAGAACTGAAGTAATTCCATTTTTATGTTATTCGAAAACATATATCAATAGACAATCAGTCAATCTTTAATTTAATATTGTATAGAAATTTAAATTTTTAAGTTTAAATCTGTTAATTATTTTTAAAATGTATCTGGTTAGGATTGAAGGCGCCATATTCATTTGCCATCAATATCAAATAGGTTAATTCCGGAGGAATTCTTTCAAAATGTGATACATCATCACATTTAAAGATTAAAGATTAAACATCATTTGTGCATGTCAAAACGCTTTTGGGTTATATTGTTCAGAGACAGTCAGACACACTTCCAAAAAATGTTTTTTTTTCTAACTAAGAAAATTTAAGGCGACCAGGGTCCTTTAAAATAACTTTTTGCAGTTTTTACCTTAGCAATTTGAAAATTTACAGGCGTTAAAAGTAAAACTATAGGAGATGATAAAAAAAATTGTAAAATATTATGTAAATTGATTTATGAGTTTGGGGGGGGGGTTCATATAATATAATATTAGCGATAAATAGCATTAATCGAAAAGGCTCCATGCGCTCCAAATTTTTTCGAAAGCACTCCAATTTTTATTATTACTTACTCTAACTCTTTTGAAACAAAAATTGGGATTAAACTTCCAGTTTAAGTATAAAATATAGAAATTAACGAATATAACAACTTAAAACTACAGATTTTTTTAAAAAAGTTTAGTAGTTTTGAGTTATTACGTTGATTAATTTTGATATTTCGTACTCAAACTTCAAGATCAATCCCAACTTTTGTTTCAAAAGGGTTAGAGAAAGTAATATAAGAAATTTGAGTGTTTTCGAACAAATTTGAAGCGAATGGAACCTTTTTCATTTACACTATTTATCACTAATATTATATTATATTAACCCCCCCCCAAACTCATAAATAAATTAATATAATACTTTACAATTTTGTGTGTCATCTCCTATAGTGTTACTCTTATTTCCTGTAAAATTTCAAATTGCTAAGGCGAAAATTACAAAACATTATTTGAAAGGTGCCTGGTCACCTTAAACATCGATGTTCACCAACATTTTAAGTTAAAAGTTTTGATGATTACATTACTTTCCCTTGTATATTTTCTATATGAGGAAGTAAAAAGTCACAAGTGTATGGAGGAACATCTCTAAGAGCATTGCCATCATTTCACATGCTCATCTAAAATGCGGAAATCGGTTTCTTGAACGGGAGAAAACGGCGTCGGAGCATAGGAGTCTGTCATCCTGGAACACCACACAAGAGTGGTCAGAATAGTTCATAAATAAATATGTATTCCACACACTTCTACGGGAAGAAATACTTTTAGAGAATTTACAATTCTAAAATACTGTGAAAAGGAAAAATATTGGTTCCCACCACCAAACTTCCTGCATCAATTGTTAAGCAAGAATTTAAAAGTCAAAAAAAAAGGAGAGTAAGACATGTTTTTGACAGCCTGACTTGTATGCCCTACATAGGATTGGTCTTTCTGGTATTTCATTTTAGCATCTTGTATGCTTGTCTTAACTTGGTTTTCGATTTTTTTTCCTTGGTTAGAAAAAGAGAACTTTCAATCCTGGAAAAATACAGAGCATAAATTTGCAAACACCGCAGGAGAGATTTTGAAATGAAATCTAGTTTTTTCTTTAATTTTCTTCATCCGAGCAGCATGTTCTGAATGATAGAATATATATACCGGTTTCCAAAATTTCTTAAATTTTCTAGAACAAAGTACGAATTTTTAAATAAAACTCATGAAACGTTCGGATATTTCCTCTTTGTATAAATAACTTTTTATACATCCATTTCGTTTTATAAGAATTATCCTCTTTGCAAAGTAATTTAAAATTATTGTGGAAAATGACATTTAGAATTGGTTTTAAAAATAACACATAATAATTTCTAACTGTTTTTTTGTTCTTTTAATTATATATTAAATTATATATTTATATCTTTATGATGAAATAATTTATTCATTTTAAATCAAATTTCTTTTTAATTTTCTTCTTGTACAAGATACATGCAAAATGAAACATAGAAATTGTTAAAGGATTCTATCAAAAGAATTAGAAAAAATTGTGTTATTTCCCCTTTTTTATGTCCTAAAAAACTTTTGGAATTATTTCTGTCTGCGAATTTATCAGTCTAAAATGCATCAATTTATACAAACGAAACGCGGTGAGTCCTTAATGATGTTTCAATGCAAACCTTTCAGATTTATGTAAAATTAAACGAATGCTCATAATCCAACTAAATTCACAAACAGTTATCTATAAATCTCAACTTTTTTAAGTTAAGTATTCATAAGTTCAATAATTGAAGCTTGACTTAAAGTTTTAGGAACAGAATTTTATATTAAATCCCTCAAATAACTAATTTTCTTTTAATCTGTCGTTTTATATGCTTGTGAAAAGGATTAGTAAAAAAATGCCAAAACATAGCAAATAAAGGATTTTTTGTAAATTATTTTATGATGTAAGATCTCTGAGAATTTTGTTTTCAAAATCTGGTTAACAGTTCAATTTCCAGTCGTTATATTATTGGGCATATGTAAAAAAGCTCAACCACAAAGATAAAGAGGTACAAAATTTGATACGCACACTTTAATGGATAATTTATTATTGAAATTTTAACCAGGTGAATAAGTAGAAAGAAATTCAAAATGTAAACAAAATCAAAACATAAAAAAATTTATGAATTTTCCTAATTTTTCTTGAACTTTGATTGGCGTATTAATACAAAGTATATTTCGAACTTATTTCGTTTCTTTATGAAAACTTAAATTCAGTGATCCATTTATTCTTCACTTGATATAATTAAAAGAATCGCCTTTTTCACAAGTTTTTCACTTACAGAGTAGGAGTACTGAAAATTAGGCACAGGATACAAAAAGGCACATATTCTGAAATCTGCATCAAGAACTTTTTTTTTCATTCGGTGGAATTAATCATCTTCAGGATAATGTCCGTTTCGAATGCACATAATGGTTCGCAATGGAGAATGACAAACGATCTTTTCTGTGAGATCATTTGTTCCTAATGACGTATATTTTATTTACTTTGCAGCTGCAAGATAAATCACGTGATCCCCAGAATTACATGACAACAAACAGATAGCAATCAATCTTGCGCTGAATTGCCTCATGAAAGGTGAATGTATTCTATTTAAAATAAAGCGACTTTATGGAAGATTTTTTTAATGACATTTAGGCTTAGTTTTTAGAATTTTAAAGAGCTGAATATCAGCAAATAAATAGTTATTTTATGTCTCTAAATTTTTATATTGTGAATCTTGATTAAAATATTGATTTTCAGTTATTTTAAATAAAACGAAATATTTATTAGGCAGAGGAAATAGATATTATGTCTCAAAAATGGATTTGTTATTTATTCTTTTTTAAGAATCTGCTATTTATGATCAGCTAGTTCAAGATCAGCAGAAATACTTGCTGTTTTTATTTTCAACTAATTTTTTAATTCATGATTTGATGTTCATAATTATCACTGCAAAATATTTACAGTTATCAAAATCAGCATATTATGGTAAATTATCTTCAGAACTTGTCTCTGATTATTCTAAAAAAGGGACTGTAAATGGAGTCAAATCCTTGATATCACACTGCATTTTAAAAATGTAAGTATAAGGGTAATATGCATCAAACTGACTTTAGCCATCGTGTAATTTCTTTTTTTTTTATTGCTAATGCACACTGCACATTGATTAAACCGGAATCTTTTATCCTTAAATGTCAACATTAAATGAAAATTAAGCGATTAAATATGCATGTAAAACATAGGAAAGTTCTAGGATTTCTATTGCAACAATAAATTGTATTATCGAAAATAAAAATATATTATTTTTTAACTATATATTGCTTTATAATAATTAAAATGATTGAATTAAATTATAGTTTTTAAAATTTTTAAATATATAATTTGTACATTGATAATTTCAGGATTATATTGAAGGAAGCTCAAAATCTTGCTTATCTTTTGAATAATTAAAATGCTGAACATAATTTTTTTTAAAAAAAATGTAATAGTGTATATATTTATCCTCCTAATTTTTTATACTAATTTTAGTACCTAGTTGTTAAATGGATAACAGTCAACCAACACAAAGACATACACATTTTGTTTCTTTCGTTCAAATACTTTCTGATTTATTAGATACGTAAATATATTAAACGTACATATTAAACAACAAAAACACAATTTCAATGTAAAAAGAATAAAAAAGGTAAGAACCATACGTTATTATTTTTATTTTTATGTTATACAGAATCTACAAATATATCAAGTCTCTTTACCATAACAAATAATACAAAAAATTGAGTTAATTCCTACTTACGCCGTCAAAACAAATCATTTTATTTACTTTTTTATAAAATAATTACAATAAATATAAATA